>JANJGN010000973.1:0-227682 GCA_026770705.1 Isurus oxyrinchus
AGGGGATGTGGGGGCTGAGGGGGATGTAGGGATGAGGGGGGATGAGGGGATGTGGGGGATGAGGGGATGTAGGGATGTGGAGGATGAGGGGGATGAGGGATGTGGGGGATGAGGGATTTGGGGGATGTAGGGATGAGGGGGATGTAGGAATGAGGGATGGGGATGGGGGATGTAGGGATGAGGGATGAGGGGGATGTAGGGATGAGGGGATGTAGGGATGTGGGGGATGAGGTTGATGAGGGATGTAGGGATGAGGGGGATGAGGGATGTGGGGGATGAGGGATGAGGGGGGATGTAGGGATGAGGGGATGTAGGGATGTGGGGGATGAGGGATGTGGGGGATTAGGGATGAGGGGATGTAAGGATGAGGGGATGTAGGGATGAGGGGATGTGGTGGATGAGGGGGATGTAGGGGGATGAGGGGATGTAGGGAGGATGTGAGGATGAGGCTGTGGGGATGAGGCGATGTGGGGGATGAGGGGATGTAGGGATGAGGGGTATGTAGGAATGAGGGGATGTAGGGATGAGGGGATGTGAGGGATGAGGATGTCGGATGACGGGTATGTAGGGATGAGGGAGATGTAGGGATGTGGGGAATGAGAGGATGTGGGGGATGAGGGGATGTGGGGGATGTAGGGATGAGGGGGATGAGGGATGAGGGGGACGTAGGGAAGGGGGGGATGTAGGGGATGTAGTGGATGTGGAGGGGATGAGGGGATGGGGGATGTGGGGAATGAGGGTTGAGGGGGATGAAGCAATGGGGGTCTGAGGGAATTGGGGGATGTGGAGGGGATGTAAGGGATAAAGGAATGGGGGATGAGGGGATGTGGAGGGGATGAGGGTATGGGGGATGAGGGGATGTGGAGGGGGATGAGGATATGGGGGATGAGGGTATGGGGGAATGAGGGGATGTGGAGGGGATGAGGGGTTGTGAAGGGGGATGAGGGTATCTGGGATGTGGGTATGGGGGGGATGAGGGGATGTGGAGGGGATGAGGGGTTGTGGAGGGGGATGAGGGTATGGGGGGCTGAGGGTATGGGGGGATGAGGGGATGGGAGGGAATGAGGGGTTGTGGAGGGGATGAGGGGCTGTAGAGGGGATGAGGGGTTGTGGAGGGGGATGAGGGTATGGGGGACGAGGGGAAGTGGAGGGAATGGGGGGATAGGGGGATGAGGGAATAGTGGATGAGGGTTTGGGGGGATGAGGGGATGCGGAGGGGATGAGGGATGAGGAGATGTGGGTGGTGAGGGGATGAGGGTATAGGGGGACAAGGGGATGAGGGTATGTGGGATGAGGGGGATGAGGGAATGGGGGATGAGGGGATGTGGAGGGGATTTGAGGGATGTGGGGGATGAGGGGATGAGTGGATGTGGGGATGGGGGGATGAGTGGATGTGGGGGAAGTAGGGTTGTGGAGGATGAGGGGATGTAGGGATGTGGAGGATGAGGGGATGGGGGAGATGAGCGGATGTGGGGATGGGGGGATGAGCGGATGTGGGGATGGGGGGATGAGCGGATGTGGGGGAAGTAGGGATGTGGGGGATGAGGGGATGTAGGGATGTAGAGGATGAGGGGGATGAGGGATGTGGGGGATGAGGGATGTGGGGGATGTAGGGATGAGGGGGATGTAGGAATGAGGGGGATGTAGGGATGAGGGGATGTAGGGATGTGGGGGATGAGGGATGTGGGGATGAGGGATGTGGGGGATGTAGGGATGAGGGGATGTAGGAATGAGGGATGGGGATGAGGGATGAGGGGGATGTAGGGATGAGGGGAATGAGGGATGAGGGGGATGAGGGATGTGGGGGATGAGGGATGAGGGTGATGTAGGGATGAGGGGGATGTAGGGATGAGGGGGGTGTAGGGATGAGGGGATGTAGGGATGAGGGATTTGGGGGATGAGGGATGAGGGGATGTAGGGATCAGGGGATGTAGGGATCAGGGGATGTGGTGGATGAGGGGGATGTAGGGGATGAGGGGATGTGGGGGATGTGGGGATGAGGATGTGGGGGATGAGGCGATGTGGGGGATGAGGGGATGTAGGAATGAGGGGATGTCGCCGCCCCACCCCATTATTTGTCCCCCTTGCAGCGCCTGCACCTGCGCCAGATCCGGTTGGTTGCCCTGGGGTAGGGGTGGGGGAGGGGGAAAGACGGGCGCCCCACCCCCACCGTACCCCACCCCACTGTGCAGGCGCCCCGCTCTCTGTGACGTCACACCATCGCCTCTCTCCCCACACTCCCGTTTCAAAACTACTTTTCCGTTTAAAGGACCCATGGGGGAGGAATGAGGGGGATGAGGAGATGTAGGGATGAGGGGATGTGGGGAATGAGGAAATGTGGGGGATGAGAGGATGAGAGGGATGAGGGGATGTAGGGATGAGGGGATGTAGGGATGAGGGAGATGAGGGGATGTGGGGGATGAGGGGATGTGAGGGATGAGGAAATGTGGGGGATGGGGGGATGAGGGGATGTGGGGGATGAGGAAATGGGGATGAGGGGATGAGGGGAGAAGAGGGGATGAGGGAGATGAGGGGATGAGGAAATGTGAGGGATGGGGGAATGAGGGGATGTAGGGATGTGGCGGATGAGGGGATGTAGGGATGAGGGAGATGAGGGGATGAGGGGATGTGGGGGATGAGGATGTGGGGGGATGAGGGGATGTAGGGATGAGGGGATGTAGGGATGAGGGAATGTGGGGGATGAGGGGATGTAGGGATGAGGGGATGTAGGGATGTGGGGGATGAGGGGTTGTAGGGATGTGGAGGATGAGGGGGATGAGGGATGTGGGGGATGTAGGGATGAGGGGGATGTAGGAATGAGGGATGGGGATGAGGGATGAGGGGGATGTAGGGATGAGGGGAATGAGGGATGTGGGGGATGTAGGGATGAGGGGGAAGAGGGATGAGGGATGAGGGATGAGGGGGATGTAGGGATGAGGGGATGTAGGGATGAGGGGATGTGGTGGATGAGGGGATGTAGGGATGTGGGGGATGAGGGATTTGGGGGATGAGGGGGATGTAGGGGATGAGGGGATGTGGGGATGAGGATGTGGGGGATGAGGCGATGTGGGGGATGAGGGGATGTGGGGGGATGTGGGGATGAGGATGTGGGGGATGAGGCGATGTGGGGGATGAGGGGATGTAGGAATGAGGGGATGTCGCCGCCCCACCCCATTATTTGTCCCCCTTGCAGCGCCTGCGTCTGCGCCAGATCCGGTTGGTTGCCCCACTGCGCAGGCGCCCCGCTCTCTGTGACGTCACACCCTCGCCTCTATGACGCAACCCCACACTCCCGTTTCAAAACAACATTTCCGTTTAACGGACCCATGGGGGAGGAATGTGGGGGATGAAGGGATGAGGGGGATGAGGGGATGTGGGGGATGAAGGGATGTGGGGATGAGGGGATGAGGAGGATGAGGGGATGTGGGGGATGAGGGGATGTGGGGGATGAGGAAATGTGGGGGATGAGAGGATGTAGGGATGAGGGGGATGAGCAAGATGAGGGGATGTGGGGGATGAGGGGATGAGGGAGATGAGGGGATGTGGGGGATGAGGGGATGAGGGGGATGAGGGGATGTAGGGATGAGGGAGATGAGGGGATGTAGGGATGAGGGGGATGAGGGAGATGAGGGGATGTGGGAGATGAGGGGATGTGGGGGATGAGGGGATGTAGGGATAAGGGAGATGAGGGGATGTAGGGATGAGGGGGATGAGGGGATGTAGGGTTGAGGGGGATGAGGGGATGTAGGGATGAGGGGGATGAGGGGATGTAGGGATGAGGGAGATGAGGGGATGTGGGGGATGAGGGAGATGTGGGGATGTGGGGGATGAGGGGATGTGGGGGATGAGGGGATGAGGGAGATGAGGGGATGTGGGCGATGAGGGAGATGTGGGGGATGAGGGGATGTGGGGGATGAGGGGATGTGGGGGATGAGGGGAAGTGGGGGATGAGGAAATGTGGGGTTTGAAGGGATGAGGGGGATGAAGGGATGTAGGGATGAGGGGATGTAGGGATGAGGGGGATGAGGAGATGAGGGGATGTGGGGGATGAGGGGATGTGGGGGATGAGGGGATGTGGGGGTTGAGGGGATGAAGGGATGAGGGGGATGAGGGGATGTAGGGATGAGGGAGATGACGGGATGTGGGGATGACGGAGATGTGGGCGATGAGGGAGGTGAGGGGCTGTGGGGGATGAGGGGATGAGGGAGATGAGTGGGATGAGGGGATGTAGGGATGAGGGGATGTGGCGGATGAGGGGATGAGGGAGATGAGGGGATGTGGGGGATGAGGGGATGTGAGGGATGAAGGATATGAGGGGATGTGGGGGATGAGGGGATGTGGGGGATGAGGGGATGTGGGAGATGAGGGGATGTAGGGATGTGGGGATGTGGGGGATGAAGGGATGTGGGGGATGAGGGGATGTGAGGGATGAAGGACATGAGGGGATGTGGGGGCTGAGGGGATGTGGGGGATGAGGGGATGTGGGGGATGAGGGAGATGAGGGGATGTGGGGGATGAGGGGATGTGGGGGATGAGGGGATGTGGGGGTTGAGGGGATGAAGGGATGAGGGGGATGAGGGGATGTTGGGGATGAAGGGATGAGGGGATGTGGGGGATGAGGGGATGTAGGGATGAGGGGGATGAAGGAATGTCGGGGATGTGGGGGAAGTAGGGATCTGGGGGATGAGGGGATGTGGGGGATGAGGGAACGTGGGGGATGAGGGGATGTGGGGGATGGGGGGGTTGAGGGAATGTGGGTGATGAGGGAATGAGGGGATGTAGGGATGAGGGGATGTAGGGATGAGGGATGTGGGGGATGTAGGGATGAGGGGGATGTAGGGATGAGGGGGATGTAGGAATGAGGGGGGGTGAGGGAATGTAGGGGATGAGGGAATGTGGGGGATGTAGGAATGAGGGGATGTAGGGATGAGTGATGAGGGGATGTGGGGGATGAGGGGATGTAAGGATGAGTGATGAGGGGGATGAGGGAATGTGGGGGATGAGGGGGATGAGGGGATGTAGGGATGAGTGATGAGGGGGATGAGGGAATGTGGGGGATGAGGGGGATGAGGGGATGTAGGGATGTGTGGGATGAGGGGATGTAGGGATGTGGGGGATGAGGGGATGTAGGATGTGGAGGATGAGGGGGATGAGGGATGTGGGGGATGTCGGGATGAGGGGGATGTAGGAATGAGGGATGGGGATGAGGGGGATGTAGGGATGAGGGGGATGAGGGATGAGGGGGATGTAGGGATGAGGGGGATGAGGGGATGTAAGAATGTGGGGGATGAGGGGGATGAGGGATGTGGGGATGAGGGGATGTAGGGATGAGGGGATTAGGGATGAGGGGAATGAGGGAGATGAGGGGATGTGGGAGATGAGGGGATGTGGGGGATGAGGGGATGTAGGGATGAGGGAGATGAGGGGATGTAGGGATGAGGGGATGTAGGGATGAGGGAGATGAGGGGATGTGGCGGATGAGGGGATGAGGGGATGTAGGGATGAGGGGGATGAGGGGATTTAGGGATGAGGGAGATGAGGGGATGTGGGCGATGAGGGGATGTGGGGGATGAGGGGATGTGGGGTTGAAGGGATGTGGGGGATGAGGGGAAGTGGGGGATGAGGAAATGTGGGGTTTGAAGGGATGAGGGGGATGAGGGAGATGAGGGGGATGTGGTGGATGAGGGGATGAGGTGGATGAGGGGATATGGGGGATGAGGTAATGTGGGGTATGAAGAGATGAGGGGGATGAGGGGATGTAGGGATGAGGGGGATGAGGGGATGAGGGAGATGAGGGGATGTGGTGGATGAGGGGATGAGGTGGATGAGGGGATGTGGGGGATGAGGTAATGTGGGGTATGAAGAGATGAGGGGATGTAGGGATGAGGGGGATGAGGGAGATGAGGGGCTGTGGGGGATGAGGGGATGAGGGAGATGAGGGGATGTAGGGATGAGGGGATGTGGGGGATGAGGGGATGTGGGGATGAGGGGATGTGGGGGATGAGGGACATGAGGGGATGTGGGGGATGAGGGGATGTGGGGGATGAGGGGATGTGGGGGATGAGGGGATGTGGGGGATGAGGGGATGTTGGGGGATGAAGGGATGAGGGGATGTGGGGGATAGGGGGATGAGGGGATGTAGGGATGAGGAGGATGAGGGAATGTCGGGGATGAGGGGATGTGGGGGAAGTAGGGATGTGGGGGATGAGGGGATGTGGGGGATGAGGGAATGTGGGGGATGAGGGGATGTGGGGGATGAGGGGGTTGAGAGAATGTGGGGGATGAGGGAATGAGGGGATGTAGGGATGAGGGGATGTAGGGATGAGGGGCTGTAGGGATGAGGGATGTGGGGGATGTAGGGATGAGGGGGATGTAGGGATGAGGGGTTGTAGGAATGAGGGGGGTGAGGGAATGTAGGGGATGAGGGAATGTGGGGATGTAGGGATGAGGGGATGTAGGGATGAGTGATGAGGGGATGTGGGGGATGAGGGGATGTAATGATGAGTGATGAGGGGGGTGAGGGAATGAGGGGGATGAGGGAATGTGGGGAATGTAGGGATGGGGGGATGAGGGTATGTAGGGATGAGTGATGAGGGGGATGAGGGAATGTGAGGGATGAGGGGATGTGGGGGATGTAGGGATGAGGGGGATAAATGTGGGGGATGAGTGGATGTGGAGGAAGTAGGGATGTGGGGGATGAGGGGATGTGGGGGCTGAGGGAATGTGGGGGATGAGGGGATGAGGGATGTGGGGGATGAGGGATGTGGGGGATGTAGGGATGAGGGGGATGTAGGAATGAGGGATGGGGCTGAGGGATGAGGGGGATGTAAGGATGAGGGGGATGAGGGATGAGGGGGATGTAGGGATGAGGGGGATGAGGGGATGTAGGGATGTGGGGGATGAGGGGGATGAGGGATGTGGCGATGAGGGGATGTAGGAATGTAGGGATTAGGGGATGTAGGGATGAGGGGATGTGGTGGATGAGGGGGGAATTAGGGGATGAGGGGATGAGGGGATGTGGGGATGAGGATGTGGGGATGAGGCGCTGTGGGGGATGAGGGGATGTAGGGATGAGGGGTATGTAGGAATGAGGGGATGTAGGGATGAGGGGATGTGAGGGATGAGGGGATGTGGGATGAGGGGTATGTAGGGATGAGGGGGATGTAGTGATGTGGGGGATGATGGGATGTGGGGGATGAGGGGATGTGGGGGATGAGATGTGGGGGATTTAGGGATGAGGGGGATGAGGGATGTGGGGGATCAGGGGGATGAGGGGGACGTAGGGAAGGGGGGATGTAGGGGATGTAGTGGATGTGGGGGACGAGGGGATTTGGAGGGGATGAGGGGTTGGGGGGATGTGGGGAATGAGGGGATGAGGGTTGAGGGGGATGAAGTAATGGGGGCTTAGGGAATTGGGGGATGTGAGGGATGAGGGGGATGAGGGATGAGGGGGATGTAGGGAATGGGGGGATGTAAGGGATGTAGTGGATGTGGGGAATGAGGGGATGTGGGGGTTGAGGGTTGAGGGGGATGAATCAATGGGGGGCTGAGGGAATTGGGGGATGTGGAGGGGATGTGAGGGATGAGGGGGATGAGGGGTTTTGGAGGGGGATGAGGGTATGGGCGATGGGGGTATAGGGGGGATGAGCGGATGTGGATGGGATGAGGGGTTGTGGAGGGGGATGAGGGTATGGGGGATGAGGGTATGGGGGGATGAGGGGATGTGGAGGGGATGAGGGGTTGTGGAGGGGGATGAGGGGTTGTGGAGGGGGATGAGGGTATGGGGGGCTGAGGGTATGGGGGATGAGGGGATGTGGAGGGGATGAGGGGTTGTGGAGGGGGATGAGGGGATGTGGAGGGGATGAGGGGTTGTGGAGGGGGATGAGGGTATGGGGGACGTGGGGAAGTGGAGGGAATGGGGGGATAGGGGGATGAGGGAATAGTGGATGAGGGTTTGGGGGGATGAGGGGATGCGGAGGGGATGAGGGGTGAGGGGATGTGGGTGGTGAGGGGATGAGGGTATAGGGGACGAGGGGATGAGGGTATGGGGGATGAGGGAATGGGGGATGAGGGGATGTGGAGGGGATGAGGGTATGGGGGATGAGGGGATGTGGAGGGGATTTGAGGGATGTGGGGAATGAGGGGATGGGGGGATGAGCGGATGTGGGGATGGGGGGATGAGCGGATGTGGGGGAAGTAGGGATGTGGGGGATGAGGGGATGTGGGGGATGAGGGAATGTGGGGGATGAGGGGGCTGAGTGAATGTGGGGGATGAGGGAATGTGGGGGATGAGTGGGATGGGGGGATGTAGGGATGAGGGGATGTAGGGCTAAGGAGGATGAGGGGATGTAGGGATGAGGGGGATGAGGGGATGTGGGGGATGAGGGGATGTAGGGATGAGGGTGATGTAGGGATGAGTGGGATGTAGGGATGAGGGGATGTGGGGGATGAGGGATGTGGGGGATGAGGGATGAGGGGATGTAGGGATGAGGGGGATGAGGGGGATGAGGGGATGTAGGGATGAGGGGATGTGGTGGATGAGGGGGATGAGGGGATGAGGGGATGTGGGGATGAGGATGTGGGGGATGAGGGGATGTAGGGATGAGGGGTATGTAGGAATGAGGGGATGTAGGGATGAGGGGATGTGAGGGATGAGGGGATGTGAGGGATGAGGATGTGGGATGAGGGGGATATAGGGATGAGGGGGATGTAGGGATGTGGGGGATGAGGGGATGTGGGGGATGAGGGGATGTGGGGGATGAGGAGATGTGGGGGATGTAGGGATGTGGGGGATGAGGGGATGTAGGGGATGAGGGGATGTGGGGGATGAGGAGATGTGGGGGATGTAGGGATGAGGGAGATGAGGGATGTGGGGGATGAGGGGGACGTAGGGAGGGGGGAGATGTAGGGGATGTAGTGGATGTGGGGGATGAGGGGATGTGGAGGGGATGAGGGGTTGGGGGGATGTGGGGAATGAGGGGATGAGGGTTGAGGGGGATGAAGCAATGGGGGGCTGAGGGAATTAGGGGATGTGAGGGATGAGGGTTTGTGGAGGGGCATGAGGGTATGGGGATGAGGGTATGGGGGGATGAAGGGATGTGGAGGGGGTGAGGGGTTGTGGAGGGGGATGAGGGGTTGTGGAGGGGGATGAGGGTATGGGGGACTGAGGGTATGGGGGGATGAGGGGATGTGGAGGGGATGAGGGGTTGTGGAGGGGGATGAGGGGATAGGGGATGAGGGGATGAGAGGATGTGGAGGGGATGTGGAGGGGATGAGGGGTTGTGGAGGGGGATGAGGGTATGGGGGGACGAGGGGAAGTGGAGGGAATGGGAATAGGGATGAGGGAATAGGGGATGAGGGTTTGGGGGGATGAGGGGATGCGGAGGGGATGGGGATGAGGGATGAGGGGATGTGGGTGGTGAGGGGATGAGGGTATAGGGTGATGAGGGGATGAGGGTATGGGGATGAGGGAATGGGGGATGAGGGGATGTGGAGGGGATGAGTATGGGGGATGAGGGGATGTGGAGGGGATTTGAGGGATGTGGGGGATGAGGGGATGGGGGGAATGAGCAGATGTGGGGCTGGGGGGATGAGCGGATGTGGGGGATGGGGGCGATGAGGGGATGTGCGGGAGGGGGGGAATGGGGGGATGCGGTGGATGAGGGGATGGGGGGAATGAGCAGATGTGGGGCTGGGGGGATGAGCGGATGTGGGGGATGGGGGCGATGAGGGGATGGGGGGGATGAGGGGATGTGCGGGAGGGGGGGGGAATGGGGTGGATGAGGGGATGGGGGGCTGTGAGGGGATGTGGGGGATAAGAGGATGTGAGTGATGTGGGGGTTGGGGCAATGTGGGAGATGTGGGGGGAGGGGAATGAGGACAGGCGGGATGTGAAAGGAGGGGAATGAGGACGGGGGGGATTTGGGGAGAGGGGGATGAGGGCGGGTGTTGTGGAGGAGGGAGATGTAGGGGAGGGGGATGAGGGCGGGTGGGATGTAGGGCAGGTGGGATGTGGGGTGGGGGGATGTGGGGGAGGGGGAGGTGGGGGAGGGGATGAGGGCGAGGGGGAAGTGGGGGAAGGGGGACAGGGGGGGGAGGGGGATGGGGATAGGGGGAATGTGGGGCGGGGGGATGTGGGGGCGGGGATGAGGGCAGGGGTAATGAGGGCGGGGAGGATGTGGGGGAGGGGGATGAGGGCGGGGGGAGGGTAATGAGGGCGGGAGGGGGATGTGGCGGGAGGAGGAAAGGGGTTGGGGTGGGGGGAATTGGAGGAGGTGGAATGGGAGGGGGTATCGGGGGGAATGGAAATGGGTGCAGGGGATTGCTAAGGGGAGGGGGGATTGGGAGAGGGAGAGCAGAATGGGAGGGGGACCAGGGAATGGGTTGAAGGAATTGGGTGGGGGAATAGGGAGCGGTGAGGGGAAATGATGTGAGTGGGAATTGAGGGGGGAGGGGGAAACCTGGTGGGAGGGATGACAGGAGGGGGTGAGGGTAAATGGGAGAAGGGGTGAGGGGAATGTGGGTTTGAATGAAGGATATGGTGGGGGACAATGTGTACAATCTACAACACGGCTTTGCAAACCATTTTCTGCCACAACCCCATTTTAATGCCTCATTGTTGGATCCTGTGGCCTTGGTTTGTTGGGGCTAAAGGATCTGAGTTGCTTGTTTCGAGCTGGCACCCAGACAGGGAAGATCAGTGGATTATACTTAGAAGAAACAGAAACATTCTGTTTATTTACAACTCAAAACTCTGTCTTTACACTTCAGACTCTAACTCAAGACTAACTGAGTACAGAGGTAGCCCTCGCTACTCTGCTATTGGATATCAAGATCACGTGATCTACCATTATGTTTGTTTTAAAGGTATATTACACATCAAATTACTACACTCATATTTTATGTGACCCCAGAATCAAAAGTTAGGGGGTACGAGAGCTGTTGTGCAGAGGGAGCTCGGAGGCTTCAGTTGGTGAGCGTGGGGAAAGATTCCACACGTGTTAGCGGAATTGATGAAAGGCAGGGTTTCTACAAAAATAAATGCCTACCTTATCACAGTGTTTTTCTGCAGCAGGAGTCAGACTTCAGAGAGCGGTCCGGTAAGACACACCCACCAATAGAAAAGCTGAAGATTTAAAGGGGTCTCACAGCTATCAGAATTCAGTCCGAGCTCCACAGCAGTTAAAGCTGCCTTCAACTGAATGTAGGCCTTGTGAATCTACCTTGTGGCCGAGGTAAGCTATCTCTTTCACTTGGAATGTGCACTTTTTTCAACCGCACCCCAGCCCGCGAAAAACGTTTCAAAACCTCTTCCAAGCTCATCAAATGTTCCTTTTCAGTGGGTCCAGTCCAGTCATGAGAACATCATCCAAATAAACTACAATATGGGGCAGTCCATGTAGTAAACTTCCAATGGTTCTTTGGAATATGATGCAAGCTGAAGATACACCTAAAGTTAAATGGGTGTATTAGTACAACCCTTTGTGTATCAATGGTGACAAACGTCTGGGAGGCCTTCTCTGGTTCCAATTGCTGATAAGCATGTAGGCAGTTTTACCTGCCAGTTTTCAATCTTTGGTATGGGGTGTCTGTCCAACTTAGCCATTTTATTGACATAATTTTTAGACCCCACAAATTCGAATGCTTCGGTCAGGTTTGAGAACAGGTACAATTGGTGCTGCCCCCTCTGAAAATTGTACGGGTTGTATCACTCCCAGTTTTTCTAATCTGTCCAGTTCAGTGTCTGTCTTTCCCAGATTGCATAAGGTACAGGTCTTGCGTTCATCAATCTTGGTGTTGCATTGGGATCTACATGAATTTATGCCTGTAGCCCCTCGATCTTTCCAAGTTCATCATTGAAAACTGAGGCACATTTTTGTAGTAGCTCTGATAGCCCATTAGTTCTCAGTTGGAAGATTTCAGCCCATTCCACTTTAATTTCTTTCAGCCATGTTCCCCTGAGGAGACTAGGTCCCTCGCCTGCCACTACCATCAAGGATAATCTCACTGTTTGAACTCTGCACTGTACAGTGACTTCTTCCATGTAAGTTTTCAATTTGCATCAGTTTCTTCCAAATTGAGTTTACATTCCCCATGATTCAGGTATTTCGAAGTAAACTCACCTATCACTGTAGTGGCTGCTCCAGTATTCTGACAGGCCTCTCATTCACTCTCATGCTTACGTAGGTAGGCTCTGTTCTCCCTACGTTGAAATTATATAACAAATAAATATCTGAATCTATTACAACTGAATCTTTTCAACACTTAATCTCATTGGGTTTTTGCTTTTGTCTGAATGTTTGCCTGATTCTATCTTTACAATGTCTCATGAGGTGTCCATTTCGATGACAGAGAAAATATTTGATCTTTTAAAACTGTGATTCATTGCAAGATTGTCTGCTTCCAACTCTGTTACCATTATGCCATGTTTTTGCTGCTAAGTTATCTCTTTTAATTTGTCTGCTGGTGGTGGCTGCTTCCTGCTTCTGAGTAAAAGTTTGCACTTTCAATCACTTTTTGGCTGACGGCGCCATTTTGCGCTCCTTGTATGGCTTTTGAGTCTCGCACTGCACCTTTCATTGCCAGAGCGATTTCCAATGCCTTCTGAAAATCCAAATTTGTTTCAAACAGTAATGTCTTCTGAATTGTACCTTCATTTACACCGCACACCAAACGATCTCTAAGCCTATCATTGATTGATGCACTAAACTCGCAATATTCAATTAATTGTTTCAGTCTTGCCACATAACAAGCAACTGTCTCCCCCGCGGCTCTAATGCTTGAGTTAAATTTGAACCGTTGTGTCGTCTCCGATGGCTTGGGCTGGTAATGATTCCTTATGAGCTTCACTAAAGTCATCAAAAGTTTTTGAATCTGGAGCCAACAAATTTTGAATTAATCCACGTGTCTCGCTCCCAAATGCAGATAAGAGCATTGCACGTTTCTTCTCCTCCCCCATGATGCCATTCGCCTGGAGGAAGAAGAACGCGAGGTGTTCAACGTATTGGGACCAGTTGTCCAAGGTTGGATCGAGAGGCTCCATTCTCCCAAATTGTGGCATGCTCTGAGGGGGTTGCTTCAACAATCAGGAAGGAAATTTTTCTTTACTTACAACTACCGTGTGAGGTACAGCCCAATTTAGATTCTTCTGATTTCCTCCGTTCTTTCTTGCTTTTTACCTCGTCCTTTCATGTCTTTTCTTGCTTTTTATGCTCATCGGCAATTTGTTGGGTCCAGTGGCCTTGGTTTGTTGGGGCTAAAGGATCTGAGTTGCTTGTTTCGAGCTGGCACCAAGACAGGGAAGATCAGTGGACTATTCTTAGAAGAAACAGAAACATTCTGTTCATTTACAACTCAAAACTCTGTCTCTAACTCAAGACTAACTGAGTGCAGAGGTAGCCCATGCTACTCTGCTATTGGATATCAAGATCACGTAATCTACCATTACGTTTGTTTTAAAGGTATATTACACATCAGGTTACCACACTCATACTTTATGCGACCCCACAATCAAAAGTTAGGGGGTACGAGAGCTGTTGTACAGAGGGAGCTGGGAGGCTTCAGTTGATGAGCGGGTGGAATGATTCCATACGTGTTAGTGGAAATGATGAAAGGCAGGGTTCTACAAAAATAAATGCCTACCTTATCACAGTGTTTTTTTGCAGCAGCAGTCAGACCTCAGAGAGCGGTCCAGTAAGACACACCCACCAATAGAAAAGCTGAAGATTTAAAGGGGTCTCACAGCTATCAGAATTCAGTCCGAGTTCCACAGCAGTTATTGCTGCCTTGGAGGTCGTGACTTTAAAATCTCTCCTCACAGCCCCACTTTGGGAAACTCTGATCTACAAGATGCACTGCAGCAACTCACCAAGCCTCCAACAGCACCTTCCAAACCCACGACCACTACCACCTAGAAGGACAAGGGCAGCAGATAGATGGGAACACCAGCACCTGGAAGTTCCCTTCCAAGCCACTCACCATCCTGACTTGGAAATATATCACCGTTACTTCACTGTCGCTGGGTTAAAATCCTGGAACTCCCTCCCTAACAGCACTGTGGGTGTACCTACACCACAGGGACTGCAGCGGTTCAAGAAGGCAGCTCACCAACACCTTCTCAAGGGGCAATTTGGAATGGGCAATAAATGCTGGCCCAGCCAGCAAAGCCCACATCCTGTGAAAGAATAAAAGAAAAGTTCTGGGCAGCACATTTTAGGGTGGATGTGAAGGCATTAGAGAGAGTGCAGAAAAGGTTCCCGAGAATGGTCCCAGGGATGAGGAATTTCAGTTATGTGGATAGATTGGAGAAGCTGGCACTGTTCTCCTCAGAGAAGAGAAGGTTGAAAGGAGATTTGATAGAGGTGTTCAAAATCATGAGGTGTCTGGATAGGGTAGATAGGGAGAAACTGTTCCCATTGGTGGAAGGATTGAGAAGCAGAGGAACAGTTTAAGGTGGTTGACCAAGGAAGTAACGGAGAGATGAGGAAAAACCCTTTTACGCAGCGAGTGGTTAGGATTTGCAATACACTGCCTGACAGTGTGGCGGTGGCAGGTTCAATCGCTCAATCAAGGCATTCGAGAGGGAATTAGATTAAAATCTAAAAAGGAAGAATGTTCAGGGCTACGGGGAGAAGGTAGGGGAGTGGCACTCGGTGAATTATTCCTCCAGAGAGACTGCCCAGACCCAATTGTCCGATGGTTTCCTTTTGCATTCTATGCTTTTGCAAATGTTTTAAATGGCTTTCCTCAACATTGCTTCACCCTGAAATGTTGTCATCATCAGATTTTAAAACAATTATAAGTTGCCAAAGTTGAGGAAGCCACAGAAGTTAGTACTTTAACAGCAGCTAGGATACAAAGTTGGCTGAGTGACAGGAAGCAGAGGCGAGCACTTAATGGATGTTCTTTGCACTATAGTGGAGTTCCCCAGGGGTTGGTGTTACTTAGTAGGAGTTTACCTTGAGTGGAAGAAGATCTATGTTTCTTTAGTAACTGTGCATTCGATTACTATTCCTTTCTTCAGTGTTCAAAATTTGACTGATTATGATAGATCTTATTTTGGAGCTATATTTATTATGGAGAGTTGCATTTTGAGCAAAGGCGTGCAGATTGTTAAATAAAGCAATTCCATTTTTCAAACAGCTACTCAAGTAGTGACAGTTACCTCGGACTTGTTACAGAGCAGGAGGAGGCCATTTGGCCTAACGTGTCTGCACTGTCAATGAATGAGCAACTCACCTAGTACCATTCTCCCGTAACTCTGCAAATTTTTCCTCTTCAGATAACTGTCGTGTTTTTTCTCCTTCCGGCTGTGGGGGGGTGGGGGGGTGAGGAGGGGGGTGGGGGGCTGTGGGTGGGGGGGGGGGGTGCGGAGGGGTTGGATGGTGCGATTGGAGAGACATGATGGTGGCATAGTGGTAATAACACTGCACGAATAAATGAGAGGACAAGGCTAATGTTCTGGAGACTTGGGTTCAATTGCACCACGGCAGCCGGTAAAATTTGAATTCCATTAATGAATCTGGAATATAAAACTGGTCTCAGTGATGGTGACCATGAAAACATCATCGATTGTTGTAAAAACTCATTTGGTTTAATAATGTCCTTTAACGAAGCAAATCTGTCGTCCTTACCCAGACTGGCCTACATGTGAGTCCAGACCCAGCAATGTGGTTGACTCTTAACAGCCCTCTGAAATGGCCAAGCAAGACACTCAGGTCAAGGGCAATTAGCGATCGGCAACAAACACTGAACTAATCAGCAAACTGGAGAGGGTGCAGGGGATATGGAAGGAGCTGGAGAGGGGGAGTGGGGGAGATGTAAATGGTCCCATCCTGTGAATGTGGAAATGGGGGAGGCATAAATAGTCTCATCATGTGAATGTGCAAATGGGGGAGGTGTAAATAGTCTCATCCTGTGAATGTGGAAATGGGGGAGGTGGAAATAGTCTCATCTTGTGAATGTGCAAATGGGGGAGGTGTAAATAGCTTCATCCTGTGAATGTGGAAATGGGGAGGTGTAAATAGTCTCACCCTGTGAATCTGGAAATGGGGGAGGTGTAAATAAATTCATCCTTTGAATGTGGAAATGGGGGAGGTGTAAATAGCTTCATCCGGTGAATGTTGAAAGGCAGAGGTGTAAATAGCTTCATAGTGTGAATGTGCAAATAGGGGAGGTGTAAATAGTCTCATCCTGTGAATGTGGAAATGGGGGAGGTGGAAATAGTCTCATCCTGTGAATGTGCAAATGGGGGAGGTGTAAATAGCTTCATCCTGTGAATGTGGAAATGGGGAGGTGTAAATAGTCTCACCCTGTGAATCTGGAAATGGGGGAGGTGTAAATAAATTCATCCTTTGAATGTGGAAATGGGGGAGGTGTAAATAGCTTCATCCGGTGAATGTTGAAAGGCAGAGGTGTAAATAGCTTCATAGTGTGAATGTGCAAATAGGGGAGGTGTAAATAGCTTCATCCTGTGAATGTGGAAATGGGGGAGGTTTAAATAGCCTCATCCTGTAAATGTAGAAATGGGGGAGGTGTAAATAATCTCATCCTGTGAATGTGGAAATGGAGGAGGTGTAAATAGTCTCATTCTGTGAATGTGGAAATGGGGGAGGTGGAAATAGTTTCATCCTATGAATGTGGAAATGGAGGAGGTGTAAATAGTCTCATCCTGTGAATGTGGAAATTGGGGAGGTGTAAATAGCTTCATTCTGTGAATGTGGAAATTGGGGAGGTATAAATAGCCTCATCCTGTGAATGTTGAAAGGCGGAGGTGTAAAGAGCTTCATAGTGTGAATATGCAAATAGGGGAGGTGTAAATAGCTTCATCCTGTGAATGTGGAAATGGGGGAAGTTTAATTAGATTCATCCTGTGAATGTGGAAATGGGGGAGGTGTAAATAGTCTCATCCTGTGAATGTGGAAATTGGGGAGGTGTAAATAGCTTCATTCTGTGAATGTGGAAATTGGGGAGGTGTAAATAGCCACATCCTGTGAATGTTGAAAGGCGGAGGTGTAAATAGCTTCATAGTGTGAATGTGCAAATAGGGGAGGTGTAAATAGCCTCATCCAGTGAATGTGGGAATGGGGGAGGTGTAAATAATGTCATCCTGTGTATGGGGAAATGGAGGAGGTGTAAATAGTCTCATCCTGTGAATGTGGAAATTGGAGAGGTGTAAATAGCTTCATCCTGTGAATGTGGAAAGGGGGGAGGTGTAAATAGCCTCATCCTGTGAATGTGGAAATGAGGGAGGTGTAAATAAATTCATCCTGTGAATGTGGAAATTGGGGATGTTTAAATAGCTTCATCCTGTGAATGTGGAAATGGGGGAGGTGTAAATAGCTTCATCCTGTGAATGTGGAAATGGGGGTGGTGTAAATAGCTTCATCCTGTGAATGTGGAAATGGGGGAGGTGGAAATAGTCTCATCCTGTGAATGTGGAAATGAGGGAGGTGTAAATAAATTCATCCTGTGAATGTGGAAATTGGGGATGTTTAAATAGCTTCATCCTGTGAATGTGGAAATGGGGGAGGTGTAAATAATCTCATCCTGTAAATGTAGAAATGGGGGAGGTGTAAATAATCTCATCCTGTAAATGGAGAAATGGAGGAGGTGTAAATAGTCTCTTTCTGTGAATGTGGAAATGTGAGAGGTGGAAATAGCTTCATCCAGTGACTGTGGAAATGGGGGATGTGTAAATATTGTCATCATGTGTATGTGGAAATGGAGGAGGTGTAAATAGTCTCATCCTGTGAATGTGGAAATGGGGGAGGTGTAAATAGATTCAACCTGTGAATGTGGAAATGGGGGAGCTGGAAATAGATTCATCCTGTGAATGCACAAATAGGGGAGGTGTAAATAGCTTCTTCCTGTGAATGTGGAAAGGGGGAGGTTTAATTAGCTTCATCCTGTGAGTGTGGAAATGGGGGAGGTGTAAATAGTCGCTTTCTGTGAATGTGGAAATGTGGGAAGTAGAAATAGCCTCATCCAGTGGCTGTGGAAATGGGGGATGTGTAAATAATGTCATCATGAGTACGTGGAAACGGAGGAGGTGTAAAGCGTCTCATACGGTGAATGTGGAAATTGGGGAGGTGTAAATAGCTTCATCCTGTGAATGTGGAAATGGGGGTGGTGGAAATAGTCTCTTCCAGTGAATGTGGAAATGAGGGAGTGTAAATAAATTCAACCTGTGAATGTGGAAATGGGAGAGGTTTAAATAGCTTCATCCTGTGAATGTGGAAATGGGGGAGGTGTAAATAATCTCATCCTGTAAATGTGGAAATGGGGGAGGTATAAATAGCTTCGTCCTGTGAATGTGGAAATGGGGGAGGTGGAAATAGTCTCATCCTGTGAATGTGGAAATGGGGGAGGTGTAAATAATCTCATCCTGTAAATGTAGAAATGGAGGAGGTGTAAATTGTCTCATCCTGTGAATGTGGAAATGGGGGAGGTGGAAAAAGTCTAATCCTGTGAATGTGGAAATGGGGGAGGTGTAAATACATTCCTCCTGTGAATGTGGAAATGGGGGAGGTGTAAATACATTCCTCCTGTGAATGTGGAAATGGGTGAGGTTTAAATAGCCTCATCCTGTGAATGTGGAAATGCGGGAGGTGTAAATAATCTCATGCTGTGAATGTGGAAATGGGGGAGGTGTAAATAGTCTCTTTCTGTGAATGTGGAAATGTGGGAGGTGGAACTAGCCTCATCCAGTGACTGTGGAAATGGGGAATGTGTAAATAATGTCATCATGTGTATGTGGAAATGGAGGAGGTTTAAATAGTCTCTTTCTGTGAATGTGGAAATGTGAGAGGTGGAAATAGCCTCATCCAGTGACTGTGGAAATGGGGGATGTGTAAATAATGTCATCCTGTGTATGTGGAAATGGAGGAGGTGTAAATCGCCTCATACTGTGAATGTGGAAATGGGGAAGGTGTACATAATCTCATCCTGTAAATGTAGAAATGGGGGAGTTGTAAATTGTCTCATCCTGTGAATGTGGAAATGGGGGAGGTGGAAATAGTCTCATCCTGTGAATGTGGATATGGGGGAGGTGTAAATAGTCTCATCCTGTGAATGTGGAATTGGGGGAGGTGTAAATAGTCTCATCCTGTGAATGTGGAAATTGGGGAGGTATAAAGATCTTCGTCCTGTGTATTTGGAAATGGGGGAGGTGGAAATAGTCTTCTCCAGTGAATGTGGAAATGGGGGAGGTGTAAATACATTCCTCCTGTGAATGTGGAAATGGGTGAGGTTTAAATAATCTCATCCTGTGAATGTGGAAATGGTGGAGGTGTAAATAGTCTCTTTCTGTGAATGTGGAAATGTGGGAGGTGTAAATAGTCTCATGCTGTGAATGTGGAAATGGGGGAGGTGGAAATAGTCTCTTTCTGTGAATGTGGAAATGTAGGAGGTGGAACTAGCCTCATCCAGTGACTGTGGAAATGGGGGATGTGTAAATAATGTCATCATGTGTATGTGGAAACGGAGGAGGTGTAAATCGTCTCATACTGTGAATGTGGAAATTGGGGAGGTGTAAATAGTCTCATCCTGTGAATGTGGAAATGGGGCAGGTGTAACTAGCTTCATCCTGTGAATGTGGAAATGGGTGGTGTAAATTGCTTCATCCTGTGAATGTGGAAATGGGGGAGCTGTAAATAGCCTCATCCTGTGAACGTGGAAATGGGGGAGGTGTAAATAGAATCAAGCTGTGATTATGGAAATGCGGGAGGTGTAAATAGCTTCATCCTGTGAATGTGGAAAGGCGGGAGGTTTAATTAGCTTCATCCTGTGAATGTGGAAATGGGGGAGGTGTAAATTGTCTCTTTCTGTGAATGTGGAAATGTGGGAGGTGGAAATAGCTTCATCCAGTGACTGTGGAAATGAGGGATGTCTGAATAATGTCATCCAGTGTATGTGGAAATTGGGCAGGTGTAAATAGCTTCATCCTTTGAATGTGGAAATGGGGGATGTGTAAATAGACTCATCCTGTGAATGTTGACATGAGGGAGGTGTCAATAAATTCATCCTGTGAATGTGGAAAAGCGGAGGTGAAAATAGCTTCATCCCGTGAATGTGGAAATGGGGGAGGTGTCAATAATGTCATCCTGTGTATGTGGAAATTGGGCAGGTGTAAATAGCTTCATCTTTGAATGTGGAAATGGGGGAGGTGTAAATAGTTTCATGTTGTGAATGTGGAAAAGCAGAGGTGAAAATAGCTTCATCCTGTGAATGTGGAAATGGGGGAGGTGTAAATAGATTCATCTTGTGAATGTGGAAATGGGAGAGGTGTAAATAGCCTCATCCTGTGAATGTGGAAATGGGGCAGGTGCAAATAGCTTCATCCTGTGAATGTTAATATGGGGGAGGTATAAATAGTCTCATCCTTTGAATGTGAAAATGGGAGAGGTGTAAATAGCCTCATCCTGTGAATGTGGAAATGGGGGAGGTGTAAATAGCTTCATCCTGTGAATGTGCAAATGGGTGGTGTGAATAGCTTCATCCTGTGAATGTGGAAATGGGGGAGGTGTAAATAGATTCAACCTGTGAATTTGGAAATGTGGGAGCTGGAAATAGATTCATCCTGTGAATGCGCAAATAGGGGAGGTGTAAATAGCTTCTTCCTGTGAATGTGGAAAGGGGGGAGGTTTAATTATCTTCATCCTGTGAATGCGGAAATGGGGGAGGTGTAAATAGTCTCTTTCTGTGAATGTGGAAATGTGGGAGGTGGAAATAGCCTCATCCAGTGACTGTGGAAATGGGGGATGTGTAAATAATGTCATCATGTGTATGTAGAAATGGAGGAGGTGTAAATAGTCTCATCCTGTGAATGTGGAAATGGAGGAGGTGCAAATAGTCTCATCCTGTGAATGTGGAAATTGGGGAGGTTTAAATAGCTTCATCCTGTGAATGTGGAAATGGGGGAGGTGTAAATAGTCTCATCCTGTGAATGTGAAAATTGGGGAGGTGTAAATAGTCTCATCCTGTGAATGTGGAAATGGGGCAGGTGTAAATAGCTTCATCCTGTGAATGTGGAAATGGGGGAGGTGGAAATAGCTTCATCCTGTGAATGTGGAAATGGTGGAGGTTTTAAATAGCTTCATCCTGTGAATGTGGAAATGGGAACGTGTAAATAGCCTCATCCTGTGAATGTGGAAATGGGGGAGCTGTAAATAGCTTCATACTATGAATATGGAAATGGGTGAGGTGTAAATAGCCTCATACTGTGAATGTGGAAATGGGTGAGGTGTAAATAGCCTCATCCTGTGAATGTGGAAATGGGGGAGGTGTCAATAGCCTCATCCAGTGAATGTTGGAATGCAGGAGGTGTAATTAGCTTCATCCTGTGAATGTGGAAATGGGGGAGGTGTAAATAAATTCATCCTGTGGATGTGCAAATTGGGGAGGTGTAAATAGCTTCTTCCTGTGAATGTGGAAAGGGGTGAGGTTTAATTAGCTTCATCCTGTGTATGTGGAAATGGGGGAGGTGTAAATAGTCTCATTCTGTGAATGTGGAAAGGGGGGAGGTGTAAATAGCCTCAGCCAGTGAATGTGGAAATGGGGGAGGTGTAAATAAATTCATCCTGTGGATGTGCAAATTGGGGAGGTGTAAATAGCTTCTTCCTGTGAATGTGGAAAGGGGTGAGGTTTAATTAGCTTCATCCTGTGTATGTGGAAATGGGGGAGGTGTAAATAGTCTCATTCTGTGAATGTGGAAAGGGGGGAGGTGTAAATAGCCTCAGCCAGTGAATGTGGAAATGGGGGAGGTGTAAATAATGTCATTCTGTGTATGTGGAAATTGGGGAGGTGTAAATAGCTTCATCCTTTGAATGTGGAAATGGGGAAGTGGAAATAGTCTCATCCTGTGAATGTGGAAATGGGGAGGTGAAAATAGCTTCATCCTGTGAATGTGGAAATGGGGGAGGTGTAAATAGTCTCATCCTGTGAATGTGGAAATGGCGAGGTGAAAATAGCTTCATCCTGTGAATGTGGAAAAGGGGGAGGTGTAAATAGTCTCATCCTGTGAACGTGGAAATGGGGGAGGTGTAAATAGGATCAAGCTGTGATTATGGAAATGCGGGAGGTGTAAATAGCTTCATCCTGTGAATGTGGAAAGGGGGGAGGTTTAATTAGCTTCATCCTGTGAATGTGGAAATGGGGGAGGTGTAAATAGTCTCTTTCTGTGAATGTGGAAATGTTAGAGGTGGAAATAGCTTCATCCAGTGACTGTGGAAATGGGGGATGTGTCAATAATGTCATCCTGTGTATGTGGAAATTGGGCAGGTGTAAATAGCTTCATCCTTTGAATGTGGAACTGGGGGAGGTGTAAATAGTCTCATCCTGTGAATGTTGAAATGAGGGAGGTGTAAATAAATTCATCCTGTGCATGTGGAAAAGCGGAGGTGAAAATAGCTTCATCCTGTGACTGTGGAAATGGGGGATGTGTAAATAATGTCATCCTGTGTATGTGGAAATTGGGCAGGTTTAAATAGCTTCATCTTTGAATGTGGAAATGCGGGAGGTGTAAATAGTCTCATCCTGTGAATGTTGAAATGAGGGAGGTGTAAATAAATTCATCCTGTGAATGTGGAAAAGTGGAGGTGAAAATAGCTTCATCCTGTGAATGTGGAAATGGGGGAGGTGTAAATCGATTCATCCTGTGAATGTGGAAATGGGAGAGGTGTAAATAGCCTCATCCTGTGAATGTGGAAATGGGGCAGGTGCCAATAGCTTCATCCTGTGAATGTGGAAACGGGGGAGGTATAAATAGTCTCATCCTGTGAATATGAAAATGGGAGAGGTGTAAATAGCCTCATCCTGTGAATGTGGAAATGGGGGAGGTGTAAATAGCTTCATCCTGTGAATATGCAAATGGGTGGTGTGAATAGCTTCATCCTGTGAATGTGGAAATGAGGGAGGTGTAAATAGTCTCATCCTGTGACTGTGGAAATGGGGGAGTTGTAAATAGATTCAACCTGTGAATTTGGAAATGTGGGAGCTGGAAATATATTCATCCTGTGAATGCGCAAATAGGGGAGGTGTAAATAGCTTCTTACTGTGAATGTGGAAAGAGGGGAGGTTTAATTAGCTTCATCCTGTGAATGTGGAAATGGGGGAGGTGTAAATAGTCCCATCCTGTGAATGTGGAAATGTGGGAGGTGTAAATAGCTTCATCCTGTGAATGTGGAAATGTGGGAGGTGGAAATAGGTTCATCCAGTGACTGTGGAAATGGGGGATGTGTCAATAATGTCATCCTGTGTATGTGGAAATTGGGCAGGTGTAAATAGCTTCATCTTTGAATGTGGAAATGGGGGAGGTGTAAATAGTTTCATGTTGTGAATGTGGAAAAGCGGAGGTGAAAATAGCTTCATCCTGTGAATGTGGAAATGGGGGAGGTGTAAATAGATTCATCCTGTGAATGTGGAAATGGGAGAGGTGTAAATAGCCTCATCCTGTGAATGTGGAAATGGGGCAGGTGCAAATAGCTTCATCCTGTGAATCTGGAAATGGGGGAGGTATAAATAGTCTCATCCTTTGAATGTGAAAATGGGAGAGGTGTAAATAGCCTCATCCTGTGAATGTGGAAATGGGGGAGGTGTAAATAGCTTCATCATTTGAATGTGCAAATGGGTGGTGTGAATAGCTTCATCCTGTGAATGTGGAAATGGGGGAGGTGTAAATAGTCTCATCCTGTGACTGTGGAAATGGGAGAGGTGTAAATAGATTCAACCTGTGAATATGGAAATGTGGGAGCTGGAAATAGATTCATCCTGTGAATGCGCAAATAGGGGAGGTGTAAATAATGTCATCCTGTGAATGTGGAAATGGGGGAGGTGTAAATAGTCCCTTCTGTGAATGTGGAAATGTGGGAGCTGGAAATAGCCTCATCCAGTGGCTGTGGAAATGGGGGATGTTTAAATAATGTCATCATGTGTATGTAGAAATGGAGGAGGTGTAAATAGTCTCATCCTGTGAATGTGGAAATGGAGGAGGTGCAAATAGTCTCATCCTGTGAATATGAAAATGGGAGAGGTGTAAATAGCCTCATCCTGTGAATGTGGAAATGGGGGAGGTGTAAATAGCTTCATCCTGTGAATATGCAAATGGGTGGTGTGAATAGCTTCATCCTGTGAATGTGGAAATGGGGGAGGTGTAAATAGTCTCATCCTGTGACTGTGGAAATGGGGGAGTTGTAAATAGATTCAACCTGTGAATTTGGAAATGTGGGAGCTGTAAATATATTCATGCTGTGAATGCGCAAATAGGGGAGGTGTAAATAGCTTCTTACTGTGAATGTGGAAAGAGGGGAGGTTTAATTAGCTTCATCCTGTGAATGTGGAAATGGGGGAGGTGTAAATAGTCCCATCCTGTGAATGTGGAAATGTGGGAGGTGTAAACAGCTTCATCCTGTGAATGTGGAAATGTGGGAGGTAGAAATAGTTTCATCCAGTGACTGTGGAAATGGGGGATGTGTCAATAATGTCATCCTGTGTATGTGGAAATTGGGCAGGTTTAAATAGCTTCATCTTTGAATGTGGAAATGGGGGAGGTGTAAATAGTTTCATGTTGTGAATGTGGAAAAGCGGAGGTGAAAATAGCTTCATCCTGTGAATGTGTAAATTGGAGAGGTGTAAATAGCTTCATCCTGTGAATGTGGAAATGGGGGAGGTTTAAATAGCTTCATCCTGTGAATGTGGAAATGGGAGAGGTGTAAATAGTCTCATCCTGTGAATGTGAAAATTGGGGAGGTGTAAATAGTCTCATCCTGTGAATGTGGAAATGGGGCAGGTGTAAATAGCTTCATCCTGTGAATGTGGAAATGGGGGAGGTGGAAATAGCTTCATCCTGTGAATGTGGAAATGGTGGAGGTGTAAATAGTCTCATCCTGTGAATGTGGAAATGGGGCAGGTGTAAATAGCTTCAGCCTGTGAATGTGGAAATGGGGTAGGTGGAAATAGGTACATCCTGTGAATGTGGAAATGGGGGAGGTGTAAATAGTCCCATCCTGTGAATGTGGAAATGCGGGAGGTGTAAATAGCTTCATCCTGTGAATGTGGAAATGGGGGAGGTGTCAATAGCCTCATCCTGTGAATGTGGAATTGCGGGAGGTGTAAATAGCTTCATCCTGTGAATGTGGAAATGGGTGAGGTGTAAATAGCCTCATTCTGTGCATGTGGAAATGGGGGAGGTGTAAATAGCTTCATCCTGTGAATGTGGAAAAGGGGGAGGTGTAAATAGCCTCATCCTGTGAATGTGGAAATGGGGGAGGTGTAAATAGGCTCACCCTGTGAATGTGGAAACGGGGGAGGTGTAAATAAATTCATCCTGTGGATGTGCAAGTTTGGGAGGTGTAAATAGCTTCTTCCTGTGAATGTGGAAAGGGGAGAGGTTTAATTAGCTTCATCCTGTGAATGTGGAAATAGGGGAGGTGTAAATAGTCTCATTCTGTGAATGTGGAAAGGGGGGAGGTGTAAATAATGTCATTCTGTGCATATGGAAATTGGGGAGGTGTAAATAGCTTCATCCTTTGAATGTGGAAATGGGGAGGTGGAAATAGTCTCATCCTGTGAATGTGGAAATGGGGAGGTGAAAATAGCTTCATCCTGTGAATGTGGAAATGGGGGAGGTGTAAATAGATTCATCCTGTGAATGTGGAAAAGGGGGAGGTGTAAATAGTCTCATCCTGTGAATATGGAAATGGGGGAGGTGTAAATAGCCTCATCCTGTGAATGTGGAAATGGGGCAGGTGTAACTAGCTTCATCCTGTGAATGTGGAAATGGGTGGTGTAAATTGCTTCATCCTGTGAATGTGGAAATGGGGGAGGTGTAAATAGCCTCATGCTGTGAACGTGGAAATGGGGGAGGTGTAAATAGAATCAAGCTGTGATTATGGAAATGCGGGAGGTGTAAATAGCTTCATCCTGTGAATGTGGAAAGGGGGGAGGTTTAATTAGCTTCATCCTGTGAATGTGGAAATGGGGGAGGTGTAAATAGTCTCATCCTGTGAATGTGGAAATGGGGCAGGTGTAACTAGCTTCATCCTGTGAATGTGGAAATGGGTGGTGTAAATTGCTTCATCCTGTGAATGTGGAAATGGGGGAGGTGTAAATAGCCTCATCCTGTGAACGTGGAAATGGGGAGGTTTAAATTGCTTCATCCTGTCAATGTGGAAACGGGGGAGGTGTAAATAGTCTCATCCTGTGAACGTGGAAATGGGGGAGGTGTAAATAGAATCAAGCTGTGATTATGGAAATGCGGGAGGTGTAAATAGCTTCATCCTGTGAATGTGGAAAGGGGGGAGGTTTAATTAGCTTCATCCTGTGAATGTGGAAATAGGGGAGGTGTAAATAGTCTCATTCTGTGAATGTGGAAAGGGGGGAGGTGTAAATAATGTCATTCTGTGCATATGGAAATTGGGGAGGTGTAAATAGCTTCATCCTTTGAATGTGGAAATGGGGAGGTGGAAATAGTCTCATCCTGTGAATGTGGAAATGGGGAGGTGAAAATAGCTTCATCCTGTGAATGTGGAAATGGGGGAGGTGTAAATAGATTCATCCTGTGAATGTGGAAAAGGGGGAGGTGTAAATAGTCTCATCCTGTGAATATGGAAATGGGGGAGGTGTAAATAGCCTCATCCTGTGAATGTGGAAATGGGGCAGGTGTAACTAGCTTCATCCTGTGAATGTGGAAATGGGTGGTGTAAATTGCTTCATCCTGTGAATGTGGAAATGGGGGAGGTGTAAATAGCCTCATGCTGTGAACGTGGAAATGGGGGAGGTGTAAATAGAATCAAGCTGTGATTATGGAAATGCGGGAGGTGTAAATAGCTTCATCCTGTGAATGTGGAAAGGGGGGAGGTTTAATTAGCTTCATCCTGTGAATGTGGAAATGGGGGAGGTGTAAATAGTCTCATCCTGTGAATGTGGAAATGGGGCAGGTGTAACTAGCTTCATCCTGTGAATGTGGAAATGGGTGGTGTAAATTGCTTCATCCTGTGAATGTGGAAATGGGGGAGGTGTAAATAGCCTCATCCTGTGAACGTGGAAATGGGGAGGTTTAAATTGCTTCATCCTGTCAATGTGGAAACGGGGGAGGTGTAAATAGTCTCATCCTGTGAACGTGGAAATGGGGGAGGTGTAAATAGAATCAAGCTGTGATTATGGAAATGCGGGAGGTGTAAATAGCTTCATCCTGTGAATGTGGAAAGGGGGGAGGTTTAATTAGCTTCATCCTGTGAATGTGGAAATGGGGGAGGTGTAAATAGTCTCTTTCTGTGAATGTGGAAATATGGGAGGTGGAAATAGCTTCATCCAGTGACTGTGGAAATGGGGGATGTCTGAATAATGTCATCCAGTGTATGTGGAAATTCGGCAGGTGTAAATAGCTTCATCCTTTGAATGTGGAAATGGGGGATGTGTAAATAGACTCATCCTGTGAATGTTGACATGAGGGAGGTGTAAATAAATTCATCCTGTGAATGTGGAAAAGCGGAGGTGAAAATAGCTTCATCCCGTGAATGTGGAAATGGGGGAGGTGTCAATAATGTCATCCTGTGTATGTGGAAATTGGGCAGGTGTAAATAGCTTCATCTTTGAATGTGGAAATGGGGGAGGTGTAAATAGATTCATCCTGTGAATGTGGAAATGTGAGAGGTGTAAATAGCCTCATCCTGTGAATGTGGAAATGGGGCAGGTGCAAATAGCTTCATCCTGTGAATGTGGAAATGGGGGAGGTATAAATAGTCTCATCCTTTGAATGTGGAAATGGGAGAGGTGTAAATAGCCTCATCCTGTGAATGTGGAAATGGGGGAGGTGTAAATAGATTCATCCTGTGAATGTGGAAATGGGAGAGGTGTAAATAGCCTCATCCTGTGAATGTGGAAATGGGGCGGGTGCAAATAGCTTCATCCTGTGAATGTGGAAATGGGGGAGGTATAAATAGTCTCATCCTTTGAATGTGAAAATGGGAGAGGTGTAAATAGCCTCATCCTGTGAATGTGGAAATGGGGGAGGTGAATAGCTTCATCCTGTGAATGTGGAAATGGGGGCGGTGTAAATAGATTCAACCTGTGAATTTGGAAATGTGGGAGCTGGAAATAGATTCATCCTGTGAATGCGCAAATAGGGGAGGTGTAAATAGCTTCTTCCTGTGAATGTGGAAAGGGGGGAGGTGTAAATAGTCTCATCCTGTGAATGTGGAAATGGGGGAGGTGTAAATAGCTTCTTCCTGTGAATGTGGAAAGGGGTGAGGTTTAATTAGCTTCATCCTGTGTATGTGGAAATGGGGGAGGTGTAAATAGTCTCATTCTGTGAATGTGGAAAGGGGGGAGTTGTAAATAGCCTCATCCAGTGAATGTGGAAATGGGGGAGGTGTAAATAATGTCATTCTGTGTATGTGGAAATTGGGGAGGTGTAAATAGCTTCATCCTTTGAATGTGGAAATGGGGAGGTGTAAATTGCTTCATCCTGTGAATGTGGAAAAGGGGGAGGTGTAAATAGTCTCATCCTATGAACGTGGAAATGGGGGAGGTGTAAATAGGATAATCCTGTGAATGTGGAAATGGGGCAGGTGCAAATAGCTTCATCCTGTGAATGTGGAAATGGGGGAGTTGTAAATAGATTCAACCTGTGAATTTGGAAATGTGGGAGCTGGAAATATATTCATCCTGTGAATGCGCAAATAGGGGAGGTGTAAATAGCTTCTTACTGTGAATGTGGAAAGAGGGGAGGTTTAATTAGCTTCATCCTGTGTATGTGGAAATGGGGGAGGTGTAAATAGTCTCATTCTGTGAATGTGGAAAGGGGGGAGTTGTAAATAGCCTCATCCAATGAATGTGGAAATGGGGGAGGTGTAAATAATGTCATTCTGTGTATGTGGAAATTGGGGAGGTGTAAATAGCTTCATCCTTTGAATGTGGAAATGGGGAGGTGGAAATAGTCTCATCCTGTGAATGTGGAAATGGGGAGGTGAAAATAGCTTCATCCTGTGAATGTGGAAATGGGGGAGGTGTAAATAGATTCATCCTGTGAATGTGGAAAAGGGGGAGGTGTAAATAGCCTCATCCTGTGAATGTGGAAATGCGGGAGGTGTAATTAGCTTCATGCTGTGAATGTGGAAATGGGGGAGTTGTAAATAGCCTCACCCTGTGAATGTGAAAATTGGGGAGGTGTAATTAGTCTCATCCTGTGAATGTGGAAATGGGGCAGGTGTAAATAGCTTCATCCTGTGAATGTGGAAATGGGGGAGGTGGAAATAGCCTCATCCAGTGGCTGTGGAAATGGGGGATGTGTAAATAACGTCATCATGTGTATGTAGAAATGGAGGAGGTGTAAATAGTCTCATCCTGTGAATGTGGAAATGGAGGAGGTGCAAATTGTCTCATCCTGTGAATGTGGAAATTGGGGAGGTTTAAATAGCTTCATCCTGTGAATGTGGAAATGGGGGAGGTGTAAATAGTCTCATCCTGTGAATGTGAAAATTGGGGAGGTGTAAATAGTCTCATCCTGTGAATGTGGAAATGGGGCAGGTGTAAATAGCTTCATGCTGTGAATGTGGAAATGGGAGAGGTGGAAATAGCTTCATCCTGTGAATGTGGAAATGGTGGAGGTGTAAATAGTCTCATCCTGTGAATGTGGAAATGGGGCAGGTGTAAATAGCTTCATCCTGTGAATGTGGAAATGGGGGAGGTGGAAATAGCTTCATCCTGTGAATGTGGAAATGGTGGAGGTGTAAATAGTCTCATTCTGTGAATGTGGAAATGCGGGAGGTGTAAATAGCTTCATCCAGTGAATGTGGAAATGGGAACGTGTAAATAGCCTCATCCTGTGAATGTGGAAATGGGGGAGATGTAAATAGATTCATACTGTGAATGTGGAAATGGGTGAGGTGTAAATAGCCTCATACTGTGAATGTGGAAATGGGTGAGGTGTAAATAGCCTCATCCTGTGAATGTGGAAATGGGGGAGGTGTAAATAGCCTCATCCTGTGAATGTGGAAATGCGGGAGGTGTAATTAGCTTCATCCTGTGAATGTGGAAATGGGGGAGCTGTAAATAGCCTCACCCTGTGAATGTGGAAATGGGGGAGGTGTAAATAAAATCATCCTGTGGATGTGCAAATTGGGGAGGTGTAAATAGCTTCTTCCTGTGAATGTGGAAAGGGGTGAGGTTTAATTAGCTTCATCCTGTGTATGTGGAAATGGGGGAGGTGTAAATAGTCTCATTCTTTGAATGTGGAAAGGGGGGAGGTGTAAATAGCCTCATCCAGTGAATGTGGAAATGGGGGAGGTGTAAATAATGTCATTCTGTGTATTTGGAAATTGGGGAGGTGTAAATAGCTTCATCCTTTGAATGTGGAAATGGGGAGGTGGAAATAGTCTCATCCTGTGAATGTGGAAATGGGGGAGGTGTAAATAGATTCATCCTGTGAATGTGGAAAAGGGGGAGGTGTAAATAGTCTCATCCTGTGAACGTGGAAATGGGGGAGGTGTAAATAGGATCAAGCTGTGATTATGGAAATGCGGGAGGTGTAAATAGCTTCATCCTGTGAATGTGGAAAGGGGGGAGGTTTATTTAGCTTCATCCTGTGAATGTGGAAATGGGGGAGGTGTAAATAGTCTCTTTCAGTGAATGTGGAAATGTGGGAGGTGGAAATAGCTTCATCCAGTGACTGTGGAAATGGGGGATGTGTCAATAATGTCATCCTGTGTATGTGGAAATTGGGCAGGTGTAAATAGCTTCATCCTTTGAATGTGGAAATGGGGGAGGTGTAAATAGTCTCATCCTGTGAATGTTGAAATGAGGGAGGTGTAAATAAATTCATCCTGTGCATGTGGAAAAGCGGAGGTGAAAATAGCTTCATCCTGTGAATGTGGAAATGGGGGAGGTGTAAATAGATTCATCCTGTGAATGTGGAAATGGGAGAGGTGTAAATAGCCTCATCCTGTGAATGTGGAAATGGGGGAGGTGTAAATAGTCTCATCCTGTGAATGTGGAAATGGGGCAGGTGTAAATGGCTTCATCCTGCGAATGTGGAACTGGAGGAGCTATAAATAGTCTCATCCTGTGAATGTGAAAATGGGAGAGGTGTAAACAGCCTCATCCTGTGAATGTGGAAATGGGTGAGGTGTAAATAGATTCATCCTGTGAATGTGGAAATGGGAGAGGTGTAAATAGCCTCATCCTGTGAATGTGGAAATGGGGGTGGTGTAAATAGCTTCATCCTGTGACTGTGGAAATGGGGGAGGTGTAAGTAGTCTCATCCTTTTACTGTGGAAATGGGGGAGGTGTAAATAGATTCAACCTGTGAATTTGGAAATGTGGGAGCTGGAAATAGATTCATCCTGTGAATGCGCAAATAGGGGAGGGGTAAATAGCTTCTTCCTGTGAATGTGCAAAGGGGGGAGGTTTAATTAGCTTCATCCTGTGAATGTGGAAATGGGGGAGGTGTAGATAGTCTCATCCTGTGAATGTGGAAATGGGGGAGGTGTAAATAGTCTCTTTCTGTGAATGTGGAAATGTGGGAGGTGGAAATAGCCTCATCCAGTGGCTGTGGAAATGGGGGATGTCTAAATAATGTCATCATGTGTATGTTGAAATGGAGGAGGTGTAAATAGTCTCATCCTGTGAATGTGGAAATGGAGGAGGTGTAAATAGTCTCATCCTGTGAATGTGGAAATTGGGGAGGTGTAAGTAGCTTAATCCTGTGATTGTGGAAATGCGGGAGGTGAAAATAGCTTCATCCTGTGTATGTGGAAATGGGGGAGGTGTAAATAGATTCATCCTGTGAATGTGGAAATGGGAGAGGTGTAAATAGCCTCATCCTGTGAATGTGGAAATGGGGCAGGTGTAAATAGCTTCATCCTGTGAATGTGGAAATGGGGGAGGTATAAATAGTCTCATCCTGTGAATGTGAAAATGGGAGAGGTGTAAATAGCCTCATCCTGTGAATGTGGAAATGGGGGAGGTGTAAATAGCTTCATCCTGTGAATGTGCAAATGGGTGGTGTGAAGAGCTTCATCCTGTGAATGTGGAAATGGGGGAGGTGTAAATAGTCTCATCCTGTGACTGTGGAAATGGGGGAGGTGTAAATAGATTCAACCTGTGAATTTGGAAATGTGGGAGCTGGAAATAGATTCATCCTGTGAATGCGCAAATAGGGGGAGGTGTAAATAGCTTCTTCCTGTGAATGTGGAAAGGGGGGAGGTTTAATTAGCTTCATCCTGTGAATGTGGAAATGGGGGAGGTGTAAATAGTCTCTTTCTGTGAATGTGGAAATATGGGAGGTGGAAATAGCCTCATCCAGTGGCTGTGGAAATGGGGGATGTGTAAATAATGTCATTCTGTGTATGTGGAAATTGGGGAGGTGTAAATAGCTTCATCCTTTGAATGTGGAAATGGGGAGGTGGAAATAGTCTCATCCTGTGAATGTGAAAATGGGGAGGTGAAAATAGCTTCATCCTGTGAATGTGGAAATGGGGGAGGTGTAAATGGATTCATCCTGTGAATGTGGAAAAGGGGGAGGTGTAAATAGTCTCATCCTGTGAACGTGGAAATGGGGGAGGTGTAAATAGGATCAAGCTGTGATTATGGAAATGCGGGAGGTGTAAATAGCTTCATCCTGTGAATGTGGAAAGGGGGGAGGTTTAATTAGCTTCATCCTGTGAATGTGGAAATGGGGGAGGTGTGAATAGTCTCTTTCTGTGAATGTGGAAATGTTGGAGGTGGAAATAGCTTCATCCAGTGACTGTGGAAATGGGGGATGTGTCAATAATGTCATCCTGTGTATGTGGAAATTGGGCAGGTTTAAATAGCTTCATCTTTGAATGTGGAAATGCGGGAGGTGTAAATAGTCTCATCCTGTGAATGTTGAAATGAGGGAGGTGTAAATAAATTCATCCTGTGAATGTGGAAAAGTGGAGGTGAAAATAGATTCATCCTGTGAATGTGGAAATGGGGGAGGTGTAAATAGATTCATCCTGTGAATGTGGAAATGGGAGAGGTGTAAATAGCCTCATCCTGTGAATGTGGAAATGGGGCAGGTGCCAATAGCTTCATCCTGTGAATGTGGAAACGGGGGAGGTATAAATAGTCTCATCCTGTGAATATGAAAATGGGAGAGGTGTAAATAGCCTCATCCTGTGAATGTGGAAATGGGGGAGGTGTAAATAGTCTCATCCTGTGACTGTGGAAATGGGCGAGTTGTAAATAGATTCAACCTGTGAATTTGGAAATGTGGGAGCTGGAAATATATTCATCCTGTGAATGCGCAAATAGGGGAGGTGTAAATAGCTTCTTACTGTGAATGTGGAAAGAGGGGCGGTTTAATTAGCTTCATCCTGTGAATGTGGAAATGGGGGAGGTGTAAATAGTCCCATCCTGTGAATGTGGAAATGTGGGAGGTGTAAATAGCTTCATCCTGTGAATGTGGAAATGTGGGAGGTGGAAATAGGTTCATCCAGTGACTGTGGAAATGGGGGATGTGTCAATAATGTCATCCCGTGTATGTGGAAATTGGGCAGGTGTAAATAGCTTCATCTTTGAATGTGGAAATGGGGGAGGTGTAAATAGTTTCATGTTGTGAATGTGGAAAAGCGGAGGTGAAAATAGCTTCATCCTGTGAATGTGGAAATGGGGGAGGTGTAAATAGATTCATCCTGTGAATGTGGAAATGGGAGAGGTGTAAATAGCCTCATCCTGTGAATGTGGAAATGGGGCAGGTGCAAATAGCTTCATCCTGTGAATCTGGAAATGGGGGAGGTATAAATAGTCTCATCCTTTGAATGTGAAAATGGGAGAGGTGTAAATAGCCTCATCCTGTGAATGTGGAAATGGGTGAGGTGTAAATAGCTTCATCATTTGAATGTGCAAATGGGTGGTGTGAATAGCTTCATCCTGTGAATGTGGAAATGGGGGAGGTGTAAATAGTCTCATCCTGTGACTGTGGAAATGGGAGAGGTGTAAATAGATTCAACCTGTGAATTTGGAAATGTGGGAGCTGGAAATAGATTCATCCTGTGAATGCGCAAATAGGGGAGGTGTAAATAATGTCATCCTGTGAATGTGGAAATGGGGGAGGTGTAAATAGTCTCTTTCTGTGAATGTGGAAATGTGGGAGCTGGAAATAGCCTCATCCAGTGGCTGTGGAAATGGGGGATGTTTAAATAATGTCATCATGTGTATGTAGAAATGAAGGAGGTGTAAATAGTCTCATCCTGTGAATGTGGAAATGGAGGAGGTGCAAATAGTCTCATCCTGTGAATATGAAAATGGGAGAGGTGTAAATAGCCTCATCCTGTGAATGTGGAAATGGGGGAGGTGTAAATAGCTTCATCCTGTGAATATGCAAATGGGTGGTGTGAATAGCTTCATCCTGTGAATGTGGAAATGGGGGAGGTGTAAATAGTCTCATCCTGTGACTGTGGAAATGGGGGAGTTGTAAATAGATTCAACCTGTGAATTTGGAAATGTGGGAGCTGGAAATATATTCATCCTGTGAATGCGCAAATAGGGGAGGTGTAAATAGCTTCTTACTGTGAATGTGGAAAGAGGGGAGGTTTAATTAGCTTCATCCTGTGAATGTGGAAATGGGGGAGGTGTAAATAGTCCCATCCTGTGAATGTGGAAATGTGGGAGGTGTAAATAGCTTCATCCTGTGAATGTGGAAATGTGGGAGGTGGAAATAGTTTCATCCAGTGACTGTGGAAATGGGGGATGTGTCAATAATGTCATCCTGTGTATGTGGAAATTGGGCAGGTTTAAATAGCTTCATCTTTGAATGTGGAAATGGGGGAGGTGTAAATAGTTTCATGTTGTGAATGTGGAAAAGCGGAGGTGAAAATAGCTTCATCCTGTGAATGTGGAAATGGGAGAGGTGTAAATAGCCTCATCCTGTGAATGTGGAAATGGGGCAGGTGCAAATAGCTTCATCCTGTGAATCTGGAAATGGGGGAGGTATAAATAGTCTCATCCTTTGAATGTGTAAATGGGAGAGGTGTAAATAGCCTCATCCTGTGAATGTGGAAATGGGGGAGGTGTAAATAGCTTCATCCTTTGAATGTGCAAATGGGTGGTGTGAATAGCTTCATCCTGTGAATGTGGAAATGGGGGTGGTGTAAATAGTCTGATCCTGTGACTGTGGAAATGGGAGAGATGTAAATAGATTCAACCTGTGAATTTGGAAATGTGGGAGCTGGAAATAGATTCATCCTGTGAATGCGCAAATAGGGGAGGTGTAAATAGCTTCTTCCTGTGAATGTGGAAAGGGGGGAGGTTTAATTAGCTTCATCCTGTGAATGTGGAAATGGGGGAGGTGTAAATCGTCTCTTTCTGTGAATGTGGAAATGTGGGAGCTGGAAATAGCCTCATCCAGTGGCTGTGGAAATGGGGGATGTTTAAATAATGTCATCATGTGTATGTAGAATTGGAGGAGGTGTAAATAGTCTCATCCTGTGAATGTGGAAATGGAGGAGGTGCAAATAGTCTCATCCTGTGAATGTGTAAATTGGAGAGGTGTAAATAGCTTCATCCTGTGAATGTGGAAATGGGGGAGGTTTAAATAGCTTCATCCTGTGAATGTGGAAATGGGAGAGGTGTAAATAGTCTCATCCTGTGAATGTGAAAATTGGGGAGGTGTAAATAGTCTCATCCTGTGAATGTGGAAATGGGGCAGGTGTAAATAGCTTCATCCTGTGAATGTGGAAATGGGGGAGGTGGAAATAGCTTCATCCTGTGAATGTGGAAATGGTGGAGGAATAAATAGTCTCATCCTGTGAATGTGGAAATGGGGCAGGTGCAAATAGCTTCAGCCTGTGAATGTGGAAATGGGGTAGGTGGAAATAGGTACATCCTGTGAATGTGGAAATGGGGGAGGTGTAAATAGTCCCATCCTGTGAATGTGGAAATGCGGGAGGTGTAAATAGCTTCATCCTGTGAATGTGGAAATGGGGGAGGTGTCAATAGTCTCATTCTGTGAATGTGGAAAGGGGGGAGGTGTAAATTGCCTCATCCAGTGAATGTGGAAATGGGGGAGGTGTAAATAATGTCATTCTGTGTATGTGGAAATTGGGGAGGTGTAAATAGCTTCATCCTTTGAATGTGGAAATGGGGAGGTGGAAATACTCTCATCCTGTGAATGTGGAAATGGGGAGGTGAAAATAGCTTCATCCTGTGAATGTGGAAATGGGGGAGGTGTAAATAGATTCATCCTGTGAATGTGGAAAAGGGGGAGGTGTAAATAGTCTCATCCTGTGAACGTGGAAATGGGGGAGGTGTAAATAGGATCAAGCTGTGATTATGGAAATGCGGGAGGTGTAAATAGATTCATCCTGTGAATGTGGAAAGGGGGGAGGTTTAATTAGCTTCATCCTGTGAATGTGGAAATGGGGGAGGTGTAAATAGTCCCATCCTGTGAATGTGGAAATGTGGGAGGTGTAAACAGCTTCATCCTGTGAATGTGGAAATGTGGGAGGTGGAAATAGTTTCATCCAGTGACTGTGGAAATGGGGGATGTGTCAATAATGTCATCCTGTGTATGTGGAAATTGGGCAGGTTTAAATAGCTTCATCTTTGAATGTGGAAATGCGGGAGGTGTAAATAGTCTCATCCTGTGAATGTTGAAATGAGGGAGGTGTAAATAAATTCATCCTGTGAATGTGGAAAAGTGGAGGTGAAAATAGCTTCATCCTGTGAATGTGGAAATGGGGGAGGTGTAAATAGATTCATCCTGTGAATGTGGAAATGGGAGAGGTGTAAATAGCCTCATCCTGTGAATGTGGAAATGGGGCAGGTGCCAATAGCTTCATCCTGTGAATGTGGAAACGGGGGAGGTATAAATAGTCTCATCCTGTGAATATGAAAATGGGAGAGGTGTAAATAGCCTCATCCTGTGAATGTGGAAATGGGGAAGGTGTAAATAGCTTCATCCTGTGAATATGCAAATGGGTGGTGTGAATAGCTTCATCCTGTGAATGTGGAAATGGGGGAGGTGTAAATAGTCTCATCCTGTGACTGTGGAAATGGGCGAGTTGTAAATAGATTCAACCTGTGAATTTGGAAATGTGGGAGCTGGAAATATATTCATCCTGTGAATGCGCAAATAGGGGAGGTGTAAATAGCTTCTTACTGTGAATGTGGAAAGAGGGGAGGTTTAATTAGCTTCATCCTGTGAATGTGGAAATGGGGGAGGTGTAAATAGTCCCATCCTGTGAATGTGGAAATGTGGGAGGTGTAAATAGCTTCATCCTGTGAATGTGGAAATGTGGGAGGTGGAAATAGGTTCATCCAGTGACTGTGGAAATGGGGGATGTGTCAATAATGTCATCCTGTGTATGTGGAAATTGGGCAGGTGTAAATAGCTTCATCTTTGAATGTGGAAATGGGGGAGGTGTAAATAGTTTCATGTTGTGAATGTGGAAAAGCGGAGGTGAAAATAGCTTCATCCTGTGAATGTGGAAATGGGGGAGGTGTAAATAGATTCATCCTGTGAATGTGGAAATGGGAGAGGTGTAAATAGCCTCATCCTGTGAATGTGGAAATGGGGCAGGTGCAAATAGCTTCATCCTGTGAATCTGGAAATGGGGGAGGTATAAATAGTCTCATCCTTTGAATGTGAAAATGGGAGAGGTGTAAATAGCCTCATCCTGTGAATGTGGAAATGGGTGAGGTGTAAATAGCTTCATCATTTGAATGTGCAAATGGGTGGTGTGAATAGCTTCATCCTGTGAATGTGGAAATGGGGGAGGTGTAAATAGTCTCATCCTGTGACTGTGGAAATGGGAGAGGTGTAAATAGATTCAACCTGTGAATTTGGAAATGTGGGAGCTGGAAATAGATTCATCCTGTGAATGCGCAAATAGGGGAGGTGTAAATAATGTCATCCTGTGAATGTGGAAATGGGGGAGGTGTAAATAGTCTCTTTCTGTGAATGTGGAAATGTGGGAGCTGGAAATAGCCTCATCCAGTGGCTGTGGAAATGGGGGATGTTTAAATAATGTCATCATGTGTATGTAGAAATGGAGGAGGTGTAAATAGTCTCATCCTGTGAATGTGGAAATGGAGGAGGTGCAAATAGTCTCATCCTGTGAATATGAAAATGGGAGAGGTGTAAATAGCCTCATCCTGTGAATGTGGAAATGGGGGAGGTCTAAATAGCTTCATCCTGTGAATATGCAAATGGGTGGTGTGAATAGCTTCATCCTGTGAATGTGGAAATGGGGGAGGTGTAAATAGTCTCATCCTGTGACTGTGGAAATGGGGGAGTTGTAAATAGATTCAACCTGTGAATTTGGAAATGTGGGAGCTGGAAATATATTCATGCTGTGAATGCGCAAATAGGGGAGGTGTAAATAGCTTCTTACTGTGAATGTGGAAAGAGGGGAGGTTTAATTAGCTTCATCCTGTGAATGTGGAAATGGGGGAGGTGTAAATAGTCCCATCCTGTGAATGTGGAAATGTGGGAGGTGTAAACAGCTTCATCCTGTGAATGTGGAAATGTGGGAGGTGGAAATAGTTTCATCCAGTGACTGTGGAAATGGGGGATGTGTCAATAATGTCATCCTGTGTATGTGGAAATTGGGCAGGTTTAAATAGCTTCATCTTTGAATGTGGAAATGGGGGAGGTGTAAATAGTTTCATGTTGTGAATGTGGAAAAGCGGAGGTGAAAATAGCTTCATCCTGTGAATGTGGAAATGGGAGAGGTGTAAATAGCCTCATCCTGTGAATGTGGAAATGGGGCAGGTGCAAATAGCTTCATCCTGTGAATCTGGAAATGGGGGACGTATAAATAGTCTCATCCTTTGAATGTGAAAATGGGAGAGGTGTAAATAGCCTCATCCTGTGAATGTGGAAATGGGGGAGGTGTAAATAGCTTCATCCTTTGAATGTGCAAATGGATGGTGTGAATAGCTTCATCCTGTGAATGTGGAAATGGGGGAGGTGTAAATAGTCTCATCCTGTGACTGTGGAAATGGGAGAGGTGTAAATAGATTCAACCTGTGAATTTGGAAATGTGGGAGCTCGAAATAGATTCATCCTGTGAATGCGCAAATAGGGGAGGTGTAAATAGCTTCTTCCTGTGAATGTGGAAAGGGGGGAGGTTTAATTAGCTTCATCCTGTGAATGTGGAAATGGGGGACGTGTAAATAGTCTCTTTCTGTGAATGTGGAAATGTGGGAGCTGGAAATAGCCTCATCCAGTGGCTGTGGAAATGGGGGATGTTTAAATAATATCATCATGTGTATGTAGAAATGGAGGAGGTGTAAATAGTCTCATCCTGTGAATGTGGAAATGGAGGAGGTGCAAATAGTCTCATCCTGTGAATGTGTAAATTGGAGAGGTGTAAATAGCTTCATCCTGTGAATGTGGAAATGGGGGAGGTTTAAATAGCTTCATCCTGTGAATGTGGAAATTGGAGAGGTGTAAATAGTCTCATCCTGTGAATGTGAAAATTGGGGAGGTGTAAATAGTCTCATCCTGTGAATGTGGAAATGGGGCAGGTGTAAATAGCTTCATCCTGTGAATGTGGAAATGGGGGAGGTGGAAATAGCTTCATCCTGTGAATGTGGAAAGAGGGGAGGTTTAATTAGCTTCATCCTGTGAATGTGGAAATGGGGGAGGTGTAAATAGTCTCATCCTGTGAATGTGGAAATGGGGCAGGTGTAAATAGCTTCAGCCTGTGAATGTGGAAATGGGGTAGGTGGAAATAGGTACATCCTGTGAATGTGGAAATGGGGGAGGTGTAAATAGTCCCATCCTGTGAATGTGGAAATGGGAGAGGTGTAAATAGCCTCATCCTGTGAATGTGGAAAAGGGGGAGGTGTAAATAGCCTCATCCTGTGAATGTGGAAATGCGGGAGGTGTAAATAGCTTCATCCTGTGAATGTGGAAATGGGGGAGGTGTAAATAGGCTCACCCTGTGAATGTGGAAACGGGGGAGGTGTAAATAAATTCATCCTGTGGATGTGCAAGTTTGGGAGGTGTAAATAGCTTCTTCCTGTGAATGTGGAAAGGGGAGAGGTTTAATTAGCTTCATCCTGTGAATGTGGAAATAGGGGAGGTGTAAATAGTCTCATTCTGTGAATGTGGAAAGGGGGGAGGAGTAAATAATGTCATTCTGTGCATGTGGAAATTGGGGAGGTGTAAATAGCTTCATCCTTTGAATGTGGAAATGGGGAGGTGGAAATAGTCTCATCCTGTGAATGTGGAAATGGGGAGGTGAAAATAGCTTCATCCTGTGAATGTGGAAATGCGGGAGGTGTAATTAGCTTCATCCTGTGAATGTGGAAATGGGGGAGGTGGAAATAGTCTCATCCTGTGAATGTGGAAATGGGGAGGTGAAAATAGCTTCATCCTGTGAATGTGGAAATGGGGGAGGTGTAAATAGTCTCATCCTGTGAATGTGGAAATGGGGGAGGTGTAAATAGCCTCATCCTGTGAATGTGGAAATGGGGCACGTGTAACTAGCTTCATCCTGTGAATGTGGAAATGGGTGGTGTAAATTGCTTCATCCTGTGAATGTGGAAATGGGGGAGGTGGAAATAGTCTCATCCTGTGAATGTGGAAATGGGGAGGTGAAAATAGCTGCATCCTGTGAATGTTGAAATGGGGGAGGTGTAAATAGTCTCATCCTGTGAATGTGGAAATGGGGGAGGTGTAAATAGCCTCATCCTGTGAATGTGGAAATGGGGCACGTGTAACTAGCTTCATCCTGTGAATGTGGAAATGGGTGGTGTAAATTGCTTCATCCTGTGAATGTGGAAATGGGGGAGGTGTAAATAGCCTCATCCTATGAACGTGGAAATGGGGGAGGTGTAAATAGAATCAAGCTGTGATTATGGAAATGCGGGAGGTGTAAATAGCTTCATCCTGTGAATGTGGAAAGAGGGGAGGTTTAATTAGCTTCATCCTGTGAATGTGGAAATGGGGGAGGTGTAAATAGTCTCTTTCTGTGAATGTGGAAATGTGGGAGGTGGAAATAGCTTCATCCAGTGACTGTGGAAATGGGGGATGTCTGAATAATGTCATCCAGTGTATGTGGAAATTGGGCAGGTGTAAATAGCTTCATCCTTTGAATGTGGAAATGGGGGATATGTAAATAGACTCATCCTGTGAATGTTGACATGAGGGAGGTGTAAATAAATTCATCCTGTGAATGTGGAAAAGCGGAGGTGAAAATAGCTTCATCCCGTGAATGTGGAAATGGGGGAGGTGTCAATAATGTCATCCTGTGTATGTGGAAATTGGGCAGGTGTAAATAGCTTCATCTTTGAATGTGGAAATGGGGGAGGTGTAAATAGTTTCATGTTGTGAATGTGGAAAAGCGGAGGTGAAAATAGCTTCATCCTGTGAATGTGGAAATGGGGGAGGTGTAAATAGATTCATCCTGTGAATGTGGAAATGGGAGAGGTGTAAATAGCCTCATCCTGTGAATGTGGAAATGGGGCAGGTGCAAATAGCTTCATCCTGTGAATGTGGAAATGGGGGAGGTATAAATAGTCTCATCCTTTGAATGTGAAAATGGGAGAGGTGTAAATAGCCTCATCCTGTGAATGTGGAAATGGGGGAGGTGTAAATAGCTTCATCCTGTGAATGTGCAAATGGGTGGTGTGAATAGCTTCATCCTGTGAATGTGGAAATGGGGGAGGTGTAAATAGATTCAACCTGTGAATTTGGAAATGTGGGAGCTGGAAATAGATTCATCCTGTGAATGCGCAAATAGCGGAGGTGTAAATAGCTTCTTCCTGTGAATGTGGAAAGGGGGGAGGTTTAATTAGCTTCATCCTGTGAATGTGGAAATGGGGGAGGTGTAAATAGCTTCTTCCTGTGAATGTGGAAAGGGGTGAGGTTTAATTAGCTTCTTCCTGTGTATGTGGAAATGGGGGAGGTGTAAATAGTCTCATTCTGTGAATGTGGAAAGGGGGGAGTTGTAAATAGCCTCATCCAGTGAATGTGGAAATGGGGGAGGTGTAAATAATGTCATTCTGTGTATGTGGAAATTGGGGAGGTGTAAATAGCTTCATCCTTTGAATGTGGAAATGGGGAGGTGTAAATTGCTTCATCCTGTGAATGTGGAAAAGGGGGAGGTGTAAATAGTCTCATCCTGTGAACGTGGAAATGGGGGAGGTGTAAATAGGATCAAGCTGTGATTATGGAAATGCGGGAGGTGTAAATAGCTTCATCCTGTGAATGTGGAAAGGGGGGAGGTTTAATTAGCTTCATCCTGTGAATGTGGAAATGGGGGAGGTGTAAATAGTCTCTTTCTGTGAATGTGGAAATGTGGGAGGTGGAAATAGCTTCATCCAGTGACTGTGGAAATGGGGGATGTGTCAATAATGTCATCCTGTGTATGTGGAAAATGGGCAGGTGTAAATAGCTTCATCCTTTGAATGTGGAAATGGGGGAGGTGTAAATAGCCTCATCCTGTGAACGTGGAAATGGGGGAGGTGTAAATAGAATCAAGCTGTGATTATGGAAATGCGGGAGGTGTAAATAGCTTCATCCTGTGAATGTGGAAAGAGGGGAGGTTTAATTAGCTTCATCCTGTGAATGTGGAAATGGGGGAGGTGTAAATAGTCTCTTTCTGTGAATGTGGAAATATGGGAGGTGGAAATAGCTTCATCCAGTGCCTGTGGAAATGGGGGATGTCTGAATAATGTCATCCAGTGTATGTGGAAATTGGGCAGGTGTAAATAGCTTCATCCTTTGAATGTGGAAATGGGGGAGGTGTAAATAGTCTCATCCTGTGAATGTTGAAATGAGGGAGGTGTAAATAAATTCATCCTGTGCATGTGGAAAAGCGGAGGTGAAAATAGATTCATCCTGTGAATGTGGAAATGGAGGAGGTGTTAATAGATTCATCCTGTGAATGTGGAAATGGGAGAGGTGTAAATAGCCTCATCCTGTGAATGTGCAAATGGGGGAGGTGTAAATAGTCTCATCCTGTGAATGTGGAAATGGGGCAGGTGTAAATAGAATCAAGCTGTGATTATGGAAATGCGGGAGGTGTAAATAGCTTCATCCTGTGAATGTGGAAAGAGGGGAGGTTTAATTAGCTTCATCCTGTGAATGTGGAAATGGGGGAGGTGTAAATAGTCTCTTTCTGTGAATGTGGAAATATGGGAGGTGGAAATAGCTTCATCCAGTGCCTGTGGAAATGGGGGATGTGTCAATAATGTCATCCAGTGTATGTGGAAATTGGGCAGGTGTAAATAGCTTCATCCTTTGAATGTGGAAATGGGGGAGGTGTAAATAGTCTCATCCTGTGAATGTTGAAATGAGGGAGGTGTAAATAAATTCATCCTGTGCATGTGGAAAAGCGGAGGTGAAAATAGCTTCATCCTGTGAATGTGGAAATGGGGGAGGTGTTAATAGATTCATCCTGTGAATGTGGAAATGGGAGAGGTGTAAATAGCCTCATCCTGTGAATGTGGAAATGGGGGAGCTGTAAATAGTCTCATCCTGTGAATGTGGAAATGGGGCAGGTGTAAATGGCTTCATCCTGCGAATGTGGAACTGGAGGAGCTATAAATAGTCTCATCCTGTGAATGTGAAAATGGGAGAGGTGTAAATAGCCTCATCCTGTGAATGTGGAAATGGGGGAGGTGTAAATAGCTTCTTCCTGTGAATGTGGAAAGGGGTGAGGTCTAATTAGCTTCATCCTGTGTCTGTGGAAATGGGGGAGGTGGAAATAGTCTCATTCTGTGAATGTGGAAAGGGGGGAGTTGTAAATAGCCTCATCCAGTGAATGTGGAAATGGGGGAGGTGTAAATAATGTCATTCTGTGTATGTGGAAATTGGGGAGGTGTAATTAGCTTCATCCTTTGAATGTGGAAATGGGGAGGTGTAAATTGCTTCATCCTGTGAACGTGGAAATGGGGGAGGTGTAAATAGGATCAAGCTGTGATTATGGAAATGCGGGAGGTGTAAATAGCTTCATCCTGTGAATGTGGAAATGGGGGAGGTTTAATTAGCTTCATCCTGTGAATGTGGAAATGGGGGAGGTGTAAATAGTCTCTTTCTGTGAATGTGGAAATGTGGGAGGTGGAAATAGCTTCATCCAGTGACTGTGGAAATGGGGGATGTGTCAATAATGTCATCCTGTGTATGTGGAAAATGGGCTGGTGTAAATAGCTTCATCCTTTGAATGTGGAAATGGGGGAGTTGTAAATGGTCTCATCCTGTGAATGTTGAAATGAGGGAGGTGTAAATAAATTCATCCTGTGCATGTGGAAAAGCGGAGGTGAAAATAGCTTCATCCTGTGAATGTGGAATTGGGGGAGGTGTTAATAGATTCATCCTGTGAATGTGGAAATGGGAGAGGTGTAAATAGCCTCATCCTGTGAATGTGGAAATGGGGGAGGTGTAAATAGTCTCATCCTGTGAATGTGGAAATGGGGCAGGTGTAAATGGCTTCATCCTGCGAATGTGGAACTGGCGGAGCTATAAATAGTCTCATCCTGTGAATGTGAAAATGGGAGAGGTGTAAATAGCCTCATCCTGTGAATGTGGAAATGGGTGAGGTGTAAATAGCTTCATCCTGTGAATGTGGAAATGGGAGAGGTGTAAATAGCCTCATCCTGTGAATGTGGAAATGGGTGAGGTGTAAATAGCTTCATCCTGTGAATGTGGAAATGGGAGAGGTGTAAATAGCCTCATCCTGTGAATGTGGAAATGGGGGTGGTGTAAATAGCTTCATCCTGTGACTGTGGAAATGGGGGAGGTGTAAGTAGTCTCATCCTTTTACTATGGAAATGGGGGAGGTGTAAATAGATTCAACCTGTGAATTTGGAAATGTGGGAGCTGGAAATAGATTCATCCTGTGAATGCGCAAATAGGGGAGGGGTAAATAGCTTCTTCCTGTGAATGTGGAAAGGGGGGAGGTTTAATTAGCTTCATCCTGTGAATGTGGAAATGGGGGAGGTGTAAATAGTCTCTTTCTGTGAATGTGGAAATGTGGGAGGTGGAAATAGCTTCATCCAGTGACTGTGGAAATGGGGGATGTGTCAATAATGTCATCCTGTGTATGTGGAAAATGGGCAGGTTTAAATAGCTTCATCCTTTGAATGTGGAAATGGGGGAGGTGTAAATAGTCTCATCCTGTGAATTTTGAAATGAGGGAGGTGTAAATAAATTCATCCTGTGAATGTGGAAAAGTGGAGGTGAAAATAGCTTCATCCTGTGAATGTGGAAATGGGGGAGGTGTAAATAGATTCATCCTGTGAATGTGGAAATTGGGGAGGTGTAAATAGCTTCATCCTTTGAATGTGGAAATGGGGAGGTGGAAATAGTCTCATCCTGTGAATGTGGAAATGGGGGAGGTGTAAATAGATTCATCCTGTGAATGTGGAAAAGGGGGAGGTGTAAATAGTCTCATCCTGTGAACGTGGAAATGGGGGAGGTGTAAATAGGATCAAGCTGTGATTATGGAAATGCGGGAGGTGTAAATAGCTTCATCCTGTGAATGTGGAAAGGGGGGAGGTTTATTTAGCTTCATCCTGTGAATGTGGAAATGGGGGAGGTGTAAATAGTCTCTTTCAGTGAATGTGGAAATGTCGGAGGTGGAAATAGCTTCATCCAGTGACTGTGGAAATGGGGGATGTGTCAATAATGTCATCCTGTGTATGTGGAAATTGGGCAGGTGTAAATAGCTTCATCCTTTGAATGTGGAAATGGGGGAGGTGTAAATAGTCTCATCCTGTGAATGTTGAAATGAGGGAGGTGTAAATAAATTCATCCTGTGCATGTGGAAAAGCGGAGGTGAAAATAGCTTCATCCTGTGAATGTGGAAATGGGGGAGGTGTAAATAGATTCATCCTGTGAATGTGGAAATGGGAGAGGTGTAAATAGCCTCATCCTGTGAATGTGGAAATGGGGGAGGTGTAAATAGTCTCATCCTGTGAATGTGGAAATGGGGCAGGTGTAAATGGCTTCATCCTGCGAATGTGGAACTGGAGGAGCTATAAATAGTCTCATCCTGTGAATGTGAAAATGGGAGAGGTGTAAACAGCCTCATCCTGTGAATGTGGAAATGGGTGAGGTGTAAATAGCTTCATCCTGTGAATGTGGAAATGGGAGAGGTGTAAATAGCCTCATCCTGTGAATGTGGAAATGGGGGTGGTGTAAATAGCTTCATCCTGTGACTGTGGAAATGGGGGAGGTGTAAGTAGTCTCATCCTTTTACTGTGGAAATGGGGGAGGTGTAAATAGATTCAACCTGTGAATTTGGAAATGTGGGAGCTGGAAATAGATTCATCCTGTGAATGCGCAAATAGGGGAGGGGTAAATAGCTTCTTCCTGTGAATGTGCAAAGGGGGGAGGTTTAATTAGCTTCATCCTGTGAATGTGGAAATGGGGGAGGTGTAGATAGTCTCATCCTGTGAATGTGGAAATGGGGGAGGTGTAAATAGTCTCTTTCTGTGAATGTGGAAATGTGGGAGGTGGAAATAGCCTCATCCAGTGGCTGTGGAAATGGGGGATGTCTAAATAATGTCATCATGTGTATGTTGAAATGGAGGAGGTGTAAATAGTCTCATCCTGTGAATGTGGAAATGGAGGAGGTGTAAATAGTCTCATCCTGTGAATGTGGAAATTGGGGAGGTGTAAGTAGCTTAATCCTGTGATTGTGGAAATGCGGGAGGTGAAAATAGCTTCATCCTGTGTATGTGGAAATGGGGGAGGTGTAAATAGATTCATCCTGTGAATGTGGAAATGGGAGAGGTGTAAATAGCGTCATCCTGTGAATGTGGAAATGGGGCAGGTGTAAATAGCTTCATCCTGTGAATGTGGAAATGGGGGAGGTATAAATAGTCTCATCCTGTGAATGTGAAAATGGGAGAGGTGTAAATAGCCTCATCCTGTGAATGTGGAAATGGGGGAGGTGTAAATAGCTTCATCCTGTGAATGTGCAAATGGGTGGTGTGAAGAGCTTCATCCTGTGAATGTGGAAATGGGGGAGGTGTAAATAGTCTCATCCTGTGACTGTGGAAATGGGGGAGGTGTAAATAGATTCAACCTGTGAATTTGGAAATGTGGGAGCTGGAAATAGATTCATCCTGTGAATGCGCAAATAGGGGGAGGTGTAAATAGCTTCTTCCTGTGAATGTGGAAAGGGGGGAGGTTTAATTAGCTTCATCCAGTGAATGTGGAAATGGGGGAGGTGTAAATAGTCTCTTTCTGTGAATGTGGAAATATGGGAGGTGGAAATAGCCTCATCCAGTGGCTGTGGAAATGGGGGATGTGTAAATAATGTCATATGTGTATGTAGAAATGGAGGAGGTGTAAATAGTCTCATCCTGTGAATGTGGAAATGGGGGAGGTGTAAATAAAATCATCCTGTGGATGTGCAAATTGGGGAGGTGTAAATAGCTTCTTCCTGTGAATGTGGAAAGGGGTGAGGTTTAATTAGCTTCATCCTGTGTATGTGGAAATGGGGGAGGTGTAAATAGTCTCATTCTGTGAATGTGGAAAGGGGGGAGGTGTAAATAAATTCATCCTGTGCATGTGGAAAAGCGGAGGTGAAAATAGATTCATCCTGTGAATGTGGAAATGGAGGATGTGTCAATAATGTCATCCTGTGTATGTGGAAATTGGGCAGGTGTAAATAGCTTCATCCTTTGAATGTGGAAATGGGGGAGGTGTAAATAGTCTCATCCTGTGAATGTTGAAATGAGGGAGGTGTAAATAAATTCATCCTGTGCATGTGGAAAAGCGGAGGTGAAAATAGCTTCATCCTGTGAATGTGGAAATGGGGGAGGTGTAAATAGATTCATCCTGTGAATGTGGAAATGGGAGAGGTGTAAATAGCCTCATCCTGTGAATGTGGAAATGGGGGAGGTGTAAATAGTCTCATCCTGTGAATGTGGAAATGGGGCAGGTGTAAATGGCTTCATCCTGCGAATGTGGAACTGGAGGAGCTATAAATAGTCTCATCCTGTGAATGTGAAAATGGGAGAGGTGTAAACAGCCTCATCCTGTGAATGTGGAAATGGGTGAGGTGTAAATAGCTTCATCCTGTGAATGTGGAAATGGGAGAGGTGTAAATAGCCTCATCCTGTGAATGTGGAAATGGGGGTGGTGTAAATAGCTTCATCCTGTGACTGTGGAAATGGGGGAGGTGTAAGTAGTCTCATCCTTTTACTGTGGAAATGGGGGAGGTGTAAATAGATTCAACCTGTGAATTTGGAAATGTGGGAGCTGGAAATAGATTCATCCTGTGAATGCGCAAATAGGGGAGGGGTAAATAGCTTCTTCCTGTGAATGTGCAAAGGGGGGAGGTTTAATTAGCTTCATCCTGTGAATGTGGAAATGGGGGAGGTGTAGATAGTCTCATCCTGTGAATGTGGAAATGGGGGAGGTGTAAATAGTCTCTTTCTGTGAATGTGGAAATGTGGGAGGTGGAAATAGCCTCATCCAGTGGCTGTGGAAATGGGGGATGTCTAAATAATGTCATCATGTGTATGTTGAAATGGAGGAGGTGTAAATAGTCTCATCCTGTGAATGTGGAAATGGAGGAGGTGTAAATAGTCTCATCCTGTGAATGTGGAAATTGGGGAGGTGTAAGTAGCTTAATCCTGTGATTGTGGAAATGCGGGAGGTGAAAATAGCTTCATCCTGTGTATGTGGAAATGGGGGAGGTGTAAATAGATTCATCCTGTGAATGTGGAAATGGGAGAGGTGTAAATAGCGTCATCCTGTGAATGTGGAAATGGGGCAGGTGTAAATAGCTTCATCCTGTGAATGTGGAAATGGGGGAGGTATAAATAGTCTCATCCTGTGAATGTGAAAATGGGAGAGGTGTAAATAGCCTCATCCTGTGAATGTGGAAATGGGGGAGGTGTAAATAGCTTCATCCTGTGAATGTGCAAATGGGTGGTGTGAAGAGCTTCATCCTGTGAATGTGGAAATGGGGGAGGTGTAAATAGTCTCATCCTGTGACTGTGGAAATGGGGGAGGTGTAAATAGATTCAACCTGTGAATTTGGAAATGTGGGAGCTGGAAATAGATTCATCCTGTGAATGCGCAAATAGGGGGAGGTGTAAATAGCTTCTTCCTGTGAATGTGGAAAGGGGGGAGGTTTAATTAGCTTCATCCAGTGAATGTGGAAATGGGGGAGGTGTAAATAGTCTCTTTCTGTGAATGTGGAAATATGGGAGGTGGAAATAGCCTCATCCAGTGGCTGTGGAAATGGGGGATGTGTAAATAATGTCATATGTGTATGTAGAAATGGAGGAGGTGTAAATAGTCTCATCCTGTGAATGTGGAAATGGGGGAGGTGTAAATAAAATCATCCTGTGGATGTGCAAATTGGGGAGGTGTAAATAGCTTCTTCCTGTGAATGTGGAAAGGGGTGAGGTTTAATTAGCTTCATCCTGTGTATGTGGAAATGGGGGAGGTGTAAATAGTCTCATTCTGTGAATGTGGAAAGGGGGGAGGTGTAAATAGCCTCATCCAGTGAATGTGGAAATGGGGGAGGTGTAAATAATGTCATTCTGTGTATGTGGAAATTGGGGAGGTGTAAATAGCTTCATCCTTTGAATGTGGAAATGGGGAGGTGGAAATAGTCTCATCCTGTGAATGTGGAAATGGGGAGGTGAAAATAGCTTCATCCTGTGAATGTGGAAATGGGGGAGGTGTAAATAGATTCATCCTGTGAATGTGGAAAAGGGGGAGGTGTAAATAGTCTCATCCTGTGAACGTGGAAATGGGGGAGGTGTAAATAGGATCAAGCTGTGATTATGGAAATGCGGGAGGTGTAAATAGCTTCATCCTGTGAATGTGGAAAGGGGGGAGGTTTAATTAGCTTCATCCTGTGAATGTGGAAATGGGGGAGGTGTGAATAGTCTCTTTCTGTGAATGTGGAAATGTTGGAGGTGGAAATAGCTTCATCCAGTGACTGTGGAAATGGGGGATGTGTCAATAATGTCATCCTGTGTATGTGGAAATTGGGCAGGTTTAAATAGCTTCATCTTTGAATGTGGAAATACGGGAGGTGTAAATAGTCTCATCCTGTGAATGTTGAAATGAGGGAGGTGTAAATAAATTCATCCTGTGAATGTGGAAAAGTGGAGGTGAAAATAGATTCATCCTGTGAATGTGGAAATGGGGGAGGTGTAAATAGATTCATCCTGTGAATGTGGAAATGGGAGAGGTGTAAATAGCCTCATCCTGTGAATGTGGAAATGGGGCAGGTGCCAATAGCTTCATCCTGTGAATGTGGAAACGGGGGAGGTATAAATAGTCTCATCCTGTGAATATGAAAATGGGAGAGGTGTAAATAGCCTCATCCTGTGAATGTGGAAATGGGGGAGGTGTAAATAGCTTCATCCTGTGAATATGCAAATGGGTGGTGTGAATAGCTTCATCCTGTGAATGTGGAAATGGGGGAGGTGTAAATAGTCTCATCCTGTGACTGTGGAAATGGGCGAGTTGTAAATAGATTCAACCTGTGAATTTGGAAATGTGGGAGCTGGAAATATATTCATCCTGTGAATGCGCAAATAGGGGAGGTGTAAATAGCTTCTTACTGTGAATGTGGAAAGAGGGGAGGTTTAATTAGCTTCATCCTGTGAATGTGGAAATGGGGGAGGTGTAAATAGTCCCATCCTGTGAATGTGGAAATGTGGGAGGTGTAAATAGCTTCATCCTGTGAATGTGGAAATGTGGGAGGTGGAAATAGGTTCATCCAGTGACTGTGGAAATGGGGGATGTGTCAATAATGTCATCCCGTGTATGTGGAAATTGGGCAGGTGTAAATAGCTTCATCTTTGAATGTGGAAATGGGGGAGGTGTAAATAGTTTCATGTTGTGAATGTGGAAAAGCGGAGGTGAAAATAGCTTCATCCTGTGAATGTGGAAATGGGGGAGGTGTAAATAGATTCATCCTGTGAATGTGGAAATGGGAGAGGTGTAAATAGCCTCATCCTGTGAATGTGGAAATGGGGCAGGTGCAAATAGCTTCATCCTGTGAATCTGGAAATGGGGGAGGTGTAAATAGTCTCATCCTTTGAATGTGAAAATGGGAGAGGTGTAAATAGCCTCATCCTGTGAATGTGGAAATGGGTGAGGTGTAAATAGCTTCATCATTTGAATGTGCAAATGGGTGGTGTGAATAGCTTCATCCTGTGAATGTGGAAATGGGGGAGGTGTAAATAGTCTCATCCTGTGACTGTGGAAATGGGAGAGGTGTAAATAGATTCAACCTGTGAATTTGGAAATGTGGGAGCTGGAAATAGATTCATCCTGTGAATGCGCAAATAGGGGAGGTGTAAATAATGTCATCCTGTGAATGTGGAAATGGGGGAGGTGTAAATAGTCTCTTTCTGTGAATGTGGAAATGTGGGAGCTGGAAATAGCCTCATCCAGTGGCTGTGGAAATGGGGGATGTTTAAATAATGTCATCATGTGTATGTAGAAATGGAGGAGGTGTAAATAGTCTCATCCTGTGAATGTGGAAATGGAGGAGGTGCAAATAGTCTCATCCTGTGAATATGAAAATGGGAGAGGTGTAAATAGCCTCATCCTGTGAATGTGGAAATGGGGGAGGTGTAAATAGCTTCATCCTGTGAATATGCAAATGGGTGGTGTGAATAGCTTCATCCTGTGAATGCGCAAATAGGGGAGGTGTAAATAGCTTCTTACTGTGAATGTGGAAAGAGGGGAGGTTTAATTAGCTTCATCCTGTGAATGTGGAAATGGGGGAGGTGTAAATAGTCCCATCCTGTGAATGTGGAAATGTGGGAGGTGTAAATAGCTTCATCCTATGAATGTGGAAATGTGGGAGGTGGAAATAGTTTCATCCAGTGACTGTGGAAATGGGGGATGTGTCAATAATGTCATCCTGTGTATGTGGAAATTGGGCAGGTTTAAATAGCTTCATCTTTGAATGTGGAAATGGGGGAGGTGTAAATAGTTTCATGTTGTGAATGTGGAAAAGCGGAGGTGAAAATAGCTTCATCCTGTGAATGTGGAAATGGGAGAGGTGTAAATAGCCTCATCCTGTGAATGTGGAAATGGGGCAGGTGCAAATAGCTTCATCCTGTGAATCTGGAAATGGGGGAGGTATAAATAGTCTCATCCTTTGAATGTGTAAATGGGAGAGGTGTAAATAGCCTCATCCTGTGAATGTGGAAATGGGGGAGGTGTAAATAGCTTCATCCTTTGAATGTGCAAATGGGTGGTGTGAATAGCTTCATCCTGTGAATGTGGAAATGGGGGTGGTGTAAATAGTCTCATCCTGTGACTGTGGAAATGGGAGAGGTGTAAATAGATTCAACCTGTGAATTTGGAAATGTGGGAGCTGGAAATAGATTCATCCTGTGAATGCGCAAATAGGGGAGGTGTAAATAGCTTCTTCCTGTGAATGTGGAAAGGGGGGAGGTTTAATTAGCTTCATCCTGTGAATGTGGAAATGGGGGAGGTGTAAATCGTCTCTTTCTGTGAATGTGGAAATGTGGGAGCTGGAAATAGCCTCATCCAGTGGCTGTGGAAATGGGGGATGTTTAAATAATGTCATCATGTGTATGTAGAAATGGAGGAGGGGTAAATAGTCTCATCCTGTGAATGTGGAAATGGAGGAGGTGCAAATAGTCTCATCCTGTGAATGTGTAAATTGGAGAGGTGTAAATAGCTTCATCCTGTGAATGTGGAAATGGGGGAGGTTTAAATAGCTTCATCCTGTGAATGTGGAAATGGGAGAGGTGTAAATAGTCTCATCCTGTGAATGTGAAAATTGGGGAGGTGTAAATAGTCTCATCCTGTGAATGTGGAAATGGGGCAGGTGTAAATAGCTTCATCCTGTGAATGTGGAAATGGGGGAGGTGGAAATAGCTTCATCCTGTGAATGTGGAAATGGTGGAGGTGTAAATAGTCTCATCCTGTGAATGTGGAAATGGGGCAGGTGCAAATAGCTTCAGCCTGTGAATGTGGAAATGGGGTAGGTGGAAATAGGTACATCCTGTGAATGTGGAAATGGGGGAGGTGTAAATAGTCCCATCCTGTGAATGTGGAAATGCGGGAGGTGTAAATAGCTTCATCCTGTGAATGTGGAAATGGGGGAGGTGTCAATAGTCTCATTCTGTGAATGTGGAAAGGGGGGAGGTGTAAATTGCCTCATCCAGTGAATGTGGAAATGGGGGAGGTGTAAATAATGTCATTCTGTGTATGTGGAAATTGGGGAGGTGTAAATAGCTTCATCCTTTGAATGTGGAAATGGGGAGGTGGAAATACTCTCATCCTGTGAATGTGGAAATGGGGAGGTGAAAATAGCTTCATCCTGTGAATGTGGAAATGGGGGAGGTGTAAATAGATTCATCCTGTGAATGTGGAAAAGGGGGAGGTGTAAATAGTCTCATCCTGTGAACGTGGAAATGGGGGAGGTGTAAATAGGATCAAGCTGTGATTATGGAAATGCGGGAGGTGTAAATAGCTTCATCCTGTGAATGTGGAAAGGGGGGAGGTTTAATTAGCTTCATCCTGTGAATGTGGAAATGGGGGAGGTGTAAATAGTCTCTTTCTGTGAATGTGGAAATGTTGGAGGTGGAAATAGCTTCATCCAGTGACTGTGGAAATGGGGGATGTGTCAATAATGTCATCCTGTGTATGTGGAAATTGGGCAGGTTTAAATAGCTTCATCTTTGAATGTGGAAATGCGGGAGGTGTAAATAGTCTCATCCTGTGAATGTTGAAATGAGGGAGATGTAAATAAATTCATCCTGTGAATGTGGAAAAGTGGAGGTGAAAATAGCTTCATCCTGTGAATGTGGAAATGGGGGAGGTGTAAATAGATTCATCCTGTGAATGTGGAAATGGGAGAGGTGTAAATAGCCTCATCCTGTGAATGTGGAAATGGGGCAGGTGCCAATAGCTTCATCCTGTGAATGTGGAAACGGGGGAGGTGTAAATAGTCTCATCCTGTGAATATGAAAATGGGAGAGGTGTAAATAGCCTCATCCTGTGAATGTGGAAATGGGGAAGGTGTAAATAGCTTCATCCTGTGAATATGCAAATGGGTGGTGTGAATAGCTTCATCCTGTGAATGTGGAAATGGGGGAGGTGTAAATAGTCTCATCCTGTGACTGTGGAAATGGGCGAGTTGTAAATAGATTCAACCTGTGAATTTGGAAATGTGGGAGCTGGAAATATATTCATCCTGTGAATGCGCAAATAGGGGAGGTGTAAATAGCTTCTTACTGTGAATGTGGAAAGAGGGGAGGTTTAATTAGCTTCATCCTGTGAATGTGGAAATGGGGGAGGTGTAAATAGTCCCATCCTGTGAATGTGGAAATGTGGGAGGTGTAAATAGCTTCATCCTGTGAATGTGGAAATGTGGGAGGTGGAAATAGGTTCATCCAGTGACTGTGGAAATGGGGGATGTGTCAATAATGTCATCCTGTGTATGTGGAAATTGGGCAGGTGTAAATAGCTTCATCTTTGAATGTGGAAATGGGGGAGGTGTAAATAGTTTCATGTTGTGAATGTGGAAAAGCGGAGGTGAAAATAGCTTCATCCTGTGAATGTGGAAATGGGGGAGGTGTAAATAGATTCATCCTGTGAATGTGGAAATGGGAGAGGTGTAAATAGCCTCATCCTGTGAATGTGGAAATGGGGCAGGTGCAAATAGCTTCATCCTGTGAATCTGGAAATGGGGGAGGTATAAATAGTCTCATCCTTTGAATGTGAAAATGGGAGAGGTGTAAATAGCCTCATCCTGTGAATGTGGAAATGGGGGAGGTGTAAATAGCTTCATCATTTGAATGTGCAAATGGGTGGTGTGAATAGCTTCATCCTGTGAATGTGGAAATGGGGGAGGTGTAAATAGTCTCATCCTGTGACTGTGGAAATGGGAGAGGTGTAAATAGATTCAACCTGTGAATTTGGAAATGTGGGAGCTGGAAATAGATTCATCCTGTGAATGCGCAAATAGGGGAGGTGTAAATAATGTCATCCTGTGAATGTGGAAATGGGGGAGGTGTAAATAGTCTCTTTCTGTGAATGTGGAAATGTGGGAGCTGGAAATAGCCTCATCCAGTGGCTGTGGAAATGGGGGATGTTTAAATAATGTCATCATGTGTATGTAGAAATGGAGGAGGTGTAAATAGTCTCATCCTGTGAATGTGGAAATGGAGGAGGTGCAAATAGTCTCATCCTGTGAATATGAAAATGGGAGAGGTGTAAATAGCCTCATCCTGTGAATGTGGAAATGGGGGAGGTGTAAATAGCTTCATCCTGTGAATATGCAAATGGGTGGTGTGAATAGCTTCATCCTGTGAATGTGGAAATGGGGGAGGTGTAAATAGTCTCATCCTGTGACTGTGGAAATGGGGGAGTTGTAAATGGATTCAACCTGTGAATTTGGAAATGTGGGAGCTGGAAATATATTCATGCTGTGAATGCGCAAATAGGGGAGGTGTAAATAGCTTCTTACTGTGAATGTGGAAAGAGGGGAGGTTTAATTAGCTTCATCCTGTGAATGTGGAAATGGGAGAGGTGTAAATAGTCCCATCCTGTGAATGTGGAAATGTGGGAGGTGTAAACAGCTTCATCCTGTGAATGTGGAAATGTGGGAGGTGGAAATAGTTTCATCCAGTGACTGTGGAAATGGGGGATGTGTCAATAATGTCATCCTGTGTATGTGGAAATTGGGCAGGTTTAAATAGCTTCATCTTTGAATGTGGAAATGGGGGAGGTGTAAATAGTTTCATGTTGTGAATGTGGAAAAGCGGAGGTGAAAATAGCTTCATCCTGTGAATGTGGAAATGGGAGAGGTGTAAATAGCCTCATCCTGTGAATGTGGAAATGGGGCAGGTGCAAATAGCTTCATCCTGTGAATCTGGAAATGGGGGAGGTATAAATAGTCTCATCCTTTGAATGTGAAAATGGGAGAGGTGTAAATAGCCTCATCCTGTGAATGTGGAAATGGGGGAGGTGTAAATAGCTTCATCCTTTGAATGTGCAAATGGATGGTGTGAATAGCTTCATCCTGTGAATGTGGAAATGGGGGAGGTGTAAATAGTCTCATCCTGTGACTGTGGAAATGGGAGAGGTGTAAATAGATTCAACCTGTGAATTTGGAAATGTGGGAGCTCGAAATAGATTCATCCTGTGAATGCGCAAATAGGGGAGGTGTAAATAGCTTCTTCCTGTGAATGTGGAAAGGGGGGAGGTTTAATTAGCTTCATCCTGTGAATGTGGAAATGGGGGACGTGTAAATAGTCTCTTTCTGTGAATGTGGAAATGTGGGAGCTGGAAATAGCCTCATCCAGTGGCTGTGGAAATGGGGGATGTTTAAATAATGTCATCATGTGTATGTAGAAATGGAGGAGGTCTAAATAGTCTCATCCTGTGAATGTGGAAATGGAGGAGGTGCAAATAGTCTCATCCTGTGAATGTGTAAATTGGAGAGGTGTAAATAGCTTCATCCTGTGAATGTGGAAATGGGGGAGGTTTAAATAGCTTCATCCTGTGAATGTGGAAATTGGAGAGGTGTAAATAGTCTCATCCTGTGAATGTGAAAATTGGGGAGGTGTAAATAGTCTCATCCTGTGAATGTGGAAATGGGGCAGGTGTAAATAGCTTCATCCTGTGAATGTGGAAATGGGGGAGGTGGAAATAGCTTCATCCTGTGAATGTGGAAATGGTGGAGGTGTAAATAGTCTCATCCTGTGAATGTGGAAATGGGGCAGGTGTAAATAGCTTCAGCCTGTGAATGTGGAAATGGGGTAGGTGGAAATAGGTACATCCTGTGAATGTGGAAATGGGGGAGGTGTAAATAGTCCCATCCTGTGAATGTGGAAATGGGAGAGGTGTAAATAGCCTCATCCTGTGAATGTGGAAAAGGGGGAGGTGTAAATAGCCTCATCCTGTGAATGTGGAAATGCGGGAGGTGTAATTAGCTTCATCCTGTGAATGTGGAAAGGGGAGAGGTTTAATTAGCTTCATCCTGTGAATGTGGAAATAGGGGAGGTGTAAATAGTCTCATTCTGTGAATGTGGAAAGGGGGGAGGAGTAAATAATGTCATTCTGTGCATGTGGAAATTGGGGAGGTGTAAATAGCTTCATCCTTTGAATGTGGAAATGGGGAGGTGGAAATAGTCTCATCCTGTGAATGTGGAAATGCGGGAGGTGTAATTAGCTTCATCCTGTGAATGTGGAAATGGGGGAGGTGGAAATAGTCTCATCCTGTGAATGTGGAAATGGGGAGGTGAAAATAGCTTCATCCTGTGAATGTGGAAATGGGGGAGGTGTAAATAGTCTCATCCTGTGAATGTGGAAATGGGGGAGGTGTAAATAACCTCATCCTGTGAATGTGGAAATGGGGCACGTGTAACTAGCTTCATCCTGTGAATGTGGAAATGGGTGGTGTAAATTGCTTCATCCTGTGAATGTGGAAATGGGGGAGGTGTAACTAGCCTCATCCTATGAACGTGGAAATGGGGGAGGTGTAAATAGAAACAAGCTGTGATTATGGAAATGCAGGAGGTGTAAATAGCTTCATCCTGTGAATGTGGAAAGGGGGGAGGTTTAATTAGCTACATCCTGTGAATGTGGAAATGGGGGAGGTGTAAATAGTCACATCCTGTGAATGTGGAAATGGGGCAGGTGTAACTAGCTCCATCCTGTGAATGTGGAAATGGGTGGTGTAAATTGCTTCATCCTGTGAATGTGGAAATGGGGGAGGTGTAAATACCCTCATCCTGTGAACGTGGAAATGGGGGAGGTGTAAATAGAATCAAGCTGTGATTATGGAAATGCGGGAGGTGTAAATAGCTTCATCCTGTGAATGTGGAAAGAGGGGAGGTTTAATTAGCTTCATCCTGTGAATGTGGAAATGGGGGAGGTGTAAATAGTCTCTTTCTGTGAATGTGGAAATGTGGGAGGTGGAAATAGCTTCATCCAGTGACTGTGGAAATGGGGGATGTCTGAATAATGTCATCCAGTGTATGTGGAAATTGGGCAGGTGTAAATAGTTTCATCCTTTGAATGTGGAAATGGGGGATATGTAAATAGACTCATCCTGTGAATGTTGACATGAGGGAGGTGTAAATAAATTCATCCTGTGAATGTGGAAAAGCGGAGGTGAAAATAGCTTCATCCCGTGAATGTGGAAATGGGGGAGGTGTCAATAATGTCATCCTGTGTATGTGGAAATTGGGCAGGTGTAAATAGCTTCATCTTTGAATGTGGAAATGGGGGAGGTGTAAATAGTTTCATGTTGTGAATGTGGAAAAGCGGAGGTGAAAATAGCTTCATCCTGTGAATGTGGAAATGGGGGAGGTGTAAATAGATACATCCTGTGAATGTGGAAATGGGAGAGGTGTAAATAGCCTCATCCTGTGAATGTGGAAATGGGGCAGGTGCAAATAGCTTCATCCTGTGAATGTGGAAATGGGGGAGGTATAAATAGTCTCATCCTTTGAATGTGAAAATGGGAGAGGTGTAAATAGCCTCATCCTGTGAATGTGGAAATGGGGGAGATGTAAATAGCTTCATCCTGTGAATGTGCAAATGGGTAGTGTGAATAGCTTCATCCTGTGAATGTGGAAATGGGGGAGGTGTAAATAGATTCAACCTGTGAATTTGGAAATGTGGGAGCTGGAAATAGATTCATCCTGTGAATGCGCAAATAGCGGAGGTGTAAATAGCTTCTTCCTGTGAATGTGGAAAGGGGGGAGGTTTAATTAGCTTCATCCTGTGAATGTGGAAATGGGGGAGGTGTAAATAGCTTCTTCCTGTGAATGTGGAAAGGGGTGAGGTTTAATTAGCTTCTTCCTGTGTATGTGGAAATGGGGGAGGTGTAAATAGTCTCATTCTGTGAATGTGGAAAGGGGGGAGTTGTAAATAGCCTCATCCAGTGAATGTGGAAATGGGGGAGGTGTAAATAATGTCATTCTGTGTATGTGGAAATTGGGGAGGTGTAAATAGCTTCATCCTTTGAATGTGGAAATGGGGAGGTGTAAATTGCTTCATCCTGTGAATGTGGAAAAGGGGGAGGTGTAAATAGTCTCATCCTGTGAACGTGGAAATGGGGGAGGTGTAAATAGGATCAAGCTGTGATTATGGAAATGCGGGAGGTGTAAATAGCTTCATCCTGTGAATGTGGAAAGGGGGGAGGTTTAATTAGCTTCATCCTGTGAATGTGGAAATGGGGGAGGTGTAAATAGTCTCTTTCTGTGAATGTGGAAATGTGGGAGGTGGAAATAGCTTCATCCAGTGACTGTGGAAATGGGGGATGTGTCAATAATGTCATCCTGTGTATGAGGAAAATGGGCAGGTGTAAATAGCTTCATCCTTTGAATGTGGAAATGGGGGAGGTGTAAATAGCCTCATCCTGTGAACGTGGAAATGGGGGAGGTGTAAATAGAATCAAGCTGTGATTATGGAAATGCGGGAGGTGTAAATAGCTTCATCCTGTGAATGTGGAAAGAGGGGAGGTTTAATTAGCTTCATCCTTTGAATGTGGAAATGGGGGAGGTGTAAATAGTCTCATCCTGTGAATGTTGAAATGAGGGAGGTGTAAATAAATTCATCCTGTGCATGTGGAAAAGCGGAGGTGAAAATAGATTCATCCTGTGAATGTGGAAATGGAGGAGGTGTTAATAGATTCATCCTGTGAATGTGGAAATGGGAGAGGTGTAAATAGCCTCATCCTGTGAATGTGGAAATGGGGGAGGTGTAAATAGTCTCATCCTGTGAATGTGGAAATGGGGCAGGTGTAAATAGAATCAAGCTGTGATTATGGAAATGCGGGAGGTGTAAATAGCTTCATCCTGTGAATGTGGAAAGAGGGGAGGTTTAATTAGCTTCATCCTGTGAATGTGGAAATGGGGGAGGTGTAAATAGTCTCTTTCTGTGAATGTGGAAATATGGGAGGTGGAAATAGCTTCATCCAGTGCCTGTGGAAATGGGGGATGTCTGAATAATGTCATCCAGTGTATGTGGAAATTGGGCAGGTGTAAATAGCTTCATCCTTTGAATGTGGAAATGGGGGAGGTGTAAATAGTCTCATCCTGTGAATGTTGAAATGAGGGAGGTGTAAATAAATTCATCCTGTGCATGTGGAAAAGCGGAGGTGAAAATAGCTTCATCCTGTGAATGTGGAAATGGGGGAGGTGTTAATAGATTCATCCTGTGAATGTGGAAATGGGAGAGGTGTAAATAGCCTCATCCTGTGAATGTGGAAATGGGGGAGGTGTAAATAGTCTCATCCTGTGAATGTGGAAATGGGGCAGGTGTAAATGGCTTCATCCTGCGAATGTGGAACTGGAGGAGCTATAAATAGTCTCATCCTGTGAATGTGAAAATGGGAGAGGTGTAAATAGCCTCATCCTGTGAATGTGGAAATGGGGGAGGTGTAAATAGCTTCTTCCTGTGAATGTGGAAAGGGGTGAGGTTTAATTAGCTTCATCCTGTGTCTGTGGAAATGGGGGAGGTGGAAATAGTCTCATTCTGTGAATGTGGAAAGGGGGGAGTTGTAAATAGCCTCATCCAGTGAATGTGGAAATGGGGGAGGTGTAAATAATGTCATTCTGTGTATGTGGAAATTGGGGAGGTGTAATTAGCTTCATCCTTTGAATGTGGAAATGGGGAGGTGTAAATTGCTTCATCCTGTGAATGTGGAAAAGGGGGAGGTGTAAATAGTCTCATCCTGTGAACGTGGAAATGGGGGAGGTGTAAATAGGATCAAGCTGTGATTATGGAAATGCGGGAGGTGTAAATAGCTTCATCCTGTGAATGTGGAAATGGGGGAGGTTTAATTAGCTTCATCCTGTGAATGTGGAAATGGGGGAGGTGTAAATAGTCTCTTTCTGTGAATGTGGAAATGTGGGAGGTGGAAATAGCTTCATCCAGTGACTGTGGAAATGGGGGATGTGTCAATAATGTCATCCTGTGTATGTGGAAAATGGGCAGGTGTAAATAGCTTCATCCTTTGAATGTGGAAATGGGGGAGTTGTAAATGGTCTCATCCTGTGAATGTTGAAATGAGGGAGGTGTAAATAAATTCATCCTGTGCATGTGGAAAAGCGGAGGTGAAAATAGCTTCATCCTGTGAATGTGGAAATGGGGGAGGTGTTAATAGATTCATCCTGTGAATGTGGAAATGGGAGAGGTGTAAATAGCCTCATCCTGTGAATGTGGAAATGGGGGAGGTGTAAATAGTCTCATCCTGTGAATGTGGAAATGGGGCAGGTGTAAATGGCTTCATCCTGCGAATGTGGAACTGGCGGAGCTATAAATAGTCTCATCCTGTGAATGTGAAAATGGGAGAGGTGTAAATAGCCTCATCCTGTGAATGTGGAAATGGGTGAGGTGTAAATAGCTTCATCCTGTGAATGTGGAAATGGGAGAGGTGTAAATAGCCTCATCCTGTGAATGTGGAAATGGGGGTGGTGTAAATAGCTTCATCCTGTGACTGTGGAAATGGGGGAGGTGTAAGTAGTCTCATCCTTTTACTATGGAAATGGGGGAGGTGTAAATAGATTCAACCTGTGAATTTGGAAATGTGGGAGCTGGAAATAGATTCATCCTGTGAATGCGCAAATAGGGGAGGGGTAAATAGCTTCTTCCTGTGAATGTGGAAAGGGGGGAGGTTTAATTAGCTTCATCCTGTGAATGTGGAAATGGGGGAGGTGTAAATAGTCTCTTTCTGTGAATGTGGAAATGTGGGAGGTGGAAATAGCTTCATCCAGTGACTGTGGAAATGGGGGATGTGTCAATAATGTCATCCTGTGCATGTGGAAAATGGGCAGGTTTAAATAGCTTCATCCTTTGAATGTGGAAATGGGGGAGGTGTAAATAGTCTCATCCTGTGAATGTTGAAATGAGGGAGGTGTAAATAAATTCATCCTGTGCATGTGGAAACGCGGAGGTGAAAATAGCTTCATCCTGTGAATGTGGAAATGGGGGAGGTGTTAATAGATTCATCCTGTGAATGTGGAAATGGGAGAGGTGTAAATAGCCTCATCCTGTGAATGTGGAAATGGGGGAGGTGTAAATAGTCTCATCCTGTGAATGTGGAAATGGGGCAGGTGTAAATGGCTTCATCCTGCGAATGTGGAACTGGAGGAGCTATAAATAGTCTCATCCTGTGAATGTGAAAATGGGAGAGGTGTAAATAGCCTCATCCTGTGAATGTGGAAATGGGGGAGGTGTAAATAGCTTCTTCCTGTGAATGTGGAAAGGGGTGAGGTTTAATTAGCTTCATCCTGTGTCTGTGGAAATGGGGGAGGTGTAAATAGTCTCATTCTGTGAATGTGGAAAGGGGGGAGTTGTAAATAGCCTCATCCAGTGAATGTGGAAATGGGGGAGGTGTAAATAATGTCATTCTGTGTATGTGGAAATTGGGGAGGTGTAATTAGCTTCATCCTTTGAATGTGGAAATGGGGAGGTGTAAATTGCTTCATCCTGTGAATGTGGAAAAGGGGGAGGTGTAAATAGTCTCATCCTGTGAACGTGGAAATGGGGGAGGTGTAAATAGGATCAAGCTGTGATTATGGAAATGCGGGAGGTGTAAATAGCTTCATCCTGTGAATGTGGAAATGGGGGAGGTTTAATTAGCTTCATCCTGTGAATGTGGAAATGGGGGAGGTGTAAATAGTCTCTTTCTGTGAATGTGGAAATGTGGGAGGTGGAAATAGCTTCATCCAGTGACTGTGGAAATGGGGGATGTGTCAATAATGTCATCCTGTGTATGTGGAAAATGGGCAGGTGTAAATAGCTTCATCCTTTGAATGTGGAAATGGGGGAGTTGTAAATAGTCTCATCCTGTGAATGTTGAAATGAGGGAGGTGTAAATAAATTCATCCTGTGCATGTGGAAAAGCGGAGGTGAAAATAGCTTCATCCTGTGAATGTGGAAATGGGGGAGGTGTTAATAGATTCATCCTGTGAATGTGGAAATGGGAGAGGTGTAAATAGCCTCATCCTGTGAATGTGGAAATGGGGGAGGTGTAAATAGTCTCATCCTGTGAATGTGGAAATGGGGCAGGTGTAAATGGCTTCATCCTGCGAATGTGGAACTGGAGGAGCTATAAATAGTCTCATCCTGTGAATGTGAAAATGGGAGAGGTGTAAATAGCCTCATCCTGTGAATGTGGAAATGGGTGAGGTGTAAATAGCTTCATCCTGTGAATGTGGAAATGGGAGAGGTGTAAATAGCCTCATCCTGTGAATGTGGAAATGGGGGTGGTGTAAATAGCTTCATCCTGTGACTGTGGAAATGGGGGAGGTGTAAGTAGTCTCATCCTTTTACTATGGAAATGGGGGAGGTGTAAATAGATTCAACCTGTGAATTTGGAAATGTGGGAGCTGGAAATAGATTCATCCTGTGAATGCGCAAATAGGGGAGGGGTAAATAGCTTCTTCCTGTGAATGTGGAAAGGGGGGAGGTTTAATTAGCTTCATCCTGTGAATGTGGAAATGGGGGAGGTGTAAATAGTCTCTTTCTGTGAATGTGGAAATGTGGGAGGTGGAAATAGCTTCATCCAGTGACTGTGGAAATGGGGGATGTGTCAATAATGTCATCCTGTGTATGTGGAAAATGGGCAGGTTTAAATAGCTTCATCCTTTGAATGTGGAAATGGGGGAGGTGTAAATAGTCTCATCCTGTGAATGTTGAAATGAGGGAGGTGTAAATAAATTCATCCTGTGCATGTGGAAAAGCGGAGGTGAAAATAGCTTCATCCTGTGAATGTGGAAATGGGGGAGGTGTTAATAGATTCATCCTGTGAATGTGGAAATGGGAGAGGTGTAAATAGCCTCATCCTGTGAATGTGGAAATGGGGGAGGTGTAAATAGTCTCATCCTGTGAATGTGGAAATGGGGCAGGTGTAAATGGCTTCATCCTGCGAATGTGGAACTGGAGGAGCTATAAATAGTCTCATCCTGTGAATGTGAAAATGGGAGAGGTGTAAATAGCCTCATCCTGTGAATGTGGAAATGGGTGAGGTGTAAATAGCTTCATCCTGTGAATGTGGAAATGGGAGAGGTGTAAATAGCCTCATCCTGTGAATGTGGAAATGGGGGTGGTGTAAATAGCTTCATCCTGTGACTGTGGAAATGGGGGAGGTGTAAGTAGTCTCATCCTTTTACTGTGGAAATGGGGGAGGTGTAAATAGATTCAACCTGTGAATTTGGAAATGTGGGAGCTGGAAATAGATTCATCCTGTGAATGCGCAAATAGGGGAGGGGTAAATAGCTTCTTCCTGTGAATGTGCAAAGGGGGGAGGTTTAATTAGCTTCATCCTGTGAATGTGGAAATGGGGGAGGTGTCGATAGTCTCATCCTGTGAATGTGGAAATGGGGGAGGTGTAAATAGTCTCTTTCTGTGAATGTGGAAATGTGGGAGGTGGAAATAGCCTCATCCAGTGGCTGTGGAAATGGGGGATGTCTAAATAATGTCATCATGTGTATGTTGAAATGGAGGAGGTGTAAATAGTCTCATCCTGTGAATGTGGTAATGGAGGAGGGGTAAATAGTCTCATCCTGTGAATGTGGAAATTGGGGAGGTGTAAGTAGCTTAATCCTGTGATTGTGGAAATGCGGGAGGTGAAAATAGCTTCATCCTGTGAATGTGGAAATGCGGGAGGTGTAAATAGATTCATCCTGTGAATGTGGAAATTGGAGGGGTGTAAATAGCCTCATCCTTTGAATGTGGAAATGGGGCAGGTGTAAATAGCTTCATCCTGTGAATGTGGAAATGGGGGAGGTATAAATAGTCTCATCCTGTGAATGTGAAAATGGGAGAGGTGTAAATAGCCTCATCCTGTGAATGTGCAAATGGGTGGTGTGAATAGCTTCATCCTGTGAATGTGGAAATGGGGGAGGTGTAAGTAGTCTCATCCTGTGACTGTGGAAATGGGGGAGGTGTAAATAGATTCAATCTGTGAATTTGGAAATGTGGGAGCTGGAAATAGATTCATCCTGTGAATGCGCAAATAGGGGAGGTGTAAATAGCTTCTTCCTGTGAATGTGGAAAGGGGGGAGGTTTAATTAGCCTCATTCTGTGAATGTGGAAATATGGGAGGTGGAAATAGCCTCATCCAGTGGCTGTGGAAATGGGCGATGTGTAAATAATGTCATATGTGTATGTAGAAATGGAGGAGGTGTAAATAGTCTCATCCTGTGAATGTGGAAATGGAGGAGGTGCAAATAGTCTCATCCTGTGAATGTGTAAATTGGGGAGGTGTAAATAGCTTCATCCTGTGAATGTGGAAATGGGGGAGGTTTAAATAGCTTCATCCTGTGAATGTGGAAATGGGAGAGGTGTAAATAGTCTCATCCTGTGAATGTGAAAATTGGGGAGGTGTAAATAGTCTCATCCTGTGAATGTGGAAATGGGGCAGGTGTAAATAGCTTCATCCTGTGAATGTGGAAATGGGGGAGGTGGAAATAGCTTCATCCTGTGAATGTGGAAATGGTGGAGGTGTAAATAGTCTCATCCTGTGAATGTGGAAATGGGGCAGGTGTAAATAGCTTCAGCCTGTGAATGTGGAAATGGGGTAGGTGGAAATAGGTACATCCTGTGAATGTGGAAATGGGGGAGGTGTAAATAGTCCCATCCTGTGAATGTGGAAATGCGGGAGGTGTAAATAGCTTCATCCTGTGAATGTGGAAATGGGCGAGGTGTCAATAGCCTCATCCTGTGAATGTGGAATTGCGGGAGGTGTAAATAGCTTCATCCTGTGAATGTGGAAATGGGTGAGGTGTAAATAGCCTCATTCTGTGCATGTGGAAATGCGGGAGGTGTAAATAGCCTCATCCTGTGAATGTGGAAAAGGGGGAGGTGTAAATAGCCTCATCCTGTGAATGTGGAAATGCGGCAGGTGTAAATAGCTTCATCCTGTGAATGTGGAATTGGGGGAGGTGTAAATAGGCTCACCCTGTGAAATTGGAAACGGGGGAGGTGTAAATAAATTCATCCTGTGGATGTGCAAGTTTGGGAGGTGTAAATAGCTTCTTCCTGTGAATGTGGAAAGGGGAGAGGTTTAATTAGCTTCATCCTGTGAATGTGGAAATAGGGGAGGTGTAAATAGTCTCATTCTGTGAATGTGGAAAGGGGGGAGGTGTAAATAATGTCATTCTGTGCATGTGGAAATTGGGGAGGTGTAAATAGCTTCATCCTTTGAATGTGGAAATGGGGAGGTGAAAATAGTCTCATCCTGTGAATGTGGAAATGGGGAGGTGAAAATAGCTTCATCCTGTGAATGTGGAAATGGGGGAGGTGTAAATAGTCTCATCCTGTGAATGTGGAAATGGGGGAGGTGTAAATAGCCTCATCCTGTGAATGTGGAAATGGGGCAGGTGTAACTAGCTTCATCCTGTGAATGTGGAAATGGGTGGTGTAAATTGCTTCATCCTGTGAATGTGGAAATGGGGGAGGTGTAAATAGCCTCATCCTGTGAACGTGGAAATGGGGGAGGTGTAAATAGAAACAAGCTGTGATTATGGAAATGCGGGAGGTGTAAATAGCTTCATCCTGTGAATGTGGAAAGGCGGGAGGTTTAATTAGCTTCATCCTGTGAATGTGGAAATGGGGGAGGTGTAAATAGTCTCATCCTGTGAATGTGGAAATGGGGCAGGTGTAACTAGCTTCATCCTGTGAATGTGGAAATGGGTGGTGTAAATTGCTTCATCCTGTGAATGTGGAAATGGGGGAGGTGTAAATAGCCTCATCCTGTGAGCGTGGAAATGGGGGAGGTGTAAATAGAATCAAGCTGTGATTATGGAAATGCGGGAGGTGTAAATAGCTTCATCCTGTGAATGTGGAAAGAGGGGAGGTTTAATTAGCTTCATCCTGTGAATGTGGAAATGGGGGAGGTGTAAATAGTCTCTTTCTGTGAATGTGGAAATGTGGGAGGTGGAAATAGCTTCATCCAGTGACTGTGGAAATGGGGGATGTCTGAATAATGTCATCCAGTGTATGTGGAAATTGGGCAGGTGTAAATAGCTTCATCCTTTGAATGTGGAAATGGGGGATGTGTAAATAGACTCATCCTGTGAATGTTGACATGAGGGAGGTGTAAATAAATTCATCCTGTGAATGTGGAAAAGCGGAGGTGAAAATAGCTTCATCCCGTGAATGTGGAAATGGGGGAGGTGTCAATAATGTCATCCTGTGTATGTGGAAATTGGGCAGGTGTAAATAGCTTCATCTTTGAATGTGGAAATGGGGGAGGTGTAAATAGTTTCATGTTGTGAATGTGGAAAAGCGGAGGTGAAAATAGCTTCATCCTGTGAATGTGGAAATGGGGGAGGTGTAAATAGATTCATCCTGTGAATGTGGAAATGGGAGAGGTGTAAATAGCCTCATCCTGTGAATGTGGAAATGGGGCAGGTGCAAATAGCTTCATCCTGTGAATGTGGAAATGGGGGAGGTATAAATACTCTCATCCTTTGAATGTGAAAATGGGAGAGGTGTAAATAGCCTCATCCTGTGAATGTGGAAATGGGGGAGGTGTAAATAGCTTCATCCTGTGAATGTGCAAATGGGTGGTGTGAATAGCTTCATCCTGTGAATGTGGAAATGGGGGAGGTGTAAATAGCTTCATCCTGTGAATGTGCAAATGGGTGGTGTGAATAGCTTCATCCTGTGAATGTGGAAATGGGGGAGCTGGAAATAGATTCATCCTGTGAATGCGCAAATAGGGGAGGTGTAAATAGCTTCTTCCTGTGAATGTGGAAAGGGGGGAGGTTTAATTAGCTTCATCCTGTGAATGTGGAAATGGGGGAGGTGTAAATAGCTTCTTCCTGTGAATGTGGAAAGGGGTGAGGTTTAATTAGCTTCATCCTGTGTATGTGGAAATGGGGGAGGTGTAAATAGTCTCATTCTGTGAATGTGGAAAGGAGGGAGTTGTAAATAGCCTCATCCAGTGAATGTGGAAATGGGGGAGGTGTAAATAATGTCATTCTGTGTATGTGGAAATTGGGGAGGTGTAAATCGCTTCATCCTTTGAATGTGGAAATGGGGAGGTGGAAATAGTCTCATCCTGTGAATGTGGAAATGGGGAGGTGAAAATAGCTTCATACTGTGAATGTGGAAATGGGGGAGGTGTAAATAGATTCATCCTGTGAATGTGGAAAAGGGGGAGGTGTAAATAGCCTCATCCTGTGAATGTGAAATGCGGGAGGTGTAATTAGCTTCATCCTGTGAATGTGGAAATGGGGGAGGTGGAAATAGCCTCATCCAGTGGCTGTGGAAATGGGGGATGTGTAAATAATGTCATCATGTGTATGTAGAAATGGAGGAGGTGTAAATAGCTTCATCCAGTGAATGTGGAAATGGGAACGTGTAAATAGCCTCATCCTGTGAATGTGGAAATGGGGGAGCTGTAAATAGCTTCATACTGTGAATGTGGAAATGGGTGAGGTGTAAATAGCCTCATACTGTGAATGTGGAAATGGGTGAGGTGTAAATAGCCTCATCCTGTGAATGTGGAAATTGGGGAGGTGTAAATAGCCTCATCCTGTGAATGTGGAAATGCGGGAGGTGTAATTAGCTTCATCCTGTGAATGTGGAAATGGGGGAGTTGTAAATAGCCTCACCCTCTGAATGTGGAAATGGGGGAGGTGTAAATAAAATCATCCTGTGGATGTGCAAATTGGGGAGGTGTAAATAGCTTCTTCCTGTGAATGTGGAAAGGGGAGAGGTTTAATTAGCTTCATTCTGTGTATGTGGAAATGGGGGAGGTGTAAATAGTCTCATTCTGTGAATGTGGAAATGGGGGAGGTGTAAATAGTCTCATCCAGTGAATGTGGAAATGGGGGAGGTGTAAATAATGTCATTCTGTGTATGTGGAAATTGGGGAGGTGTAAATAGCTTCATCCTTTGAATGTGGAAATGGGGAGGTGGAAATAGTCTCATCCTGTGAATGTGGAAATGGGGAGGTGAAAATAGCTTCATCCTGTGAATGTGGAAATGGGGGAGGTGTAAATAGATTCATCCTGTGAATGTGGAAAAGGGGGAGGTGTAAATAGTCTCATCCTGTGAACGTGGAAATGGGGGAGGTGTAAATAGGATCAAGCTGTGATTATGGAAATGCGGGAGGTGTAAATAGCTTCATCCTGTGAATGTGGAAAGGGGGGAGGTTTAATTAGCTTCATCCTGTGAATGTGCAAATGGGGGAGGTGTAAATAGTCTCTTTCTGTGAATGTGGAAATGTGGGAGGTGGAAATAGCTTCATCCAGTGACTGTGGAAATGGGGGATGTGTCAATAATGTCATCCTGTGTATGTGGAAATTGGGCAGGTGTAAATAGCTTCATCCTTTGAATGTGGAAATGGGGGAGGTGTAAATAGTCTCATCCTGTGAATGTTGAAATGAGGGAGGTGTAAATATATTCATCCTGTGCATGTGGAAAAGCGGAGGTTTAATTAGCTTCATCCTGTGAATGTGGAAATGGGGGAGGTGTAAATAGATTCATCCTGTGAATGTGGAAAGGGGTGAGGTTTAATTAGCTTCATCCTGTGTATGTGGAAATGGGGGAGGTGTAAATAGTCTCATTCTGTGAATGTGGAAAGGGGGGAGTTGTAAATAGCCTCATCCAGTGAATGTGGAAATGGGGGAGGTGTAAATAATGTCATTCTGTGTATGTGGAAATTGGGGAGGTGTAAATCGCTTCGTCCTTTGAATGTGGAAATGGGGAGGTGGAAATAGTCTCATCCTGTGAATGTGGAAATGGGGAGGTGAAAATAGCTTCATCCTGTGAATGTGGAAATGGGGGAGGTGTAAATAGATTCATCCTGTGAATGTGGAAAATGGGGAGGTGTAAATAGCCTCATCCTGTGAATGTGGAAATGCGGGAGGTGTAATTAGCTTCATCCTGTGAATGTGGAAATGGGGGAGTTATAAATAGCCTCACCCTGTGAATGTGAAAATTGGGGAGGTGTAAATAGTCTCATCCTGTGAATGTGCAAATGGGGCAGGTGTAAATAGCTTCATCCTGTGAATGTGGAAATGGGGGAGGTGGAAATAGCCTCATCCAGTGGCTGTGGAAATGGGGGATGTGTAAATAATGTCATCATGTGTATGTAGAAATGGAGGAGGTGTAAATAGCTTCATCCAGTGAATGTGGAAATGGGAACGTGTAAATAGCCTCATCCTGTGAATGTGGAAATGGAGGAGCTGTAAATAGCTTCATACTGTGAATGTGGAAATGAGTGAGGTGTAAATAGCCTCATACTGTGAATGTGGAAATGGGTGAGGTGTAAATAGCCTCATCCTGTGAATGTGGAAATGGGGGAGGTGTAAATAGCCTCATCCTGTGAATGTGGAAATGCGGGAGGTGTAATTAGCTTCATCCTGTGAATGTGGAAATGGGGGAGTTGTAAATAGCCTCACCCTGTGAATGTGGAAATGGGGGAGGTGTAAATAAAATCATCCTGTGGATGTGCAAATTGGGGAGGTGTAAATAGCTTCTTCCTGTGAATGTGGAAAGGGGTGAGGTTTAATTAGCTTCATCCTGTGTATGTGGAAATGGGGGAGGTGTAAATAGTCTCATTCTGTGAATGTGGAAAGGGGGGAGGTGTAAATAGCCTCATCCAGTGAATGTGGAAATGGGGGAGGTGTAAATAATGTCATTCTGTGTATGTGGAAATTGGGGAGGTGTAAATAGCTTCATCCTTTGAATGTGGAAATGGGGAGGTGGAAATAGTCTCATCCTGTGAATGTGGAAATGGGGAGGTGAAAATAGCTTCATCCTGTGAATGTGGAAATGGGGGAGGTGTAAATAGATTCATCCTGTGAATGTGGAAAAGGGGGAGGTGTAAATAGTCTCATCCTGTGAACGTGGAAATGGGGGAGGTGTAAATAGGATCAAGCTGTGATTATGGAAATGCGGGAGGTGTAAATATCTTCATCCTGTGAATGTGGAAAGGGGGGAGGTTTAATTAGCTTCATCCTGTGAATGTGGAAATGGGGGAGGTGTAAATAGTCTCTTTCTGTGAATGTGGAAATGTGGGAGGTGGAAATAGCTTCATCCAGTGACTGTGGAAATGGGGGATGTGTCAATAATGTCATCCTGTGTATGTGGAAATTGGGCAGGTGTAAATAGCTTCATCCTTTGAATGTGGAAATGGGGGAGGTGTAAATAGTCTCATCCTGTGAATGTTGAAATGAGGGAGGTGTAAATAAATTCATCCTGTGCATGTGGAAAAGGGGAGGTGAAAATAGCTTCATCCTGTGAATGTGGAAATGGGGGAGGTGTAAATAGTTTCATCCTGTGAATGTGGAAATGGGAGAGGTGTAAATAGCCTCATCCTGTGAATGTGGAAATGGGGGAGGTGTAAATAGTCTCATCCTGTGAATGTGGAAATGGGGCAGGTGTAAATGGCTTCATCCTGCGAATGTGGAACTGGAGGAGCTATAAATAGTCTCATCCTGTGAATGTGAAAATGGGAGAGGTGTAAATAGCCTCATCCTGTGAATGTGGAAATGGGTGAGGTGTAAATAGCTTCATCCTGTGAATGTGGAAATGGGAGAGGTGTAAATAGCCTCATCCTGTGAATGTGGAAATGGGGGTGGTGTAAATAGCTTCATCCTGTGACTGTGGAAATGGGGGAGGTGTAAGTAGTCTCATCCTTTTACTGTGGAAATGGGGGAGGTGTAAATAGATTCAACCTGTCAATTTGGAAATGTGGGAGCTGGAAATAGATTCATCCTGTGAATGCGCAAATAGGGGAGGGGTAAATAGCTTCTTCCTGTGAATGTGCAAAGGGGGGAGGTTTAATTAGCTTCATCCTGTGAATGTGGAAATGGGGGAGGTGTAGATAGTCTCATCCTGTGAATGTGGAAATGGGGGAGGTGTAAATAGTCTCTTTCTGTGAATGTGGAAATGTGGGAGGTGGAAATATCCTCATCCAGTGGCTGTGGAAATGGGGGATGTCTAAATAATGTCATCATGTGTATGTTGAAATGGAGGAGGTGTAAATAGTCTCATCCTGTGAATGTGGAAATGGAGGAGGTGTAAGTAACTTAATCCTGTGATTGTGGAAATGCGGGAGGTGAAAATAGCTTCATCCTGTGAATGTGGAAATGGGGGAGGTGTAAATAGATTCATCCTGTGAATGTGGAAATGGGAGAGGTGTAAATAGCCTCATCCTGTGAATGTGGAAATGGGGGAGGTGTAAATAGTCTCTTTCTGTGAATGTGGAAATGTGGGAGGTGGAAATATCCTCATCCAGTGGCTGTGGAAATGGGGGATGTCTAAATAATGTCATCATGTGTATGTTGAAATGGAGGAGGTGTAAATAGTCTCATCCTGTGAATGTGGAAATGGAGGAGGTGTAAATAGTCTCATCCTGTGAATGTGGAAATTGGGGAGGTGTAAGTAACTTAATCCTGTGATTGTGGAAATGCGGGAGGTGAAAATAGCTTCATCCTGTGTATGTGGAAATGGGGGAGGTGTAAATAGATTCATCCTGTGAATGTGGAAATGGGAGAGGTGTAAATAGCCTCATCCTGTGAATGTGGAAATGGGGCAGGTGTAAATAGCTTCATCCTGTGAATGTGGAAATGGGGGAGGTATAAATAGTCTCATCCTGTGAATGTGAAAATGGGAGAGGTGTAAATAGCCTCATCCTGTGAATGTGGAAATGGGGGAGGTGTAAATAGCTTCATCCTGTGAATGTGCAAATGGGTGGTGTGAATAGCTTCATCCTGTGAATGTGGAAATGGGGGAGGTGTAAATAGTCTCATCCTGTGACTGTGGAAATGGGGGAGGTGTAAATAGATTCAACCTGTGAATTTGGAAATGTGGGAGCTGGAAATAGATTCATCCTGTGAATGCGCAAATAGGGGAGGGGTAAATAGCTTCTTCCTGTGAATGTGCAAAGGGGGGAGGTTTAATTAGCTTCATCCTGTGAATGTGGAAATGGGGGAGGTGTAGATAGTCTCTTTCTGTGAATGTGGAAAGGGGGGAGGTGTAAATAGTCTCTTTCTGTGAATGTGGAAATGTGGGAGGTGGAAATAGCCTCATCCAGTGGCTGTGGAAATGGGGGATGTCTAAATAATGTCATCATGTGTATGTTGAAATGGAGGAGGTGTAAATAGTCTCATCCTGTGAATGTGGAAATGGAGGAGGTGTAAGTAACTTAATCCTGTGATTGTGGAAATGCGGGAGGTGAAAATAGCTTCATCCTGTGAATGTGGAAATGGGGGAGGTGTAAATAGATTCATCCTGTGAATGTGGAAATGGGAGAGGTGTAAATAGCCTCATCCTGTGAATGTGGAAATGGGGGAGGTATAAATAGTCTCATCCTGTGAATGTGAAAATGGGAGAGGTGTAAATAGCCTCATCCTGTGAATGTGGAAATGGGGGAGGTATAAATAGTCTCATCCTGTGAATGTGAAAATGGGAGAGGTGTAAATAGCCTCATCCTGTGAATGTGGAAATGGGGGAGGTGTAAATAGCTTTATCCTGTGAATGTGCAAATGGGTGGTGTGAATAGCTTCATCCTGTGAATGTGGAAATGGGGGAGGTGTAAATAGTCTCATCCTGTGACTGTGGAAATGGGGGAGGTGTAAATAGATTCAACCTGTGAATTTGGAAATGTGGGAGCTGGAAATAGATTCATCCTGTGAATGCGCAAATAGGGGAGGTGTAAATAGCTTCTTCCTGTGAATGTGGAAAGGGGGGAGGTTTAATTAGCTTCATCCTGTGAATGTGGAAATGGGGGAGGTGTAAATAGTCTCTTTCTGTGAATGTGGAAATGTGGGAGGTGGAAATATCCTCATCCAGTGGCTGTGGAAATGGGGGATGTCTAAATAATGTCATCATGTGTATGTTGAAATGGAGGAGGTGTAAATAGTCTCATCCTGTGAATGTGGAAATGGAGGAGGTGTAAGTAACTTAATCCTGTGATTGTGGAAATGCGGGAGGTGAAAATAGCTTCATCCTGTGAATGTGGAAATGGGGGAGGTGTAAATAGATTCATCCTGTGAATGTGGAAATGGGAGAGGTGTAAATAGCCTCATCCTGTGAATGTGGAAATGGGGGAGGTGTAAATAGTCTCTTTCTGTGAATGTGGAAATGTGGGAGGTGGAAATATCCTCATCCAGTGGCTGTGGAAATGGGGGATGTCTAAATAATGTCATCATGTGTATGTTGAAATGGAGGAGGTGTAAATAGTCTCATCCTGTGAATGTGGAAATGGAGGAGGTGTAAATAGTCTCATCCTGTGAATGTGGAAATTGGGGAGGTGTAAGTAACTTAATCCTGTGATTGTGGAAATGCGGGAGGTGAAAATAGCTTCATCCTGTGTATGTGGAAATGGGGGAGGTGTAAATAGATTCATCCTGTGAATGTGGAAATGGGAGAGGTGTAAATAGCCTCATCCTGTGAATGTGGAAATGGGGCAGGTGTAAATAGCTTCATCCTGTGAATGTGGAAATGGGGGAGGTATAAATAGTCTCATCCTGTGAATGTGAAAATGGGAGAGGTGTAAATAGCCTCATCCTGTGAATGTGGAAATGGGGGAGGTGTAAATAGCTTCATCCTGTGAATGTGCAAATGGGTGGTGTGAATAGCTTCATCCTGTGAATGTGGAAATGGGGGAGGTGTAAATAGTCTCATCCTGTGACTGTGGAAATGGGGGAGGTGTAAATAGATTCAACCTGTGAATTTGGAAATGTGGGAGCTGGAAATAGATTCATCCTGTGAATGCGCAAATAGGGGAGGGGTAAATAGCTTCTTCCTGTGAATGTGCAAAGGGGGGAGGTTTAATTAGCTTCATCCTGTGAATGTGGAAATGGGGGAGGTGTAGATAGTCTCTTTCTGTGAATGTGGAAAGGGGGGAGGTGTAAATAGTCTCTTTCTGTGAATGTGGAAATGTGGGAGGTGGAAATAGCCTCATCCAGTGGCTGTGGAAATGGGGGATGTCTAAATAATGTCATCATGTGTATGTTGAAATGGAGGAGGTGTAAATAGTCTCATCCTGTGAATGTGGAAATGGAGGAGGTGTAAGTAACTTAATCCTGTGATTGTGGAAATGCGGGAGGTGAAAATAGCTTCATCCTGTGAATGTGGAAATGGGGGAGGTGTAAATAGATTCATCCTGTGAATGTGGAAATGGGAGAGGTGTAAATAGCCTCATCCTGTGAATGTGGAAATGGGGGAGGTATAAATAGTCTCATCCTGTGAATGTGAAAATGGGAGAGGTGTAAATAGCCTCATCCTGTGAATGTGGAAATGGGGGAGGTATAAATAGTCTCATCCTGTGAATGTGAAAATGGGAGAGGTGTAAATAGCCTCATCCTGTGAATGTGGAAATGGGGGAGGTGTAAATAGCTTTATCCTGTGAATGTGCAAATGGGTGGTGTGAATAGCTTCATCCTGTGAATGTGGAAATGGGGGAGGTGTAAATAGTCTCATCCTGTGACTGTGGAAATGGGGGAGGTGTAAATAGATTCAACCTGTGAATTTGGAAATGTGGGAGCTGGAAATAGATTCATCCTGTGAATGCGCAAATAGGGGAGGTGTAAATAGCTTCTTCCTGTGAATGTGGAAAGGGGGGAGGTTTAATTAGCTTCATCCTGTGAATGTGGAAATGGGGGAGGTGTAAATAGTCTCTTTCTGTCAATGTGGAAATATGGGAGGTGGAAATAGCCTCATCCAGTGGCTGTGGAAATGGGCGATGTGGAAATAATGTCATATGTGTATGTAGAAATGGAGGAGGTGTAAATAGTCTCATCCTGTAAATGTGGAAATGGAGGAGGTGCAAATAGTCTCATCCTGTGAATGTGTAAATTGGGGAGGTGTAAATAGCTTCATCCTGTGAATGTGGAAATGGGGGAGGTTTAAATAGCTTCATCCTGTGAATGTGGAAATGGGAGAGGTGTAAATAGTCTCATCCTGTGAATGTGAAAATTGGGGAGGTGTAAATAGTCTCATCCTGTGAATGTGGAAATGGGGCAGGTGTAAATAGCTTCATCCTGTGAATGTGGAAATGGGGGAGGTGGAAATAGCTTCATCCTGTGAATGTGGAAATGGTGGAGGTGTAAATAGTCTCATCCTGTGAATGTGGAAATGGGGCAGGTGTAAATAGCTTCAGCCTGTGAATGTGGAAATGGGGTAGGTGGAAATAGGTACATCCTGTGAATGTGGAAATGGGGGAGGTGTAAATAGTCCCATCCTGTGAATGTGGAAATGCGGGAGGTGTAAATAGCTTCATCCTGTGAATGTGGAAATGGGGGAGGTGTCAATAGCCTCATCCTGTGAATGTGGAATTGCGGGAGGTGTAAATAGCTTCATCCTGTGAATGTGGAAATGGGTGAGGTGTAAATAGCCTCATTCTGTGCATGTGGAAATGGGGGAGGTGTAAATAGCCTCATCCTGTGAATGTGGAAGAGGGGGAGGTGTAAATAGCCTCATCCTGTGAATGTGGAAATCCGGGAGGTGTAAATATCTTCATCCTGTGAATGTGGAAATGGGGGAGGTGTGAATAGGCTCACCCTGTGAATTTGGAAACGGGGGAGGTGTAAATAAATTCATCCTGTGGATGTGCAAGTTTGGGAGGTGTAAATAGCTTCTTCCTGTGAATGTGGAAAGGGGAGAGGTTTAATTAGCTTCATCCTGTGAATGTGGAAATAGGGGAGGTGTAAATAGTCTCATTCTGTGAATGTGGAAAGGGGGGAGGTGTAAATAATGTCATTCTGTGCATGTGGAAATTGGGGAGGTGTAAATAGCTTCATCCTTTGAATGTGGAAATGGGGAGGTGGAAATAGTCTCATCCTGTGAATGTGGAAATGGGGAGGGGAAAATAGCTTCATCCTGTGAATGTGGAAATGGGGGAGGTGTAAATAGATTCATCCTGTGAATGTGGAAAAGGGGTAGGTGTAAATATTCTCATCCTGTGAATGTGGAAATGGGGGAGGTGTAAATAGCCTCATCCTGTGAATGTGGAAATGGGGCAGGTGTAACTAGCTTCATCCTGTGAATGTGGAAATGGGTGGTGTAAATTGCTTCATCCTGTGAATGTGGAAATGGGGGAGGTTTAAATAGCCTCATCCTGTGAACGTGGAAATGGGGGAGATGTAAATAGAATCAAGCTGTGATTATGGAAATGCGGGAGGTGTAAATAGCTTCATCCTGTGAATGTGGAAATGGGGGAGGTTTAATTAGCTTCATCCTGTGAATGTGGAAATGGGGGAGGTGTAAATAGTCTCTTTCTGTGAATGTGGAAATGGGGCAGGTGTAACTAGCTTCATCCTGTGAATGTGGAAATGGGTGGTGTAAATTGCTTCATCCTGTGAATGTGGAAATGGGGGAGGTGTAAATAGCCTCATCCTGTGAACGTGGAAATGGGGGAGGTGTAAATAGAATCAAGCTGTGATTATGGAAATGCGGGAGGTGTAAATAGCTTCATCCTGTGAATGTGGAAAGAGGGGAGGTTTAATTAGCTTCATCCTGTGAATGTGGAAATGGGGGAGGTGTAAATAGTCTCTTTCTGTGAATGTGGAAATGTGGGAGGTGGAAATAGCTTCATCCAGTGACTGTGGAAATGGGGGATGTCTGAATAATGTCATCCAGTGTATGTGGAAATTGGGCAGGTGTAAATAGCTTCATCCCTTGAATGTGGAAATGGGGGATGTGTAAATAGACTCATCCTGTGAATGTTGACATGAGGGAGGTGTCAATAAATTCATCCTGTGAATGTGGAAAAGCGGAGGTGAAAATAGCTTCATCCCGTGAATGTGGAAATGGGGGAGGTGTCAATAATGTCATCCTGTGTATGTGGAAATTGGGCAGGTGTAAATAGCTTCATCTTTGAATGTGGAAATGGGGGAGGTGTAAATAGTTTCATGTTATGAATGTGGAAAAGCGGAGGTGAAAATAGCTTCATCCTGTGAATGTGGAAATGGGGGAGGTGTAAATAGATTCATCCTGTGAATGTGGAAATGGGAGAGGTGTAAATAGCCTCATCCTGTGAATGTGGAAATGGGGCAGGTGCAAATAGCTTCATCCTGTGAATGTGGAAATGGGGGAGGTATATATAGTCTCATCCTTTGAATGTGAAAATGGGAGAGGTGTAAATAGCCTCATCCTGTGAATGTGGTAATGGGGGAGGTGTAAATAGCTTCATCCTGTGAATGTGCAAATGGGTGGTGTGAATAGCTTCATCCTGTGAATGTGGAAATGGGGGAGGTGTAAATAGATTCAACCTGTGAATTTGGAAAAGTGGGAGCTGGAAATAGATTCATCCTGTGAATGCGCAAATAGGGGAGGTGTAAATAGCTTCTTCCTGTGAATGTGGAAAGGGGGGAGGTTTACTTAGCTTCATCCTGTGAATGTGGAAATGGGGGAGGTGTAAATAGTCTCTTTCTGTGAATGTGGAAATGGAGGAGGTGCAAATAGTCTCCTCCTGTGAATGTGGAAATTGGGGAGGTTTAAATAGCTTCATCCTGTGAATGTGGAAATGGGGGAGGTGTAAATAGTCTCATCCTGTGAATGTGAAAATTGGGGAGGTGTAAATAGTCTCATCCTGTGAATGTGGAAATGGGGCAGGTGTAAATAGCTTCATGCTGTGAATATGGAAATGGGGGAGGTGGAAATAGCTTCATCCTGTGAATGTGGAAATGGTGGAGGTGTAAATAGTCTCATCCTGTGAATGTGGAAATGGGGCAGGTGTAAATAGCTTCATCCTGTGAATGTGGAAATGGGGGAGGTGGAAATAGCTTCATCCTGTGAATGTGGAAATGGTGGAGGTGTAAATAGTCTCATCCTGTGAATGTGGAAATGGGGCAGGTGTAAATAGCTTCAGCCTGTGAATGTGGAAATGGGGTAGGTGGAAATAGCTTCATCCTGTGAATGTGGAAATGGGGGAGGTATATATAGTCTCATCCTTTGAATGTGAAAATGGGAGAGGTGTAAATAGCCTCATCCTGTGAATGTGGAAATGGGGGAGGTGTAAATAGCTTCATCCTGTGAATGTGCAAATGGGTGGTGTGAATAGCTTCATCCTGTGAATGTGGAAATGGGGGAGGTGTAAATAGATTCAACCTGTGAATTTGGAAATGTGGGAGCTGCAAATAGATTCATCCTGTGAATGCGCAAATAGGGGAGGTGTAAATAGCTTCTTCCTGTGAATGTGGAAAGGGGGGAGGTTTAATTAGCTTCATCCTGTGAATGTGGAAATGGGGGAGGTGTAAATAGTCTCTTTCTGTGAATGTGGAAATGTGGGAGGTGGAAATAGCCTCATCCAGTGGCTGTGGAAATGGGGGAGGTGTAAATAGTCTCATCCTGTGAATGTGGAAATGGGGCAGGTGTAAATAGCTTCATCCTGTGAATGTGGAAATGGGGGAGGTGGAAATAGCTTCATCCTGTGAATGTGGAAATGGTGGAGGTGTAAATAGTCTCATCCTGTGAATGTGGAAATGGGGCAGGTGTAAATAGCTTCATCCTGTGAATGTGGAAATGGGGGAGGTGGAAATAGCTTCATCCTGTGAATGTGGAAATGGGGGTGGTTTAAATAGCTTCATCCTGTGAATGTGGAAATGGGGGAGGTGTAAATAGTCTCATCCTATGAATGTGAAAATTGGGCATGTGTAAATAGTCTCATCCTGTGAATGTGGAAATGGGGCAGGTGTAAATAGCTTCTTCCTGTGAATGTGGAAATGGGGGAGGTGGAAATAGCTTCATCCTGTGAATGTGGAAATGGTGGAGGTGTAAATAGTGTCATCCTGTGAATGTGGAAATGGGGCAGGTATAAATAGCTTCATCCTGTGAATGTGGAAATGGGGGAGGTGGAATTAGGTACATCCTGTGAATGTGGAAATGGGGGAGGTGTAAATAGTCCCATCCTCTGAATGTGGAAATGCGGGTGGTGTACGTAGCTTCATCCTGTGAATGTGGAAATGGGGGAGGTGTAAATAGCCTCATCCTGTGAATGTGGAAATGCGGGAGGTGAAAATAGCTTCATCCTGTGAATGTGGAAATGGGTGAGGTGTAAATAGCCTCATCCTGTGAATGTGGAAATGGGGGAGGTGTAAATAGCCTCATCCTGTGAATGTGGAAATGCGGGAGGTGTAAATAGCTTCATCCTGTGAATGTGGAAATGGGGGAGGTGTAAATAGCCTCACCCTGTGAATGTGGAAATGGGGGAGGTGTAAATAAATTCATCCTGTGAATGTGGAAATGGGGGAGGTGTAAATAGCCTCACCCTGTGAATGTGGAAATGGGGGAGGTGTAAATAAATTCATCCTGTGAATGTGCAAATTGGGGAGGTGTAAATAGCTTCTTCCTGTGAATGTGGAAAGGGGAGAGGTTTAATTAGCTTCATCCTGTGAATGTGGAAATGGGGGAGGTGTAAATAGTCTCATTCTGTGAATGTGGAAAGGGGGGAGGTGTTAATAGCCTCATCCTGTGAATGTGGAAATGGGGGAGGTGTAAATAATGTCATTCTGTGTATGTGGAAATTGGGGAGGTGTAAATAGCTTCATCCTTTGAATGTGGAAATGGGGAGGTGGAAATAGTCTCATCCTGTGAATGTGGAAATGGGGAGATGGAAATAGCTTCATCCTATGAATGTGGAAATGGGAAGGTGTAACTAGCTTCATCCTGTGAATGTGGAAATGGGGGAGGTGTAAATAGCTTCATCCTGTGAATGTGGAAATGGGTGGTGAAAACTGCTTCATCCTGTGAATGTGGAAATGGGGGAGGTGTAAATAGCCTCATCCTGTGAACGTGGAAATGGGGGAGGTGTAAATAGAATCAAGCTGTGATTATGGAAATGCGGGAGGTGTAAATAGCTTCATCCTGTGAATGTGGAATGGGGGGAGGTTTAATTAGCTTCATGCTGTGAATGTGGAAATGGGGGAGGTGTAAATAGTCTCTTTCTGTGAATGTGGAAATGTGGAAGGTGGAAATAGCTTCATCCAGTGACTGTGGAAATGGGGGATGTGTCAATAATGTCATCCTGTGTATGTGGAAATTGGGCAGGTGTAAATGGCTTCATCCTTTGAATGTGGAAATGGGGGAGGTGTAAATAGTCTCATCCTGTGAATGTTGAAATGAGGGAAGTGGAAATAAATTCATCCTGTGAATGTGGAAAAGCGGAGGTGAAAATAGCTTCATCCTGTGAATGTGGAAATGGGGAAGGTGTAAATAGATTCATCCTGTGAATGTGGAAATGGGAGAGGTGTAAATAGCCTCATCCTGTGAATGTGGAAATGGGGGAGATGTAAATAGTCTCATCCTGTGAATGTGGAAATGGGGCAGGTGTAAATAGCTTCATCCTGTGAATGTGGAACTGGGGGAGCTATAAATAGACTCATCCTGTGAATGTGGAAATGGGGCAGGTGTAACTAGCTTCATCGTGTGAATGTGGAAATGGGAGAGGTGTAAATAGCTTCATCCTGTGAATGTGGAAATGGGTGGTGTAAATTGCTTAATCCTGTGAATGTGGAAATGGGGGAGGTGTAAATAGCCTCATCCTGTGAACGTGGAAATGGGGGAGGTGTAAGTAGAATCAACCTGTGATTTTGCAAATGCGGGAGGTGTAAATAGCTTCATCCTGTGAATGTGGAAAGGGGGGAGGTTTAATTAGCTTCATCCTGTGAATGTGGAAATGGGGGAGGTGTAAATAGTCTCTTTCTGTGAATGTGGAAATGTGGGAGGTGGAAATAGCTTCATCCAGTGACTGTGGACATGGGAAATGTGTAAATAATGTCATCCTGTGTATGTGGAAATTGGGGAGGTGTAAATAGCTTCATACTTTGAATGTGGAAATGGGGGAGGTAAATAAATTCATCCTGTGAATGTGGAAAAGCGGAGGCGAAAATAGCTTCATCCTGTGAATGTGGAAATGGGGGAGGTGTAAATAGCCTCATTCTGTGAATGTGGAAATGGGGGAGGTGTAAATAGTCTCATCCTGTGAATGTGGAAATGCGGCTAGTGTAAAGAGCTTCATCCTGCGAATGTGGAACTGGGGGAGGTATAAATAGACTCATCCTGTGAATGTGAAAATGGGAAAGGTGTAAATAGCCTCAGCCTGTGAATGTGGAAATGGGGGAGGTGTAAATAGCTTCATCCTTTGAATGTGGAAATGGGAGAGGTGTAAATAGCCTCATCCTTTGAATGTGGAAATGGGGGAGGTGTAAATAGCTTCATCCTGTGACTGTGGAAATGGGGGAGGTGTAAATAGCTTCATCCTGTGAATGTGGAAATGGGGGAGGTGTAAATAGTCTCTTTCTGTGAATGTGGAAATGTGGGAGGTGGAAATAGCCTGATCCAGTGAATGTGGAAATGGGGGAGGTCTAAATAATGTCATCCTGTGTATATGGAAATTGGGGAGGTGTAAATAGCTTCATCCTTTGAATGTGGAAATGGGGGAGGTAGAAATAGTCACATCCTGTGAATGTGGAAATGAGGGAGGTGTAAATAAATTCATCCTCTGAATGTGGAAATGGGGGAGGTTTAAATAGCTTCATCCTGTGAATGTTGAAAAGCGTACGTGAAAATAGCTTCATCCTGTAAATGTGGAAATGGGGGAGGTGGAAGTAGCTTCATCCTGTGAATGTGGAAATGGGGGTGGTGTAAATAGTCTCATCCTGTCAATGTGAAAATGGGGGAGGTGTAAATAGCCTCATCCAGTGAATGTGGAAATGGGGGAGGTGTAAATAGCTTCATCCTGTGAATGTGGAAATGGGTGGTGCAAATAGTCTCATCCTGTGACTTTGGAAATGGGGGAGGTGTAAATAGATTCAACCTGTGAATGTGGAAATGTGGGATTTGGAAATAGATTCATCCTGTGAATGTGCAAATAGGGAGGTGTAAATAGCTTCTTCCTGTGAATGTGGAAAGGGGGGAGGTTTAATTAGATTCATCCTGTGAATGTGGAAATGGGGAGGTGTAAATCGGAACATCCTGTCAATGTGGAAATGGGGGAGGTGTAAATAGCTTCAACCTGTGAATGTTGAAAAGCGGAGGTGAAAATAGCTTAATCATGTGATTGTGGAAATGGGTGGTGTAAATAGTCTATTTCTGTGAATGTGGAAATGTGGGAGGTGGAAATAGCCTCATCCAGTGACTGTGGAAATGGCGGATGTGTAAATAATGTCATGATGTGTGTGTAGAAATGGAGGAGGTGTAAAAAGTCTCATCCTGTAAATGTGGAAATTGAGGAGGTGTAAATAGCCTCATCCTGTGAATGTGGAAATTGGGGAGGTGTAAATAGATTCATCCTGTGAATGTGGAAATGGGAGAGGTGTAAATAGCCTCATCCTGTGAATGTGGCAATGGGGGAGGTGTAAATAGTCTCATCTTGTGAATGTGGAAATGGGGCAGGTGTAAATGGCTTCATCCTGCGAATGTGGAACTGGAGGAGCTATAAATAGTCTGATCCTGTGAATGTGAAAATGGGAGAGGTGTAAATAGCCTCATCCTGTGAATGTGGAAATGGGTGAGGTGTAAATAGCTTCATCCTGTGAATGTGGAAATGGGAGAGGTGTAAATAGCCTCATCCTGTGAATGTGGAAATGGGGGTGGTGTAAATAGCTTCATCCTGTGACTGTGGAAATGGGGGAGGTGTAAGTAGTCTCATCCTTTTACTGTGGAAATGGGGGAGGTGTAAATAGATTCAACCTGTGAATTTGGAAATGTGGGAGCTGGAAATAGATTCATCCTGTGAATGCACAAATAGGGGAGGGGTAAATAGCTTCTTCCTGTGAATGTGCAAAGGGGGGAGGTTTAATTAGCTTCATCCTGTGAATGTGGAAATGGGGGAGGTGTAGATAGTCTCATCCTGTGAATGTGGAAATGGGGGAGGTGTAAATAGTCTCTTTCTGTGAATGTGGAAATGTGGGAGGTGGAAATAGCCTCATCCAGTGGCTGTGGAAATGGGGGATGTCTAAATAATGTCATCATGTGTATGTTGAAATGGAGGAGGTGTAAATAGTCTCATCCTGTGAATGTGGAAATGGAGGAGGTGTAAATAGTCTCATCCTGTGAATGTGGAAATGGGGGAGGTGTAAATAGTCCCATCCTCTGAATGTGGAAATGCGGGTGGTGTAAGTAGCTTCATCCTGTGAATGTGGAAATGGGGGAGGTGTAAATAGGCTCATCCTGTGAATGTGGAAATGCGGGAGGTGAAAATAGCTTCATCCTGTGAATGTGGAAATGGGTGAGGTGTAAATAGCCTCATCCTGTGCATGTGGAATTGGGTGAGGTGTAAATAGCCTCATCCTGTGAATGTGGAAATGGGGGAGGTGTAAATAGCCTCATCCTGTGAATGTGGAAATGCGGGAGGTGTAAATAGCTTCATCCTGTGAATGTGGAAATGGGGGAGGTGTAAATAGCCTCACCCTGTGAATGTGGAAATGGGGGAGGTGTAAATAAATTCATCCTGTGAATGTGGAAATGGGGGAGGTGTAAATAGCCTCACCCTGTGAATGTGGAAATGGGGGAGGTGTAAATAAATTCATCCTGTGAATGTGCAAATTGGGGAGGTGTAAATAGCTTCTTCCTGTGAATGTGGAAAGGGGAGAGGTTTAATTAGCTTCATCCTGTGAATGTGGAAATGGGGGAGGTGTAAATAGTCTCATTCTGTGAATGTGGAAAGGGGGGAGGTGTTAATAGCCTCATCCTGTGAATGTGGTAATGGGGGAGGTGTAAATAATGTCATTCTGTGTATGTGGAAATTGGGGAGGTGTAAATAGCTTCATCCTTTGAATGTGGAAATGGGGAGGTGGAAATAGTCTCATCCTGTGAATGTGGAAATGGGGAGATGGAAATAGCTTCATCCTGTGAATGTGGAAATGGGGGAGGTGTAAATAGCTTCATCCTGTGAATGTGGAAATGGGTAGTGAAAACTGCTTCATCCTGTGAATGTGGAAATGGGGGAGGTGTAAATAGCCTCATCCTGTGAACGTGGAATTGGGGGAGGTGTAAATAGAATCAAGCTGTGATTATGGAAATGCGGGAGGTGTAAATAGCTTCATCCTGTGAATGTGGAATGGGGGGAGGTTTAATTAGCTTCATGCTGTGAATGTGGAAATGGGGGAGGTGTAAATAGTCTCTTTCTGTGAATGTGGAAATGTGGAAGGTGGAAATAGCTTCATCCAGTGACTGTGGAAATGGGGGATGTGTCAATAATGTCATCCTGTGTATGTGGAAATTGGGCAGGTGTAAATGGCTTCATCCTTTGAATGTGGAAATGGGGGAGGTGTAAATAGTCTCATCCTGTGAATGTTGAAATGAGGGAGGTGGAAATAAATTCATCCTGTGAATGTGGAAAAGCGGAGGTGAAAATAGCTTCATCCTGTGAATGTGGAAATGGGGGAGGTGTAAATAGATTCATCATGTGAATGTGGAAATGGGAGAGGTGTAAATAGCCTCATCCTGTGAATGTGGAAATGGGGGAGATGTAAATAGTCTCATCCTGTGAATGTGGAAATGGGGCAGGTGTAAATAGCTTCATCCTGTGAATGTGGAACTGGGGGAGCTATAAATAGACTCATCCTGTGAATGTGGAAATGGGGCAGGTGTAACTAGCTTCATCGTGTGAATGTGGAAATGGGAGAGGTGTAAATAGCTTCATCCTGTGAGTGTGGAAATGGGTGGTGTAAATTGCTTAATCCTGTGAATGTGGAAATGGGGGAGGTGTAAATAGCCTCATCCTGTGAACGTGGAAATGGGGGAGGTGTAAGTAGAATCATCCTGTGATTTTGCAAATGCGGGAGGTGTAAATAGCTTCATCCTGTGAATGTGGAAAGGGGGGAGGTTTAATTAGCTTCATCCTGTGAATGTGGAAATGGGGGAGGTGTAAATAGTCTCTTTCTGTGAATGTGGAAATGTGGGAGGTGGAAATAGCTTCATCCAGTGACTGTGGAAATGGGGAATGTGTAAATAATGTCATCCTGTGTATGTGGAAATTGGGGAGGTGTAAATAGCTTCATACTTTGAATGTGGAAATGGGGGAGGTGTAAATAAATTCATCCTGTGAATGTGGAAATGGGGGAGGTGTAAATAGTCTCATCCTGTGAATGTGGAAATGGGGCAGGTGTAAATAGCTTCATCCTGTGAATGTGGAAATGGGGGAGGTGGAAATAGCTTCATCCTGTGAATGTGGAAATGGTGGAGGTGTAAATAGTCTCATCCTGTGAATGTGGAAATGGGGCAGGTGTAAATAGCTTCATCCTGTGAATGTGGAAATGGGGGAGGTGGAAATAGCTTCATCCTGTGAATGTGGAAATGGGGGTGGTTTAAATAGCTTCATCCTGTGAATGTGGAAATGGGGGAGGTGTAAATAGTCTCATCCTATGAATGTGAAAATTGGGCATGTGTAAATAGTCTCATCCTGTGAATGTGGAAATGGGGCAGGTGTAAATAGCTTCTTCCTGTGAATGTGGAAATGGGGGAGGTGGAAATAGCTTCATCCTGTGAATGTGGAAATGGTGGAGGTGTAAATAGTGTCATCCTGTGAATGTGGAAATGGGGCAGGTGTAAATAGCTTCATCCTGTGAATGTGGAAATGGGGGAGGTGGAATTAGGTACATCCTGTGAATGTGGAAATGGGGGAGGTGTAAATAGTCCCATCCTCTGAATGTGGAAATGCGGGTGGTGTACGTAGCTTCATCCTGTGAATGTGGAAATGGGGGAGGTGTAAATAGCCTCATCCTGTGAATGTGGAAATGCGGGAGGTGAAAATAGCTTCATCCTGTGAATGTGGAAATGGGTGAGGTGTAAATAGCCTCATCCTGTGAATGTGGAAATGGGGGAGGTGTAAATAGCCTCATCCTGTGAATGTGGAAATGCGGGAGGTGTAAATAGCTTCATCCTGTGAATGTGGAAATGGGGGAGGTGTAAATAGCCTCACCCTGTGAATGTGGAAATGGGGGAGGTGTAAATAAATTCATCCTGTGAATGTGGAAATGGGGGAGGTGTAAATAGCCTCACCCTGTGAATGTGGAAATGGGGGAGGTGTAAATAAATTCATCCTGTGAATGTGCAAATTGGGGAGGTGTAAATAGCTTCTTCCTGTGAATGTGTAAAGGGGAGAGGTTTAATTAGCTTCATCCTGTGAATGTGGAAATGGGGGAGGTGTAAATAGTCTCATTCTGTGAATGTGGAAAGGGGGGAGGTGTTAATAGCCTCATCCTGTGAATGTGGAAATGGGGGAGGTGTAAATAATGTCATTCTGTGTATGTGGAAATTGGGGAGGTGTAAATAGCTTCATCCTTTGAATGTGGAAATGGGGAGGTGGAAATAGTCTCATCCTGTGAATGTGGAAATGGGGAGATGGAAATAGCTTCATCCTATGAATGTGGAAATGGGAAGGTGTAACTAGCTTCATCCTGTGAATGTGGAAATGGGGGAGGTGTAAATAGCTTCATCCTGTGAATGTGGAAATGGGTGGTGAAAACTGCTTCATCCTGTGAATGTGGAAATGGGGGAGGTGTAAATAGCCTCATCCTGTGAACGTGGAAATGGGGGAGGTGTAAATAGAATCAAGCTGTGATTATGGAAATGCGGGAGGTGTAAATAGCTTCATCCTGTGAATGTGGAATGGGGGGAGGTTTAATTAGCTTCATGCTGTGAATGTGGAAATGGGGGAGGTGTAAATAGTCTCTTTCTGTGAATGTGGAAATGTGGAAGGTGGAAATAGCTTCATCCAGTGACTGTGGAAATGGGGGATGTGTCAATAATGTCATCCTGTGTATGTGGAAATTGGGCAGGTGTAAATGGCTTCATCCTTTGAATGTGGAAATGGGGGAGGTGTAAATAGTCTCATCCTGTGAATGTTGAAATGAGGGAAGTGGAAATAAATTCATCCTGTGAATGTGGAAAAGCGGAGGTGAAAATAGCTTCATCCTGTGAATGTGGAAATGGGGAAGGTGTAAATAGATTCATCCTGTGAATGTGGAAATGGGAGAGGTGTAAATAGCCTCATCCTGTGAATGTGGAAATGGGGGAGATGTAAATAGTCTCATCCTGTGAATGTGGAAATGGGGCAGGTGTAAATAGCTTCATCCTGTGAATGTGGAACTGGGGGAGCTATAAATAGACTCATCCTGTGAATGTGGAAATGGGGCAGGTGTAACTAGCTTCATCGTGTGAATGTGGAAATGGGAGAGGTGTAAATAGCTTCATCCTGTGAATGTGGAAATGGGTGGTGTAAATTGCTTAATCCTGTGAATGTGGAAATGGGGGAGGTGTAAATAGCCTCATCCTGTGAACGTGGAAATGGGGGAGGTGTAAGTAGAATCAACCTGTGATTTTGCAAATGCGGGAGGTGTAAATAGCTTCATCCTGTGAATGTGGAAAGGGGGGAGGTTTAATTAGCTTCATCCTGTGAATGTGGAAATGGGGGAGGTGTAAATAGTCTCTTTCTGTGAATGTGGAAATGTGGGAGGTGGAAATAGCTTCATCCAGTGACTGTGGACATGGGAAATGTGTAAATAATGTCATCCTGTGTATGTGGAAATTGGGGAGGTGTAAATAGCTTCATACTTTGAATGTGGAAATGGGGGAGGTAAATAAATTCATCCTGTGAATGTGGAAAAGCGGAGGCGAAAATAGCTTCATCCTGTGAATGTGGAAATGGGGGAGGTGTAAATAGCCTCATTCTGTGAATGTGGAAATGGGGGAGGTGTAAATAGTCTCATCCTGTGAATGTGGAAATGCGGCTAGTGTAAAGAGCTTCATCCTGCGAATGTGGAACTGGGGGAGGTATAAATAGACTCATCCTGTGAATGTGAAAATGGGAAAGGTGTAAATAGCCTCAGCCTGTGAATGTGGAAATGGGGGAGGTGTAAATAGCTTCATCCTGTGAATGTGGAAATGGGAGAGGTGTAAATAGCCTCATCCTTTGAATGTGGAAATGGGGGAGGTGTAAATAGCTTCATCCTGTGACTGTGGAAATGGGGGAGGTGTAAATAGTCTCATCGTTTTACTGTGGAAATGGGGGAGGTGTAAATAGATTCAACCTGTGAATTTGGAAATGTGGGAGCTGGAAATCGATTCATCCTGTGAATGCGCAAATATGGGAGGTGTAAATAGCTTCTTCCTGTGAATGTGGAAAGGGGGGAGGTTTAATTAGCTTCATCCTGTGAATATGGAAATGGGGGAGGTGTAAATAGTCTCTTTCTGTGAATGTGGAAATGTGGGAGGTGGAAATCGATTCATCCTGTGAATGCGCAAATAGGGGAGGTGTAAATAGCTTCTTCCTGTGAATGTGGAAAGGGGGGAGGTTTAATTAGCTTCATCCTGTGAATGTGGAAATGGGAGAGGTGTTAATAGTCTCTTTCTGTGAATGTGGAAATGTGGGAGGTGGAAATAGCCTCATCTAGTGGCTGTGGAAATGGGGGATGTTTCAATAATGTCATCATGTGTATGTTGAAATGGAGTAGGTGTAAATAGTCTCATCCTGTGAATGTGGAAATGGAGGAGGAGTAAATAGTCTCATCCTGTGAATGTGGAAATTGGTGAGGTGTAAATAGCTTCATCCTGTGCATGTGGAAATGGGGGTGGTGGAAATAGTCTCATCCTGTGAATGTAGAAATGGGGGAGGTGGAAGTAGCTTCATCCTGTGAATGTGGAAATGGGGGAGGTGGAAATAGTCTCATCCTGTGAATGTGAAAATGGGGGAGGTGTAAATAGCCTCATCCTGTGAATGTGAAAATGGGGGAGGGGTAAATAGCCTCATCCAGTGAATGTGAAAATGGGGGAGGCGTAAATAGCCTCATCCAGTGAATGTGGAAATGGGGGAGGTGTAAATAGCTTCATCCTGTGAATGTGGAAATGGGGGAGCTGTAAATAGCCTCATGCTGTGAATGTGGAAATGCGGGAGGTGTAAATAGCTTCATCCTGTGAATGTGGAAATGGGGGAGGTGTAAATAGTCTCTTTCTGTGAATGTGGAAATGTGGGAGGTGGAAATAGCCTGATCCAGTGAATGTGGAAATGGGGGAGGTCTAAATAATGTCATCCTGTGTATATGGAAATTGGGGAGGTGTAAATAGCTTCATCCTTTGAATGTGGAAATGGGGGAGGTAGAAATAGTCACATCCTGTGAATGTGGAAATGAGGGAGGTGTAAATAAATTCATCCTCTGAATGTGGAAATGGGGGAGGTTTAAATAGCTTCATCCTGTGAATGTTGAAAAGCGTACGTGAAAATAGCTTCATCCTGTAAATGTGGAAATGGGGGAGGTGGAAGTAGCTTCATCCTGTGAATGTGGAAATGGGGGTGGTGTAAATAGTCTCATCCTGTCAATGTGAAAATGGGGGAGGTGTAAATAGCCTCATCCAGTGAATGTGGAAATGGGGGAGGTGTAAATAGCTTCATCCTGTGAATGTGGAAATGGGTGGTGCAAATAGTCTCATCCTGTGACTTTGGAAATGGGGGAGGTGTAAATAGATTCAACCTGTGAATGTGGAAATGTGGGATTTGGAAATAGATTCATCCTGTGAATGTGCAAATAGGGAGGTGTAAATAGCTTCTTCCTGTGAATGTGGAAAGGGGGGAGGTTTAATTAGATTCATCCTGTGAATGTGGAAATGGGGAGGTGTAAATCGGAACATCCTGTCAATGTGGAAATGGGGGAGGTGTAAATAGCTTCATCCTGTGAATGTTGAAAAGCGGAGGTGAAAATAGCTTAATCATGTGATTGTGGAAATGGGTGGTGTAAATAGTCTATTTCTGTGAATGTGGAAATGTGGGAGGTGGAAATAGCCTCATCCAGTGACTGTGGAAATGGCGGATGTGTAAATAATGTCATGATGTGTGTGTAGAAATGGAGGAGGTGTAAAAAGTCTCATCCTGTAAATGTGGAAATTGAGGAGGTGTAAATAGCCTCATCCTGTGAATGTGGAAATTGGGGAGGTGTAAATAGATTCATCCTGTGAATGTGGAAATGGGAGAGGTGTAAATAGCCTCATCCTGTGAATGTGGCAATGGGGGAGGTGTAAATAGTCTCATCTTGTGAATGTGGAAATGGGGCAGGTGTAAATGGCTTCATCCTGCGAATGTGGAACTGGAGGAGCTATAAATAGTCTGATCCTGTGAATGTGAAAATGGGAGAGGTGTAAATAGCCTCATCCTGTGAATGTGGAAATGGGTGAGGTGTAAATAGCTTCATCCTGTGAATGTGGAAATGGGAGAGGTGTAAATAGCCTCATCCTGTGAATGTGGAAATGGGGGTGGTGTAAATAGCTTCATCCTGTGACTGTGGAAATGGGGGAGGTGTAAGTAGTCTCATCCTTTTACTGTGGAAATGGGGGAGGTGTAAATAGATTCAACCTGTGAATTTGGAAATGTGGGAGCTGGAAATAGATTCATCCTGTGAATGCACAAATAGGGGAGGGGTAAATAGCTTCTTCCTGTGAATGTGCAAAGGGGGGAGGTTTAATTAGCTTCATCCTGTGAATGTGGAAATGGGAGAGGTGTAAATAGCCTCATCCTGTGAATGTGGCAATGGGGGAGGTGTAAATAGTCTCATCTTGTGAATGTGGAAATGGGGCAGGTGTAAATGGCTTCATCCTGCGAATGTGGAACTGGAGGAGCTATAAATAGTCTGATCCTGTGAATGTGAAAATGGGAGAGGTGTAAATAGCCTCATCCTGTGAATGTGGAAATGGGTGAGGTGTAAATAGCTTCATCCTGTGAATGTGGAAATGGGAGAGGTGTAAATAGCCTCATCCTGTGAATGTGGAAATGGGGGTGGTGTAAATAGCTTCATCCTGTGACTGTGGAAATGGGGGAGGTGTAAGTAGTCTCATCCTTTTACTGTGGAAATGGGGGAGGTGTAAATAGATTCAACCTGTGAATTTGGAAATGTGGGAGCTGGAAATAGATTCATCCTGTGAATGCACAAATAGGGGAGGGGTAAATAGCTTCTTCCTGTGAATGTGCAAAGGGGGGAGGTTTAATTAGCTTCATCCTGTGAATGTGGAAATGGGGGAGGTGTAGATAGTCTCATCCTGTGAATGTGGAAATGGGGGAGGTGTAAATAGTCTCTTTCTGTGAATGTGGAAATGTGGGAGGTGGAAATAGCCTCATCCAGTGGCTGTGGAAATGGGGGATGTCTAAATAATGTCATCATGTGTATGTTGAAATGGAGGAGGTGTAAATAGTCTCATCCTGTGAATGTGGAAATGGAGGAGGTGTAAATAGTCTCATCCTGTGAATGTGGAAATGGGGGAGGTGTAAATAGTCCCATCCTCTGAATGTGGAAATGCGGGTGGTGTAAGTAGCTTCATCCTGTGAATGTGGAAATGGGGGAGGTGTAAATAGGCTCATCCTGTGAATGTGGAAATGCGGGAGGTGAAAATAGCTTCATCCTGTGAATGTGGAAATGGGTGAGGTGTAAATAGCCTCATCCTGTGCATGTGGAATTGGGTGAGGTGTAAATAGCCTCATCCTGTGAATGTGGAAATGGGGGAGGTGTAAATAGCCTCATCCTGTGAATGTGGAAATGCGGGAGGTGTAAATAGCTTCATCCTGTGAATGTGGAAATGGGGGAGGTGTAAATAGCCTCACCCTGTGAATGTGGAAATGGGGGAGGTGTAAATAAATTCATCCTGTGAATGTGGAAATGGGGGAGGTGTAAATAGCCTCACCCTGTGAATGTGGAAATGGGGGAGGTGTAAATAAATTCATCCTGTGAATGTGCAAATTGGGGAGGTGTAAATAGCTTCTTCCTGTGAATGTGGAAAGGGGAGAGGTTTAATTAGCTTCATCCTGTGAATGTGGAAATGGGGGAGGTGTAAATAGTCTCATTCTGTGAATGTGGAAAGGGGGGAGGTGTTAATAGCCTCATCCTGTGAATGTGGTAATGGGGGAGGTGTAAATAATGTCATTCTGTGTATGTGGAAATTGGGGAGGTGTAAATAGCTTCATCCTTTGAATGTGGAAATGGGGAGGTGGAAATAGTCTCATCCTGTGAATGTGGAAATGGGGAGATGGAAATAGCTTCATCCTGTGAATGTGGAAATGGGGGAGGTGTAAATAGCTTCATCCTGTGAATGTGGAAATGGGTGGTGAAAACTGCTTCATCCTGTGAATGTGGAAATGGGGGAGGTGTAAATAGCCTCATCCTGTGAACGTGGAAATGGGGGAGGTGTAAATAGAATCAAGCTGTGATTATGGAAATGCGGGAGGTGTAAATAGCTTCATCCTGTGAATGTGGAAAGGGGGGAGGTTTAATTAGCTTCATCCTGTGAATGTGGAAATGGGAGAGGTGTTAATAGTCTCTTTCTGTGAATGTGGAAATGTGGGAGGTGGAAATAGCCTCATCTAGTGGCTGTGGAAATGGGGGATGTTTCAATAATGTCATCATGTGTATGTTGAAATGGAGTAGGTGTAAATAGTCTCATCCTGTGAATGTGGAAATGGAGGAGGAGTAAATAGTCTCATCCTGTGAATGTGGAAATTGGTGAGGTGTAAATAGCTTCATCCTGTGCATGTGGAAATGGGGGTGGTGGAAATAGTCTCATCCTGTGAATGTAGAAATGGGGGAGGTGGAAGTAGCTTCATCCTGTGAATGTGGAAATGGGGGAGGTGTAAATAGCCTCATCCTGTGAATGTAAAAATGGGGGAGGGGTAAATAGCCTCATCCAGTGAATGTGAAAATGGGGGAGGCGTAAATAGCCTCATCCAGTGAATGTGGAAATGGGGGAGGTGTAAATAGCTTCATCCTGTGAATGTGGAAATGGGGGAGCTGTAAATAGCCTCATGCTGTGAATGTGGAAATGCGGGAGGTGTAAATAGCTTCATCCTGTGAATGTGGAAATGGGGGAGGTGTAAATAGTCTCTTTCTGTGAATGTGGAAATGTGGGAGGTGGAAATAGCCTGATCCAGTGAATGTGGAAATGGGGGAGGTCTAAATAATGTCATCCTGTGTATATGGAAATTGGGGAGGTGTAAATAGCTTCATCCTTTGAATGTGGAAATGGGGGAGGTAGAAATAGTCACATCCTGTGAATGTGGAAATGAGGGAGGTGTAAATAAATTCATCCTCTGAATGTGGAAATGGGGGAGGTTTAAATAGCTTCATCCTGTGAATGTTGAAAAGCGTACGTGAAAATAGCTTCATCCTGTAAATGTGGAAATGGGGGAGGTGGAAGTAGCTTCATCCTGTGAATGTGGAAATGGGGGTGGTGTAAATAGTCTCATCCTGTCAATGTGAAAATGGGGGAGGTGTAAATAGCCTCATCCAGTGAATGTGGAAATGGGGGAGGTGTAAATAGCTTCATCCTGTGAATGTGGAAATGGGTGGTGCAAATAGTCTCATCCTGTGACTTTGGAAATGGGGGAGGTGTAAATAGATTCAACCTGTGAATGTGGAAATGTGGGATTTGGAAATAGATTCATCCTGTGAATGTGCAAATAGGGAGGTGTAAATAGCTTCTTCCTGTGAATGTGGAAAGGGGGGAGGTTTAATTAGATTCATCCTGTGAATGTGGAAATGGGGAGGTGTAAATCGGAACATCCTGTCAATGTGGAAATGGGGGAGGTGTAAATAGCTTCATCCTGTGAATGTTGAAAAGCGGAGGTGAAAATAGCTTAATCATGTGATTGTGGAAATGGGTGGTGTAAATAGTCTATTTCTGTGAATGTGGAAATGTGGGAGGTGGAAATAGCCTCATCCAGTGACTGTGGAAATGGCGGATGTGTAAATAATGTCATGATGTGTGTGTAGAAATGGAGGAGGTGTAAAAAGTCTCATCCTGTAAATGTGGAAATTGAGGAGGTGTAAATAGCCTCATCCTGTGAATGTGGAAATTGGGGAGGTGTAAATAGATTCATCCTGTGAATGTGGAAATGGGAGAGGTGTAAATAGCCTCATCCTGTGAATGTGGCAATGGGGGAGGTGTAAATAGTCTCATCTTGTGAATGTGGAAATGGGGCAGGTGTAAATGGCTTCATCCTGCGAATGTGGAACTGGAGGAGCTATAAATAGTCTGATCCTGTGAATGTGAAAATGGGAGAGGTGTAAATAGCCTCATCCTGTGAATGTGGAAATGGGTGAGGTGTAAATAGCTTCATCCTGTGAATGTGGAAATGGGAGAGGTGTAAATAGCCTCATCCTGTGAATGTGGAAATGGGGGTGGTGTAAATAGCTTCATCCTGTGACTGTGGAAATGGGGGAGGTGTAAGTAGTCTCATCCTTTTACTGTGGAAATGGGGGAGGTGTAAATAGATTCAACCTGTGAATTTGGAAATGTGGGAGCTGGAAATAGATTCATCCTGTGAATGCACAAATAGGGGAGGGGTAAATAGCTTCTTCCTGTGAATGTGCAAAGGGGGGAGGTTTAATTAGCTTCATCCTGTGAATGTGGAAATGGGGGAGGTGTAGATAGTCTCATCCTGTGAATGTGGAAATGGGGGAGGTGTAAATAGTCTCTTTCTGTGAATGTGGAAATGTGGGAGGTGGAAATAGCCTCATCCAGTGGCTGTGGAAATGGGGGATGTCTAAATAATGTCATCATGTGTATGTTGAAATGGAGGAGGTGTAAATAGTCTCATCCTGTGAATGTGGAAATGGAGGAGGTGTAAATAGTCTCATCCTGTGAATGTGGAAATGGGGGAGGTGTAAATAGTCCCATCCTCTGAATGTGGAAATGCGGGTGGTGTAAGTAGCTTCATCCTGTGAATGTGGAAATGGGGGAGGTGTAAATAGGCTCATCCTGTGAATGTGGAAATGCGGGAGGTGAAAATAGCTTCATCCTGTGAATGTGGAAATGGGTGAGGTGTAAATAGCCTCATCCTGTGCATGTGGAATTGGGTGAGGTGTAAATAGCCTCATCCTGTGAATGTGGAAATGGGGGAGGTGTAAATAGCCTCATCCTGTGAATGTGGAAATGCGGGAGGTGTAAATAGCTTCATCCTGTGAATGTGGAAATGGGGGAGGTGTAAATAGCCTCACCCTGTGAATGTGGAAATGGGGGAGGTGTAAATAAATTCATCCTGTGAATGTGGAAATGGGGGAGGTGTAAATAGCCTCACCCTGTGAATGTGGAAATGGGGGAGGTGTAAATAAATTCATCCTGTGAATGTGCAAATTGGGGAGGTGTAAATAGCTTCTTCCTGTGAATGTGGAAAGGGGAGAGGTTTAATTAGCTTCATCCTGTGAATGTGGAAATGGGGGAGGTGTAAATAGTCTCATTCTGTGAATGTGGAAAGGGGGGAGGTGTTAATAGCCTCATCCTGTGAATGTGGTAATGGGGGAGGTGTAAATAATGTCATTCTGTGTATGTGGAAATTGGGGAGGTGTAAATAGCTTCATCCTTTGAATGTGGAAATGGGGAGGTGGAAATAGTCTCATCCTGTGAATGTGGAAATGGGGAGATGGAAATAGCTTCATCCTGTGAATGTGGAAATGGGGGAGGTGTAAATAGCTTCATCCTGTGAATGTGGAAATGGGTGGTGAAAACTGCTTCATCCTGTGAATGTGGAAATGGGGGAGGTGTAAATAGCCTCATCCTGTGAACGTGGAAATGGGGGAGGTGTAAATAGAATCAAGCTGTGATTATGGAAATGCGGGAGGTGTAAATAGCTTCATCCTGTGAATGTGGAATGGGGGGAGGTTTAATTAGCTTCATGCTGTGAATGTGGAAATGGGGGAGGTGTAAATAGTCTCTTTCTGTGAATGTGGAAATGTGGAAGGTGGAAATAGCTTCATCCAGTGACTGTGGAAATGGGGGATGTGTCAATAATGTCATCCTGTGTATGTGGAAATTGGGCAGGTGTAAATGGCTTCATCCTTTGAATGTGGAAATGGGGGAGGTGTAAATAGTCTCATCCTGTGAATGTTGAAATGAGGGAGGTGGAAATAAATTCATCCTGTGAATGTGGAAAAGCGGAGGTGAAAATAGCTTCATCCTGTGAATGTGGAAATGGGGGAGGTGTAAATAGATTCATCCTGTGAATGTGGAAATGGGAGAGGTGTAAATAGCCTCATCCTGTGAATGTGGAAATGGGGGAGATGTAAATAGTCTCATCCTGTGAATGTGGAAATGGGGCAGGTGTAAATAGCTTCATCCTGTGAATGTGGAACTGGGGGAGCTATAAATAGACTCATCCTGTGAATGTGGAAATGGGGCAGGTGTAACTAGCTTCATCGTGTGAATGTGGAAATGGGAGAGGTGTAAATAGCTTCATCCTGTGAGTGTGGAAATGGGTGGTGTAAATTGCTTAATCCTGTGAATGTGGAAATGGGGGAGGTGTAAATAGCCTCATCCTGTGAACGTGGAAATGGGGGAGGTGTAAGTAGAATCATCCTGTGATTTTGCAAATGCGGGAGGTGTAAATAGCTTCATCCTGTGAATGTGGAAAGGGGGGAGGTTTAATTAGCTTCATCCTGTGAATGTGGAAATGGGGGAGGTGTAAATAGTCTCTTTCTGTGAATGTGGAAATGTGGGAGGTGGAAATAGCTTCATCCAGTGACTGTGGAAATGGGGAATGTGTAAATAATGTCATCCTGTGTATGTGGAAATTGGGGAGGTGTAAATAGCTTCATACTTTGAATGTGGAAATGGGGGAGGTGTAAATAAATTCATCCTGTGAATGTGGAAATGGGGGAGGTGTAAATAGCCTCATTCTGTGAATGTGGAAATGGGGGAGGTGTAAATAGTCTCATCCTGTGAATGTGGAAATGGGGCTAGTGTAAAGAGCTTCATCCTGCGAATGTGGAACTGGGGGAGGTATAAATAGACTCATCCTGTGAATGTGAAAATGGGAAAGGTGTAAATAGCCTCAGCCTGTGAATGTGGAAATGGGGGAGGTGTAAATAGCTTCATCCTGTGAATGTGGAAATGGGAGAGGTGTAAATAGCCTCATCCTTTGAATGTGGAAATGGGGGAGGTGTAAATACCTTCATCCTGTGACTGTGGAAATGGGGGAGGTGTAAATAGTCTCATCGTTTTACTGTGGAAATGGGGGAGGTGTAAATAGATTCAACCTGTGAATTTGGAAATGTGGGAGCTGGAAATCGATTCATCCTGTGAATGCGCAAATAGGGGAGGTGTAAATAGCTTCTTCCTGTGAATGTGGAAATGGGGGAGGTGTAAATAGCTTCATCCTGTGAATGTGGAAATGGGTGGTGAAAACTGCTTCATCCTGTGAATGTGGAAATGGGGGAGGTGTAAATAGCCTCATCCTGTCAACGTGGAAATGGGGGAGGTGTAAATAGAATCAAGCTGTGATTATGGAAATGCGGGAGGTGTAAATAGCTTCATCCTTTGAATGTGGAAATGGGGAGGTGGAAATAGTCTCATCCTGTGAATGTGGAAATGGGGAGATGGAAATAGCTTCATCCTATGAATGTGGAAATGGGAAGGTGTAACTAGCTTCATCCTGTGAATGTGGAAATGGGGGAGGTGTAAATAGCTTCATCCTGTGAATGTGGAAATGGGTGGTGAAAACTGCTTCATCCTGTGAATGTGGAAATGGGGGAGGTGTAAATAGCCTCATCCTGTGAACGTGGAAATGGGGGAGGTGTAAATAGAATCAAGCTGTGATTATGGAAATGCGGGAGGTGTAAATAGCTTCATCCTGTGAATGTGGAATGGGGGGAGGTTTAATTAGCTTCATCCTGTGAATGTGGAAATGGGGGAGGTGTAAATAGTCTCTTTCTGTGAATGTGGAAATGTGGAAGGTGGAAATAGCTTCATCCAGTGACTGTGGAAATGGGGGATGTGTCAATAATGTCATCCTGTGTATGTGGAAATTGGGCAGGTGTAAATGGCTTCATCCTTTGAATGTGGAAATGGGGGAGGTGTAAATAGTCTCATCCTGTGAATGTTGAAATGAGGGAGGTGGAAATAAATTCATCCTGTGAATGTGGAAAAGCGGAGGTGAAAATAGCTTCATCCTGTGAATGTGGAAATGGGGGAGGTGTAAATAGATTCATCCTGTGAATGTGGAAATGGGAGAGGTGTAAATAGCCTCATCCTGTGAATGTGGAAATGGGGGAGATGTAAATAGTCTCATCCTGTGAATGTGGAAATGGGGCAGGTGTAAATAGCTTCATCCTGTGAATGTGGAACTGGGGGAGCTATAAATAGACTCATCCTGTGAATGTGGAAATGGGGCAGGTGTAACTAGCTTCATCGTGTGAATGTGGAAATGGGAGAGGTGTAAATAGCTTCATCCTGTGAATGTGGAAATGGGTGGTGTAAATTGCTTAATCCTGTGAATGTGGAAATGGGGGAGGTGTAAATAGCCTCATCCTGTGAACGTGGAAATGGGGGAGGTGTAAGTAGAATCAACCTGTGATTTTGCAAATGCGGGAGGTGTAAATAGCTTCATCCTGTGAATGTGGAAAGGGGGGAGGTTTAATTAGCTTCATCCTGTGAATGTGGAAATGGGGGAGGTGTAAATAGTCTCTTTCTGTGAATGTGGAAATGTGGGAGGTGGAAATAGCTTCATCCAGTGACTGTGGAAATGGGGAATGTGTAAATAATGTCATCCTGTGTATGTGGAAATTGGGGAGGTGTAAATAGCTTCATACTTTGAATGTGGAAATGGGGGAGGTGTAAAAAAAATCATACTGTGAATGTGGAAAAGCGGAGGCGAAAATAGCTTCATCCTGTGAATGTGGAAATGGGGGAGGTGTAAATAGCCTCATTCTGTGAATGTGGAAATGGGGGAGGTGTAAATAGTCTCAACCTGTGAATGTGGAAATGGGGCTAGTGTAAAGAGCTTCATCCTGCGAATGTGGAACTGGGGCAGGTATAAATAGACTCATCCTGTGAATGTGAAAATGGGAAAGGTGTAAATAGCCTCAGCCTGTGAATGTGGAAATGGGGGAGGTGTAAATAGCTTCATCCTGTGAATGTGGAAATGGGAGAGGTGTAAATAGCCTCATCCTTTGAATGTGGAAATGGGGGAGGTGTAAATAGCTTCATCCTGTGAATGTGGAAATGGGAGAGGTGTAAATAGCCTCATCCTTTGAATGTGGAAATGGGGGAGGTGTAAATAGCTTCATCCTGTGACTGTGGAAATGGGGGAGGTGTAAATAGTCTCATCGTTTTACTGTGGAAATGGGGGAGGTGTAAATAGATTCAACCTGTGAATTTGGAAATGTGGGAGCTGGAAATCGATTCATCCTGTGAATGCGCAAATAGGGGAGGTGTAAATAGCTTCTTCCTGTGAATGTGGAAAGGGGGGAGGTTTAATTAGCTTCATCCTGTGAATATGGAAATGGTGGAGGTGTAAATAGTCTCATCCTGTGAATGTGGAAATGGGGGAGGTGTTAATAGTCTCTTTCTGTGAATGTGGAAATGTGGGAGGTGGAAATAGCCTCATCCAGTGGCTGTGGAAATGGGGGATGTTTCAATAATGTCATCATGTGTATGTTGAAATGGAGTAGGTGTAAATAGTCTCATCCTGTGAATGTGGAAATGGAGGAGGAGTAAATAGTCTCATCCTGTGAATGTGGAAATTGGTGAGGTGTAAATAGCTTCATCCTGTGCATGTGGAAATGGGGGTGGTGGAAATAGTCTCATCCTGTGAATGTAGAAATGGGGGAGGTGGAAGTAGCTTCATCCTGTGAATGTGGAAATGGGGGAGGTGGAAATAGTCTCATCCTGTGAATGTGAAAATGGGGGAGGTGTAAATAGCCTCATCCTGTGAATGTGAAAATGGGGGAGGGGTAAATAGCCTCATCCAGTGAATGTGAAAATGGGGGAGGTGTAAATAGCCTCATCCAGTGAATGTGGAAATGGGGGAGGTGTAAATAGCTTCATCCTGTGAATGTGGAAATGGGGGAGGTGTAAATAGCTTCATCCTGTGAATGTGGAAATGGGGGAGGTGTAAATAGTCTCTTTCTGTGAATGTGGAAATGTGGGAGGTGGAAATAGCCTGATCCAGTGAATGTGGAAATGGGGGAGGTCTAAATAATGTCATCCTGTGTATATGGAAATTGGGGAGGTGTAAATAGCTTCATCCTTTGAATGTGGAAATGGGGGAGGTAGAAATAGTCACATCCTGTGAATGTGGAAATGAGGGAGGTGTAAATAAATTCATCCTCTGAATGTGGAAATGGGGGAGGTTTAAATAGCTTCATCCTGTGAATGTTGAAAAGCGTACGTGAAAATAGCTTCATCCTGTGAATGTGGAAATGGGGGAGGTGGAAGTAGCTTCATCCTGTGAATGTGGAAATGGGGGAGGTGGAAATAGTCTCATCCTGTGAATGTGGAAATGTGGGAGGTGTAAATAAGTTCATCATGTGAATGTGGAAATAGGGGAGGTTTAAATAGCTTCATCCTGTGAATGTGGAAATGGGGGAGGTGTAGATAATCTCATACTGTACATGTGGAAATGAAGGAGGTGTAAATAGTCTCATCCTGTGAATGTGGAAATGGGGGAGGTGGAAATAGCTTCATCCTTTGAATGTGGAAATTGGGGAGGAGTAAATAGTCTCATCCTGTGAATGTGGAAATGTGGGAGGAGGAAATAGCTTCATCCAGTGACTGTGGAAATGGGGGATGTGTAAATAATGTCATCCTGTGTGTGTGGAAATTGGGGAGGTGTAAATAGCTTCATCCTTTGAATGTGGAAATGGGGGAGGTGTACATAAATTCATCCTGTGAATGTGGAAAAGCGGAGGCGAAAATAGCTTCATCCTGTGAATGTGGAAATGGGGGAGGTGTAAATAGCCTCATTCTTTGAATGTGGAAATGGGGGAGGTGTAAATAGTCTCATCCTGTGAAGGTGGAAATGGGGCTAGTGTAAATAGCTTCATCCTGCGAATGTGGAACTGGGGGAGGTGTAAATAATCTCATCCTGTAAATGTGGAAATGGGGGAGGTATAATTAGCTTCGTCCTGTGAATGTTTTAATGGGGGAGGTGTACATACATTCCTCCTGTGAATGTGGAAATGGGGGATGTTTAACTAGCCTCATCTTGTGATTGTAGAAATGGGGGAGGTATAAATAATCTCATCCTGTGAATGTGGAAATGGAGGAGGTGTAAATAGTCTCATCCTGTGAATGTGGAAATTGGGGCGGTGTAAATAGCTTCATCCTGTGAATGTGGAAATGGGGGAGGTGGGAATAGTCTCATCCTGTGAATGTGGAAATGTGGGAGGTGTAAATAAATTCATCCTGTGAATGTGGAAATGGGGGAAGTTTAAATAGATTCATCCTGTGAATGTGGAAATGGGGGAGGTGGAAATAGCTTCATCCTTTGAATGTGGAAATTGGGGAGGTGTAAATAGTCTCATCCTGTGAATGTGAAAATGGGGGTTGTGTAAATCGCCTCATCCTGTGAATGTCGAAATGGGGGAGGTGTAAATAGCTTCATCCTGTGAATGTGGAAATGGGTGGTGTAAATACCTTCATCCTGTGAATGTGGAAATGGGGGTGGTGTAAATAGTCTCATCCTGTGACTGTGGAAATGGGCGAGGTGTAAATAGATTCAACCTGTGAATGTGGAAATGGGGGAGCTAGAAATAGATTAATCCTGTGAATGCGCAAATAGGGGAGGTGTAAATAGCTTCTTCCTGTGAATGTGGAAAGGGGGGAGGTATAAATAGTCTCTTTCTGTGAATGTGGAAATGTGGGAGGTGGAAATAGCCTCTTCCAGTGACTGTGGAAATGTGGGATGTGTAAATAATGTCATCAAGTGTATGTGGAAAAGGAGGAGGTGTAAATAGTCTCATCCTGTGAATGTGGAACTTGGGGAGGTGTAAATAGCTTCATCCTGTGAATGTGGAAATGGGGGAGGTGGAAATAGTCTCATCCTGTGAATGTGGAAATGGGGGAGATATAAATAGCTTCATCCTGTGAATGTGGAACTGGGGGAGCTATAAATAGACTCATCCTGTGAATGTGGAAATGGGGCAGGTGTAACTAGCTTCATCGTGTGAATGTGGAAATGGGAGAGGTGTAAATAGCTTCATCCTGTGAATGTGGAAATGGGTGGTGTAAATTGCTTAATCCTGTGAATGTGGAAATGGGGGAGGTGTAAATAGCCTCATCCTGTGAACGTGGAAATGGGGGAGGTGTAAGTAGAATCAACCTGTGATTTTGCAAATGCGGGAGGTGTAAATAGCTTCATCCTGTGAATGTGGAAAGGGGGGAGGTTTAATTAGCTTCATCCTGTGAATGTGGAAATGGGGGAGGTGTAAATAGTCTCTTTCTGTGAATGTGGAAATGTGGGAGGTGGAAATAGCTTCATCCAGTGACTGTGGAAATGGGGAATGTGTAAATAATGTCATCCTGTGTATGTGGAAATTGGGGAGGTGTAAATAGCTTCATACTTTGAATGTGGAAATGGGGGAGGTGTAAAAAAAATCATACTGTGAATGTGGAAAAGCGGAGGCGAAAATAGCTTCATCCTGTGAATGTGGAAATGGGGGAGGTGTAAATAGCCTCATTCTGTGAATGTGGAAATGGGGGAGGTGTAAATAGTCTCAACCTGTGAATGTGGAAATGGGGCTAGTGTAAAGAGCTTCATCCTGCGAATGTGGAACTGGGGCAGGTATAAATAGACTCATCCTGTGAATGTGAAAATGGGAAAGGTGTAAATAGCCTCAGCCTGTGAATGTGGAAATGGGGGAGGTGTAAATAGCTTCATCCTGTGAATGTGGAAATGGGAGAGGTGTAAATAGCCTCATCCTTTGAATGTGGAAATGGGGGAGGTGTAAATAGCTTCATCCTGTGACTGTGGAAATGGGGGAGGTGTAAATAGTCTCATCGTTTTACTGTGGAAATGGGGGAGGTGTAAATAGATTCAACCTGTGAATTTGGAAATGTGGGAGCTGGAAATCGATTCATCCTGTGAATGCGCAAATAGGGGAGGTGTAAATAGCTTCTTCCTGTGAATGTGGAAATGGGGGAGGTTTAATTAGCTTCATCCTGTGAATATGGAAATGGTGGAGGTGTAAATAGTCTCATCCTGTGAATGTGGAAATGGGGGAGGTGTTAATAGTCTCTTTCTGTGAATGTGGAAATGTGGGAGGTGGAAATAGCCTCATCCAGTGGCTGTGGAAATGGGGGATGTTTCAATAATGTCATCATGTGTATGTTGAAATGGAGGAGGTGTAAATAGTCTCATCCTGTGAATGTGGAAAAGGAGGAGGAGTAAATAGTCTCATCCTGTGAATGTGGAAATTGGTGAGGTGTAAATAGCTTCATCCTGTGCATGTGGAAATGGGGGTGGTGGAAATAGTCTCATCCTGTGAATGTAGAAATGGGGGAGGTGGAAGTAGCTTCATCCTGTGAATGTGGAAATGGGGGAGGTGGAAATAGTCTCATCCTGTGAATGTGAAAATGGGGGAGGTGTAAATAGCCTCATCCTGTGAATGTGAAAATGGGGGAGGGGTAAATAGCCTCATCCAGTGAATGTGAAAATGGGGGAGGTGTAAATAGCCTCATCCAGTGAATGTGGAAATGGGGGAGGTGTAAATAGCTTCATCCTGTGAATGTGGAAATGGGGGAGGTGTAAATAGCTTCATCCTGTGAATGTGGAAATGGGGGAGGTGTAAATAGTCTCTTTCTGTGAATGTGGAAATGTGGGAGGTGGAAATAGCCTGATCCAGTGAATGTGGAAATGGGGGAGGTCTAAATAATGTCATCCTGTGTATATGGAAATTGGGGAGGTGTAAATAGCTTCATCCTTTGAATGTGGAAATGGGGGAGGTAGAAATAGTCACATCCTGTGAATGTGGAAATGAGGGAGGTGTAAATAAATTCATCCTCTGAATGTGGAAATGGGGGAGGTTTAAATAGCTTCATCCTGTGAATGTTGAAAAGCGTACGTGAAAATAGCTTCATCCTGTGAATGTGGAAATGGGGGAGGTGGAAGTAGCTTCATCCTGTGAATGTGGAAATGGGGGAGGTGGAAATAGTCTCATCCTGTGAATGTGGAAATGTGGGAGGTGTAAATAAGTTCATCATGTGAATGTGGAAATAGGGGAGGTTTAAATAGCTTCATCCTGTGAATGTGGAAATGGGGGAGGTGTAGATAATCTCATACTGTACATGTGGAAATGAAGGAGGTGTAAATAGTCTCATCCTGTGAATGTGGAAATGGGGGAGGTGGAAATAGCTTCATCCTTTGAATGTGGAAATTGGGGAGGAGTAAATAGTCTCATCCTGTGAATGTGGAAATGTGGGAGGTGGAAATAGCTTCATCCAGTGACTGTGGAAATGGGGGATGTGTAAATAATGTCATCCTGTGTGTGTGGAAATTGGGGAGGTGTAAATAGCTTCATCCTTTGAATGTGGAAATGGGGGAGGTGTACATAAATTCATCCTGTGAATGTGGAAAAGCGGAGGCGAAAATAGCTTCATCCTGTGAATGTGGAAATGGGGGAGGTGTAAATAGCCTCATTCTTTGAATGTGGAAATGGGGGAGGTGTAAATAGTCTCATCCTGTGAAGGTGGAAATGGGGCTAGTGTAAATAGCTTCATCCTGCGAATGTGGAACTGGGGGAGGTGTAAATAATCTCATCCTGTAAATGTGGAAATGGGGGAGGTATAATTAGCTTCGTCCTGTGAATGTTTTAATGGGGGAGGTGTACATACATTCCTCCTGTGAATGTGGAAATGGGGGATGTTTAACTAGCCTCATCTTGTGATTGTAGAAATGGGGGAGGTATAAATAATCTCATCCTGTGAATGTGGAAATGGAGGAGGTGTAAATAGTCTCATCCTGTGAATGTGGAAATTGGGGCGGTGTAAATAGCTTCATCCTGTGAATGTGGAAATGGGGGAGGTGGGAATAGTCTCATCCTGTGAATGTGGAAATGTGGGAGGTGTAAATAAATTCATCCTGTGAATGTGGAAATGGGGGAAGTTTAAATAGATTCATCCTGTGAATGTGGAAATGGGGGAGGTGGAAATAGCTTCATCCTTTGAATGTGGAAATTGGGGAGGTGTAAATAGTCTCATCCTGTGAATGTGAAAATGGGGGTTGTGTAAATCGCCTCATCCTGTGAATGTCGAAATGGGGGAGGTGTAAATAGCTTCATCCTGTGAATGTGGAAATGGGTGGTGTAAATACCTTCATCCTGTGAATGTGGAAATGGGGGCGGTGTAAATAGTCTCATCCTGTGACTGTGGAAATGGGCGAGGTGTAAATAGATTCAACCTGTGAATGTGGAAATGGGGGAGCTAGAAATAGATTCATCCTGTGAATGCGCAAATAGGGGAGGTGTAAATAGCTTCTTCCTGTGAATGTGGAAAGGGGGGAGGTATAAATAGTCTCTTTCTGTGAATGTGGAAATGTGGGAGGTGGAAATAGCCTCTTCCAGTGACTGTGGAAATGTGGGATGTGTAAATAATGTCATCAAGTGTATGTGGAAAAGGAGGAGGTGTAAATAGTCTCATCCTGTGAATGTGGAACTTGGGGAGGTGTAAATAGCTTCATCCTGTGAATGTGGAAATGGGGGAGGTGGAAATAGTCTCATCCTGTGAATGTGGAAATGGGGGAGATATAAATAGCTTCATCCTGTGAATGTGGAACTGGGGGAGCTATAAATAGACTCATCCTGTGAATGTGGAAATGGGGCAGGTGTAACTAGCTTCATCGTGTGAATGTGGAAATGGGAGAGGTGTAAATAGCTTCATCCTGTGAATGTGGAAATGGGTGGTGTAAATTGCTTAATCCTGTGAATGTGGAAATGGGGGAGGTGTAAATAGCCTCATCCTGTGAACGTGGAAATGGGGGAGGTGTAAGTAGAATCAACCTGTGATTTTGCAAATGCGGGAGGTGTAAATAGCTTCATCCTGTGAATGTGGAAAGGGGGGAGGTTTAATTAGCTTCATCCTGTGAATGTGGAAATGGGGGAGGTGTAAATAGTCTCTTTCTGTGAATGTGGAAATGTGGGAGGTGGAAATAGCTTCATCCAGTGACTGTGGAAATGGGGAATGTGTAAATAATGTCATCCTGTGTATGTGGAAATTGGGGAGGTGTAAATAGCTTCATACTTTGAATGTGGAAATGGGGGAGGTGTAAAAAAAATCATACTGTGAATGTGGAAAAGCGGAGGCGAAAATAGCTTCATCCTGTGAATGTGGAAATGGGGGAGGTGTAAATAGCCTCATTCTGTGAATGTGGAAATGGGGGAGGTGTAAATAGTCTCAACCTGTGAATGTGGAAATGGGGCTAGTGTAAAGAGCTTCATCCTGCGAATGTGGAACTGGGGCAGGTATAAATAGACTCATCCTGTGAATGTGAAAATGGGAAAGGTGTAAATAGCCTCAGCCTGTGAATGTGGAAATGGGGGAGGTGTAAATAGCTTCATCCTGTGAATGTGGAAATGGGAGAGGTGTAAATAGCCTCATCCTTTGAATGTGGAAATGGGGGAGGTGTAAATAGCTTCATCCTGTGACTGTGGAAATGGGGGAGGTGTAAATAGTCTCATCGTTTTACTGTGGAAATGGGGGAGGTGTAAATAGATTCAACCTGTGAATTTGGAAATGTGGGAGCTGGAAATCGATTCATCCTGTGAATGCGCAAATAGGGGAGGTGTAAATAGCTTCTTCCTGTGAATGTGGAAATGGGGGAGGTTTAATTAGCTTCATCCTGTGAATATGGAAATGGTGGAGGTGTAAATAGTCTCATCCTGTGAATGTGGAAATGGGGGAGGTGTTAATAGTCTCTTTCTGTGAATGTGGAAATGTGGGAGGTGGAAATAGCCTCATCCAGTGGCTGTGGAAATGGGGGATGTTTCAATAATGTCATCATGTGTATGTTGAAATGGAGGAGGTGTAAATAGTCTCATCCTGTGAATGTGGAAAAGGAGGAGGAGTAAATAGTCTCATCCTGTGAATGTGGAAATTGGTGAGGTGTAAATAGCTTCATCCTGTGCATGTGGAAATGGGGGTGGTGGAAATAGTCTCATCCTGTGAATGTAGAAATGGGGGAGGTGGAAGTAGCTTCATCCTGTGAATGTGGAAATGGGGGAGGTGGAAATAGTCTCATCCTGTGAATGTGAAAATGGGGGAGGTGTAAATAGCCTCATCCTGTGAATGTGAAAATGGGGGAGGGGTAAATAGCCTCATCCAGTGAATGTGAAAATGGGGGAGGTGTAAATAGCCTCATCCAGTGAATGTGGAAATGGGGGAGGTGTAAATAGCTTCATCCTGTGAATGTGGAAATGGGGGAGGTGTAAATAGCTTCATCCTGTGAATGTGGAAATGGGGGAGGTGTAAATAGTCTCTTTCTGTGAATGTGGAAATGTGGGAGGTGGAAATAGCCTGATCCAGTGAATGTGGAAATGGGGGAGGTCTAAATAATGTCATCCTGTGTATATGGAAATTGGGGAGGTGTAAATAGCTTCATCCTTTGAATGTGGAAATGGGGGAGGTAGAAATAGTCACATCCTGTGAATGTGGAAATGAGGGAGGTGTAAATAAATTCATCCTCTGAATGTGGAAATGGGGGAGGTTTAAATAGCTTCATCCTGTGAATGTTGAAAAGCGTACGTGAAAATAGCTTCATCCTGTGAATGTGGAAATGGGGGAGGTGGAAGTAGCTTCATCCTGTGAATGTGGAAATTTGGGGTGGTGTAAATAGTCTCATCCTGTCAATGTGAAAATGGGGGAGGTGTAAATAGCCTCATCCAGTAAATGTGGAAATGGGGGAGGTGTAAATAGCTTCATCCTGTGAATGTGGAAATGGGTGGTGCAAATAGTCTCATCCTGTGACTTTGGAAATGGGGGAGGTGTAAATAGATTCAACCTGTGAATGTGGAAATGTGGGATTTGGAAATAGATTCATCCTGTGAATGTGCAAATAGGGGAGGTGTAAATAGCTTCTTCCTGTGAATGTGGAAAGGGGGGAGGTTTAATTAGATTCATCCTGTGAATGTGGAAATGGGGAGGTGTAAATCGGAACATCCTGTCAATGTGGAAATGGGGGAGGTGTAAATAGCTTCATCCTGTGAATGTTGAAAAGCGGAGGTGAAAATAGCTTAATCATGTGATTGTGGAAATGGGTGGTGTAAATAGTCTATTTCTGTGAATGTGGAAATGTGGGAGGTGGAAATAGCCTCATCCAGTGACTGTGGAAATGGCGGATGTGTAAATAATGTCATGATGTGTGTGTAGAAATGGAGGAGGTGTAAAAAGTCTCATCCTGTAAATGTGGAAATTGAGGAGGTGTAAATAGCCTCATCCTGTGAATGTGGAAATTGGGGAGGTGTAAATAGATTCATCCTGTGAATGTGGAAATGGGAGAGGTGTAAATAGCCTCATCCTGTGAATGTGGCAATGGGGGAGGTGTAAATAGTCTCATCTTGTGAATGTGGAAATGGGGCAGGTGTAAATGGCTTCATCCTGCGAATGTGGAACTGGAGGAGCTATAAATAGTCTGATCCTGTGAATGTGAAAATGGGAGAGGTGTAAATAGCCTCATCCTGTGAATGTGGAAATGGGTGAGGTGTAAATAGCTTCATCCTGTGAATGTGGAAATGGGAGAGGTGTAAATAGCCTCATCCTGTGAATGTGGAAATGGGGGTGGTGTAAATAGCTTCATCCTGTGACTGTGGAAATGGGGGAGGTGTAAGTAGTCTCATCCTTTTACTGTGGAAATGGGGGAGGTGTAAATAGATTCAACCTGTGAATTTGGAAATGTGGGAGCTGGAAATAGATTCATCCTGTGAATGCACAAATAGGGGAGGGGTAAATAGCTTCTTCCTGTGAATGTGCAAAGGGGGGAGGTTTAATTAGCTTCATCCTGTGAATGTGGAAATGGGGGAGGTGTAGATAGTCTCATCCTGTGAATGTGGAAATGGGAGAGGTGTAAATAGTCTCTTTCTGTGAATGTGGAAATGTGGGAGGTGGAAATAGCCTCATCCAGTGGCTGTGGAAATGGGGGATGTCTAAATAATGTCATCATGTGTATGTTGAAATTGAGGAGGTGTAAATAGCCTCATCCTGTGAATGTGGAAATTGGGGTGGTGTAAATAGCTTCATCCTGTGAATGTGGAAATTGGGGTGGTGTAAATAGCTTCATCCTGTGAATGTGGAAATGGGGGAGGTGGAAATAGTCTCATCCTGTGAATGTGGAAATGTGGGAGGTGTAAATAAGTTCATCATGTGAATGTGGAAATAGGGGAGGTTTAAATAGCTTCATCCTGTGAATGTGGAAATGGGGGAGGTGTAGATAATCTCATACTGTACATGTGGAAATGAAGGAGGTGTAAATAGTCTCATCCTGTGAATGTGGAAATGGGGGAGGTGGAAATAGCTTCATCCTTTGAATGTGGAAATTGGGGAGGAGTAAATAGTCTCATCCTGTGAATGTGGAAATGTGGGAGGTGGAAATAGCTTCATCCAGTGACTGTGGAAATGGGGGATGTGTAAATAATGTCATCCTGTGTGTGTGGAAATTGGGGAGGTGTAAATAGCTTCATACTTTGAATGTGGAAATGGGGGAGGTGTACATAAATTCATCCTGTGAATGTGGAAAAGCGGAGGCGAAAATAGCTTCATCCTGTGAATGTGGAAATGGGGGAGGTGTAAATAGCCTCATTCTTTGAATGTGGAAATGGGGGAGGTGTAAATAGTCTCATCCTGTGAATGTGGAAATGGGGCTAGTGTAAATAGCTTCATCCTGCGAATGTGGAACTGGGGGAGGTGTAAATAATCTCATCCTGTAAATGTGGAAATGGGGGAGGTATAATTAGCTTCGTCCTGTGAATGTTTTAATGGGGGAGGTGTACATACATTCCTCCTGTGAATGTGGAAATGGGGGATGTTTAACTAGCCTCATCTTGTGATTGTAGAAATGGGGGAGGTGTAAATAATCTCATCCTGTGAATTTGGAAATGGAGGAGGTGTAAATAGTCTCATCCTGTGAATGTGGAAATTGGGGCGGTGTAAATAGCTTCATCCTGTGAATGTGGAAATGGGGGAGGTGGGAATAGTCTCATCCTGTGAATGTGGAAATGTGGGAGGTGTAAATAAATTCATCCTGTGAATGTGGAAATGGGGGAAGTTTAAATAGATTCATCCTGTGAATGTGGAAATGGGGGAGGTGGAAATAGCTTCATCCTTTGAATGTGGAAATTGGGGAGGTGTAAATAGTCTCATCCTGTGAATGTGAAAATGGGGGTTGTGTAAATCGCCTCATCCTGTGAATGTCGAAATGGGGGAGGTGTAAATAGCTTCATCCTGTGAATGTGGAAATGGGTGGTGTAAATACCTTCATCCTGTGAATGTGGAAATGGGGGCGGTGTAAATAGTCTCATCCTGTGACTGTGGAAATGGGCGAGGTGTAAATAGATTCAACCTGTGAATGTGGAAATGGGGGAGCTAGAAATAGATTCATCCTGTGAATGCGCAAATAGGGGAGGTGTAAATAGCTTCTTCCTGTGAATGTGGAAAGGGGGGAGGTATAAATAGTCTCTTTCTGTGAATGTGGAAATGTGGGAGGTGGAAATAGCCTCTTCCAGTGACTGTGGAAATGTGGGATGTGTAAATAATGTCATCAAGTGTATGTGGAAAAGGAGGAGGTGTAAATAGTCTCATCCTGTGAATGTGGAACTTGGGGAGGTGTAAATAGCTTCATCCTGTGAATGTGGAAATGGGGGAGGTGGAAATAGTCTCATCCTGTGAATGTCGAAATGGGGGAGATATAAATAGCTTCATCCTGTGAATGTGGAAATGGGGGAGGTGTAAATAATCTCATCCTGTAAATGTGGAAATGGGGGAGGTATAATTAGCTTCCTCCTGTGAATGTTTTAATGGGGGAGGTGTAAATACATTCCTCCTGTGAATGTGGAAATGGGGGAGGTTTAACTAGCCTCATCCTGTGAATGTAGAAATGGGGGAGGTGTAAATAATCTCATCCTGTGAATGTGGAAATAGAGGAGGTGTAAATAGTCTCATCCTGTGAATGTGGAAATGGGGGAGGTGCAACTAGTCTCATCCTGTGAATGTGGAAATGGGGGAGGTGGGAATAGTCTCATCCTGTGAATGTGGAAATGTGGGAGGTGTAAATAAATTCATCCTGTGAATGTGGAAATGGGGGAAGTTTAAATAGATTCATCCTGTGAATGTGGAAATGGGGGAGGTGGAAATAGCTTCATCCTTTGAATATGGAAATTGGGGAGGTGTAAATAGTCTCATCCTGTGAATGTGAAAATGGGGGTTGTGTAAATCGCCTCATCCTGTGAATGTCGAAATGGGGGAGGTGTAAATAGCTTCATCCTGTGAATGTGGAAATGGGTGGTGTAAATACCTTCATCCTGTGAATGTGGAAATGGGGGCGGTGTAAATAGTCTCATCCTGTGACTGTGGAAATGGGCGAGGTGTAAATAGATTCAACCTGTGAATGTGGAAATGGGGGAGCTAGAAATAGATTCATCCTGTGAATGCGCAAATAGGGGAGGTGTAAATAGCTTCTTCCTGTGAATGTGGAAAGGGGGGAGGTATAAATAGTCTCTTTCTGTGAATGTGGAAATGTGGGAGGTGGAAATAGCCTCTTCCAGTGACTGTGGAAATGTGGGATGTGTAAATAATGTCATCAAGTGTATGTGGAAAAGGAGGAGGTGTAAATAGTCTCATCCTGTGAATGTGGAACTTGGGGAGGTGTAAATAGCTTCATCCTGTGAATGTGGAAATGGGGGAGGTGGAAATAGTCTCATCCTGTGAATGTGGAAATGGGGGAGATATAAATAGCTTCATCCTGTGAATGTGGAAATGGGGGAGGTGTAAATAATCTCATCCTGTAAATGTGGAAATGGGGGAGGTATAATTAGCTTCCTCCTGTGAATGTTTTAATGGGGGAGGTGTAAATACATTCCTCCTGTGAATGTGGAAATGGGGGAGGTTTAACTAGCCTCATCCTGTGAATGTAGAAATGGGGGAGGTGTAAATAATCTCATCCTGTGAATGTGGAAATAGAGGAGGTGTAAATAGTCTCATCCTGTGAATGTGGAAATGGGGGAGGTGCAACTAGTCTCATCCTGTGAATGTGGAAATGGGGGAGGTGTAAATAGTCTCATCCTGTGAATGTGGAAATGGGGGAGGTGTAAATAGCTTCATACTGTGAATGTGGAAATGGGGACGTGTAAATAGCCTCATCCTGTGAATGTGGAAATGGGGGAGCTGTAAATAGTCTCATCCCGTGAATGTGGAAATAAGGGAGGTGTAAATAAATTCATCCTCTGAATGTGGAAATGGGGGCTGTTTAAATAGCTTCATCCTGTGAATGTTGAAAAGCGGAGGTGAAAATAGCTTCATCCTGTGAATGTGGAAATGGGGGAGGTGGAAGTAGCTTCTTCCTGTGAATGTGGAAATGGGGGTGGTGTAAATAGTCTCATCCTGTGAATGTGAAAATGGGGGAGGTGTAAATAGCCTCATCCAGTGAATGTGGAAATGGGGGAGGTGTAAATAGCTTCATCCTGTGAATGTGGAAATGGGTGGTGTAAATAGTCTCATCCTGTGACTGTGGAAATGGGGGAGGTGTAAATAGATTCAACCTGTGAATGTGGAAATAGGGGAGGTGTAAATAGCTTCTTCCTGTGAATGTGGAAAGGGCGGAGGTTTGGAAATAGATTCATCCTGTGAATGTGCAAATAGGGGATGTGTAAATAGCTTCTTCCTGTGAATGTGGAAAGGGGGGAGGTTTAATTAGATTCATCCTGTGAATGTGGAAATGGGGGAGGTGTAAATCGGAACATCCTGTGAATGTGGAAATGGGGGAGGTGTAAATAGCTTCATCCTGTGAATGTTGAAAAGCGGAGGTGAAAATAGCTTCATCCTGTTATTGTGGAAATGGGTGGTGTAAATAGTCTATTTCTGTGAATGTGGAAATGTGGGAGGTGGAAATAGCCTCATCCAGTGACTGTGGAAATAGCGGATGTGTAAATAATGTCATGATGTGTGTGTAGAAATGGAGGAGGTGTAAAAAGTCTCATCCTGTAAATGTGGAAATTGAGGAGGTGTAAATAGTCTCATCCTGTGAATGTGGAAATTGGGGCGGTGCAAAGAGCTTCATCCTGTGAATGTGGAAATGGGGGAGGTGGAAATAGTCTCATCCTGTGAATGTGGAAATGTGGGAGGTGTAAATAAATTCATCATGTGAATGTGGAAATGGGGGTGGTTTAAATAACTTCATCCCGTGAATGTGGAAATGGGGGAGGTGTAGATAATCTCATGCTGTACATGTGGAAATGAAGGAGGTGTAAATATTCTCATCCTGTGAATGTGAAAATGGAGGAGGTGTAAGTAGTCTCTTCCTGTGAATGTGGAAATGGGGGAGGTGTAAATAGTCTCATCCTGTGAATGTGGAAATGGGGGAGGTTTACATAGTCTCATCCTCTGAATGTGGAAATGGTGGAAGTGTAAATCGGCTCATCCTGTGAATGTGGAAATGGGGGAGGTGTAAATAGCTTCATTCTGTGAATGTTGAAAATCGAAGGTGAAAATAGCTTCATCCTGTGAATGTGGAAATGGGGGAAGTGTAAATAGATTCATCCTGTGAATGTGGAAATGTGGGAGGTGGAAATAGCCTCATCCAGTGACTGTGGAAATGGCGGATGTGTAAATAATGTCATGATGTGTGTGTAGAAATGGAGGAGGTGTAAAAAGTCTCATCCTGTAAATGTGGAGATTGAGGAGATGTAAATTGTCTCATCCTGTGAATGTGGAAATTGGGGCGGCGTAAATAGCTTCATCCTGTGAATGTGGAAATGAGGGAGGTGGAAATAGTCTCATCCTGTGAATGTGAAAATGTGGGAGGTGTAAATAAATTCATCATGTGAATGTAGAAATGGGGGAGGTTTAAATAGCTTCATCCTGTGAATGTGGAAATGGGGGAGGTGTAGATAATCTCATACTGTACATGTGGAAATGAAGGAGGTGTAAATAGTCTCATCCTGTGAATGAGGAAATGGAGGAGGTGTAAGTTGTCTCATCCTGTGAATGTGGAAATGGGGGACGTGGAAATAGTCTCATCCTCTGAATGTGGAAATGGTGGAAGTGTAAATCGGCTCATCCTGTGAATGTGGAAATGGGGGAGGTGTAAATAGCTTCATTCTGTGACTGTTGAAAAGCGGGGTGAAAATAGCTTCATCCTGTGAATGTGGAAATGCGGGAAGTGTAAATAGATTCATCCTGTGAATGTGGAAATGGGAGAGGTGGAAATAGTCTCATCCTGTGAATGTGAAAATGGGGGTGCTGTAAATCGCCTCATCCTGTGAATGTCGAAATGGGGGAGGTGTAAATAATCTCATCCTGCGAATGTGGAAATGGGGGAGGTGCAACTAGTCTCATCCTGTCAATGTGGAATTGGGGGAGGTGTAAATAGCTTCATTCTGTGAATGTGGAAATGGGGACGTGTAAATAGCCTCATCCTGTGACTGTGGAAATGGGGGAGCTGTAAATAGTCTCATCCCGTGAATGTGGAAATGAGGGAGGTGTAAATAAATTCATCCTGTGAATGTGGAAATGGGGGAGGTTTAAATAGCTTCATCCTGTGAATGTGGAAATGGGGGAGGTTTAAATAATCTCATCTTGTGAATGTGGAAATGGGGGAGGTGTAAACAGTCTCATCCTGTGAATGTGGAAATGGGGGAGGTGTAAATAGTCTCATCCTGTGAATGTGGAAATTGGGGAGGTGTAAATAGTCTCATCATGTGAATGTTGAAATGGGGCAGGTGTAAAGAGCTTCATCCTGTGAATGTGGAAATGTGGGAGGTGGACATAGCTTCGTCCTGTGAATGTGGAAATGGGGGATGTGTAAATAATCTCATCCTGTGAATGTGGAAATAGGGGAGGTGTAAATAGCCTCATCCTGTGAATGTGGAAATGCGGGAGGTGTAAATAGTCTCATCCTGTGAATGTGGAAATGGGGGAGGTGTAAATAGATTCAACCTGTGAATGTGGAAATGGTGGAGCTGGAAATAGATTCATCCTGTGAATATGCAAATACGGGAGGTGTAAATAGCTTCTTCCTGTGAATGTGGAAAGGGGGGAGGTTTAATCAGCTTCATCTTGTGAATGTGGAAATGGGGGAGGTGTAAATAGTCTCTTTCTGTGAATGTGGAAATGTGGGAGGTGGAAATAGCCTCATCCAGTGAATGTGGAAATGTGGGAGGTGTAAATAATGTCATCCTGTGTATGTGGAAATTGGGGAGGTGTAAATAGCTTCATCCTTTGAATGTGGAAATGGGGAGGCGTAAATACATTCATCCTGTGAATGTGGATATGGGGGAGGTGTAAATAGCCTCATCCTGTGAATGTGGAAATGGGGGAGGTGTAAATAGTCTCATCCTGTGACTGTGAAAATGGGGGAGGTGGAAATAGCTTCTTCCTGTGAATGTGGAAATGGGGGAGGTGTAAATAGTGTCATCCTGTGAATGTGGAAATGGGTGGTGTAAATAGCTTCATCCTGTGAATGTGGAAATGGGGGAGGTGGAAATAGTCTCATCCTGTGAATGAGGAAATGGGGCAGGTGTAACTAGCTTCATCCTGTGAATGTGGAAATGGGGGAGGTGTAAATAGTCTCATCCTGTGAATGTGAAAATGGGGGAGGTTTAAATAGCCTCATCCTGTGACTTTGGAAATGGGGGAGGTGTAAATAGTCTCATCCTGTGAATGTGGAAATGGGTGGTGTAAATAGCTTCATCCTGTGAATGTGGAAATGGGGGAGGTGTAAATAGGCTCATCCTGTGAATGTGGAAATGGGGCTGGTGTAAATAGTCTCATCCTGTGACTGTGGAAATGGGGGAGGTGTAAATCGCTTCATCCTGTGAATGTGAAAATGGTGGAGCTGAAAATAGATTCATCCTGTGAATATGCAAACAGGGGAGGTGTAAATAGCTTCTTCCTGTGAATGTGGAAAGGGGGGAGGTTTAATTAGCTTCATCCTGTGAATGTGGAAATGGGGGAGGTCTAAATAGTCTCTTTCTGTGAATGTGGAAATGTGGGAGGTGGAAATAGCCTCATTCAGTCAATGTGGAAATGGGGGAGGTGTAAATAATGTCATCCTGTGTATGTGGAAATTGGGGAGGCGTAAATAGCTTCATCCTTTGAATGTGGAAATGGGGGAGGTGGAAATAGTCTCATCCTGTGAATGTGGAAATGAGGGAGGTGTAAATAAATTTATCCTGTGAATGTGGAAATGGGGGAGGTTTAAATAGCTTCATCCTGTGAATGTTGAAAAGCGGAGGTGAAAATAGCTTCATCCTGTGACTGTGGAAATGGGGCAGGTGTAAATAACTTCATCCTGTGAATGTGGAAATTGGGGAGGTATAAATAGTCTCATCATGTGAATGTGAAAATGGGGGAGGTGTAAATAGCCTCATCCTGTGAATGTGGAAATGGGGGAGGTGTAAATAGCTTCATCCTGTGACTGTGGAAATGGGTGGTGTGAATAGCTTCATCCTGTGAATGTGCAAATGGGGGAGGTGTAATTAGATTCAACCTGTGAATGTGGAAATGTGGGAGCTGGAAATAGATTCATCCTGTGAATGCGCAAATAGGGGAGGTGCAAATAGCTTCTTCCTGTGAATATGGAAAGGGGAGAGGTTTAATTAGCTTCATCCTGTGAATGTGGAAATGTGGGAGGTGGAAATAGCCTCATCCAGTGACTGTGGAAATGGGGCATGTGTAAATAATGTCATCATGTTTCTGTAGAAATGGAAGAGGTGTAAATAGTCTCATCCTGTGAATGTGGAAATTGGGGAGGTGTAAATAGCTTCGTCCTGTGAATGTGGAAATGTGGGAGGTGGAAATAGCTTCATCCAGTGACTGTGGAAATGGGGGATGTGTAAATAATGTCATCCTGTGTATGTGGAAATTGGGGAGGTGTAAATAGCTTCATAATTTGAATGTGGAAATGGGGGAGGTGTAAATAAATTCATCCTGTGAATGTGGAAAAGCGGAGGCGAAAATAGCTTCATCCTGTGAATGTGGAAATGGGGGAGGTGTAAATAGCTTCATTCTGTGAATGTGGAAATGGGGGAGGTGTAAATAGTCTCATCCTGTGAATGTGGAAATGGGGCTAGTGTAAATAGCTTCATCCTGCGAATGTGGAACTGGGGGAGGTATAAATAGTCTCATCCTGTGAATGTGAAAATGGGAAAGGTGTAAATAGCCTCAGCCTGTGAATGTGGAAATGGGGGAGGTGTAAATAAATTCATCCTGTGAATGTGGAAAAGCGGAGGCGAAAATAGCTCATCCTGTGAATGTGGAAATGGGGGAGGTGTAAATAGCTTCATTCTGTGAATGTGGAAATGGGGGAGGTGTAAATAGTCTCATCCTGTGAATGTGGAAATGGGGCTAGTGTAAATAGCTTCATCCTGCGAATGTGGAACTGGGGGAGGTATAAATAGTCTCATCCTGTGAATGTGAAAATGGGAAAGGTGTAAATAGCCTCAGCCTGTGAATGTGGAAATGGGGGAGGTGTAAATAGCTTCATCCTGTGAATGTGGAAATGGGAGAGGTGTAAATAGCCTCATCCTGTGAATGTGGAAATGGGGGAGGTGTAAATAGCTTCATCCTGTGACTGTGGAAATGGGGGAGGTGTAAATAGTCTCATCCTTTTACTGTGGAAATGGGGGAGGTGTAAATAGATTCAACCTGTGAATTTGGAAATGTGGGAGCTGGAAATCGATTCATCCTGTGAATGCGCAAATAGGGGAGGTGTAAATAGCTTCTTCCTGTGAATGTGGAAAGGGGGGAGGTTTAATTAGCTTCATCCTGTGAATATGGAAATGGGGGAGGTGTAAATAGTCTCATCCTGTGAATGTGGAAATGGGGGAGGTGTTAATAGTCTCTTTCTGTGAATGTGGAAATGTTGGAGGTGGAAATAGCCTCATCCAGTGGCTGTGGAAATGGGGGATGTTTAAATAATGTCATCATGTGTATGTTGAAATGGAGGAGGTGTAAATAGTCTCATCCTGTGAATGTGGAAATGGAGGAGGAGTAAATAGTCTCATCCTGTGAATGTGGAAATGGGGGAGGTGTAAATAGCTTCATCCTGTGAATGTGGAAATGGGCGAGCTGTAAATAGTCTCTTTCTGTGAATATGGAAATGTGGGAGGTGGAAATAGCCTGATCCAGTGAATGTGGAAATGGGGGAGGTGTAAATAGCTTCATCCTGTGAATGTGGAAATGGGGGAGGTGTAAATAGTCTCTTTCTGTGAATATGGAAATGTGGGAGGTGGAAATAGCCTGATCCAGTGAATGTGGAAATGGGGGAGGTCTAAATAATGTCATCCTGTGTATATGGAAATTGGGGAGGTGTAAATAGCTTCATCCTTTGAATGTGGAAATGGGGGAGGTAGAAATAGTCACATCCTGTGAATGTGGAAATGAGGGAGGTGTAAATAAATTCATCCTCTGAATGTGGAAATGGGGGAGGTTTAAATAGCTTCATCCTGTGAATGTTGAAAAGCGTACGTGAAAATAGCTTCATCCTGTGAAAGTGGAAATGGGGGAGGTGGAAGTAGCTTCATCCTGTGAATGTGGAAATGGGGGTGGTGTAAATAGTCTCATCCTGTCAATGTGAAAATGGGGGAGGTGTAAATAGCCTCATCCAGTGAATGTGGAAATGGGGGAGGTGTAAATAGCTTCATCCTGTGAATGTGGAAATGGGTGGTGCAAATAGTCTCATCCTGTGACTTTGGAAATGGGGGAGGTGTAAATAGATTCAACCTGTGAATGTGGAAATGTGGGATTTGGAAATAGATTCATCCTGTGAATGTGCAAATAGGGGAGGTGTAAATAGCTTCTTCCTGTGAATGTGGTAAGGGGGAGGTGTAAATCGGAACATCCTGTCAATGTGGAAATGGGGGAGGTGTAAATAGCTTCATCCTGTGAATGTTGAAAAGCGGAGGTGAAAATAGCTTAATCATGTGATTGTGGAAATGGGTGGTGTAAATAGTCTATTTCTGTGAATGTGGAAATGTGGGAGGTGGAAATAGCCTCATCCAGTGACTGTGGAAATGGCGGATGTGTAAATAATGTCATGATGTGTGTGTAGAAATGGAGGAGGTGTAAAAAGTCTCATCCTGTAAATGTGGAAATTGAGGAGGTGTAAATAGTCTCATCCTGTGAATGTGGAAATTGGGGTGGTGTAAATAGCTTCATCCTGTGAATGTGGAAATGGGGGAGGTGGAAATAGTCTCATCCTGTGAATGTGGAAATGTGGGAGGTGTAAATAAATTCATCATGTGAATGTGGAAATAGGGGAGGTTTAAATAGCTTCATCCTGTGAATGTGGAAATGGGGGAGGTGTAGATAATCTCATACTGTACATGTGGAAATGAAGGAGGTGTAAATAGTCTCATCCTGTGAATGTGGAAATGGGGGAGGTGGAAATAGCTTCATCCTTTGAATGTGGAAATTGGGGAGGAGTAAATAGTCTCATCCTGTGAATGTGAAAATGGGGGTGGTGTAAATCGCCTCATCCTGTGAATGTGGAAATGGGGGAGGAGCAAATAGCTTCATCCTGTGAGTGTGTAAATGGGTGGTATAAATACCTTCATCCTGTGAATGTGGAAATGGGGGCGGTGTAAATGGTCTCATCCTGTGACTGTGGAAATGGGGGAGGTGTAAATAGATTCAACCTGTGAATGTGGAAATGGGGGAGCTAGAAATAGATTAATCCTGTGAATGCACAAATAGGGGAGGTGTAAATAGCTTCTTCCTGTGAATGTGGAAAGGGAGGAGGCATAAATAGTCTCTTTCTGTGAATGTGGAAATGTGGGAAGTGGAAATAATGTCATCAAGTGTATGTGGAAAAGGAAGAGATGTAAATAGTCTCATCCAGTGAATGTGGAAGTTGGGGAGGTGTAAATAGCTTCATCCTGTGAATGTGGAAATGGGGGAGGTGGAAATAGTCTCATCCTGTGAATGTGGAAATGGGGGAGATACAAATAGCTTCATCCTGTGAATGTGGAAATGGGGGAGGTGTAAATAATCTCATCCTGTAAATGTGGAAATGGGGGAGGTATAATTAGCTTCGTCCTGTGAATGTTTTAATGGGGGAGGTGTACATACATTCCTCCTGTGAATGTGGAAATGGGGGATGTTTAACTAGCCTCATCTTGTGAATGTAGAAATGGGGGAGGTGTAAATAATCTCATCCTGTGAATGTGGAAATGGAGGAGGTGTAAATAGTCTCATCCTGTGAATGTGGAAATGGGGGAGGTGCAACTATTCTCATCCTGTGAATGTGGAAATGGGGGAGGTGTAAATAGTCTCATCCTGTGAATGTGCAAACGGGGGAGGTGTAAATAGCCTCATCCTGTGAATGTGGAAATGGGGGAGGGGTAAATAGCCTCATCCAGTGAATGTGAAAATGGGGGAGGTGTAAATAGCCTCATCCAGTGAATGTGGAAATGGGGGAGCTGTAAATAGCCTCATGCTGTGAATGTGGAAATGCGGGAGGTGTAAATAGCTTCATCCTGTGAATGTGGAAATGGGGGAGGTGTAAATAGTCTCTTTCTGTGAATGTGGAAATGTGGGAGGTGGAAATAGCCTGATCCAGTGAATGTGGAAATGGGGGAGGTCTAAATAATGTCATCCTGTGTATATGGAAATTGGGGAGGTGTAAATAGCTTCATCCTTTGAATGTGGAAATGGGGGAGGTAGAAATAGTCACATCCTGTGAATGTGGAAATGAGGGAGGTGTAAATAAATTCATCCTGTGAATGTGGAAATGGGGGAGGTTAAAATAGCTTCATCCTGTGAATGTTGAAAAGCGTACGTGAAAATAGCTTCATCCTGTGAATGTGGAAATGGGGGAGGTGGAAGTAGCTTCATCCAGTGAATGTGGAAATGGGGGTGGTGTAAATAGTCTCATCCTGTCAATGTGAAAATGGGGGAGGTGCAAATAGTCTCATCCTGTGACTTTGGAAATGGGGGAGGTGTAAATAGATACAACCTGTGAATGTGGAAATGTGGGATTTGGGAATAGATTCATCCTGTGAATGTGCAAATATGGGCGGTGTAAATAGCTTCTTCCTGTGAATGTGGAAAGGGGGAGGTGTAAATCGGAACATCCTGTCAATGTGGAAATGGGGGAGGTGTAAATAGCTTCATCCTGTGAATGTTGAAAAGCGGAGGTGAAAGTAGCTGAATCATGTGATTCTGGAAATGGGTGGTGTAAATAGTCTATTTCTGTGAATGTGGAAATGTGGGAGGAGGAAATTTCCTCATCCAGTGACTGTGGAAATGGCGGATGTGTAAATAATGTCATGATGTGTGTGTAGAAATGGAGGAGGTGTGAAAGGTTTCATCCTGTAAATGTGGAAATTGAGGAGGTGTAAATAGGTGTAAATAGTCTCATCCTGTGAATGTGGAAATTGGGGTGGTGTAAATAGCTTCATCCTGTGAATGTGGAAATGGGGGAGGTGGAAATAGTCTCATCCTGTGAATGTGGAAATGTGGGAGGTGTAAATAAATTCATCATGTGAATGTGGAAATAGGGGAGGTTTAAATAGCTTCATCCTGTGAATGTGGAAATGGGGGAGGTGTAGATAATCTCATACTGTACATGTGGAAATGAAGGAGGTGTAAATAGTCTCATCCTGTGAATGTGGAAATGGGGGAGGTGGAAATAGCTTCATCCTTTGAATGTGAAATTGGGGAGGAGTAAATAGTCTCATCCTGTGAATGTGAAAATGGGGGTGGTGTAAATCGCCTCATCCTGTGAATGTGGAAATGGGGGAGGAGCAAATAGCTTCATCCTGTGAGTGTGTAAATGGGTGGTATAAATACCTTCATCCTGTGAATGTGGAAATGGGGGCGGTGTAAATGGTCTCATCCTGTGACTGTGGAAATGGGGGATGTGTAAATAGATTCAACCTGTGAATGTGGAAATGGGGGAGCTAGAAATAGATTAATCCTGTGAATGCACAAATAGGGGAGGTGTAAATAGCTTCTTCCTGTGAATGTGGAAAGGGAGGAGGCATAAATAGTCTCTTTCTGTGATTGTGGAAATGTGGGAGGTGGAAATAGCCTCTTCCAGTGACTGTGGAAATGGGGGATGTGTAAATAATGTCATCAAGTGTATGTGGAAAAGGAAGAGATGTAAATAGTCTCATCCTGTGAATGTGGAAGTTGGGGAGGTGTAAATAGCTTCATCCTGTGAATGTGGAAATGGGGGAGGTGGAAATAGTCTCATCCTGTGAATGTGGAAATCGGGGAGATATAAATAGCTTCATCCTGTGAATGTGGAAATGGGGGAGGTGTAAATAATCTCATCCTGTAAATGTGGAAATGTGGGAGGTATAATTAGTTTCGTCCTGTGAATGTTTTAATGGGGGAGGTGTACATACATTCCTCCTGTGAATGTGGAAATGGGGGATGTTTAACTAGCCTCATCTTGTGAATGTAGAAATGGGGGAGGTGTAAATAATCTCATCCTGTGAATGTGGAAATGGAGGAGGTGTAAATAGTCTCATCCTGTGAATGTGGAAATGGGGGAGGTGCAACTATTCTCATCCTGTGAATGTGGAAATGGGGGAGGTGTAAATAGTCTCATCCTGTGAATGTGGAAACGGGGGAGGTGTAAATAGCTTCATCCTGTGAATGTTGAAAAGCGGAGGTGAAAATAGCTTCATCCTGTGATTGTGGAAATGGGTGGTGTAAATATTCTATTTCTGTGAATGTGGAAATGTGGGAGGTGGAAATAGCCTCATCCAGTGACTGTGGAAATGGCGGATGTGTAAATAATGTCATGATGTGTGTGTAGAAATGGAGGAGGTGTAAAAAGTCTCATCCTGCAAATGTGGAAATTGAGGAGGTGTAAATAGTCTCATCCTGTGAATGTGGAAATTGGGGCGGTGTAAATAGCTTCATCCTGTGAATGTGGAAATGGGGGAGGTGGAAATAGTCTCATCCTGTGAATGTGGAAATGTGGGAGGTGTAAATAAATTCATCATGTGAATGTGGAAATGGGGGAAGTTTAAATAGCTTAATCCTGTGAATGTGGAAATGGGGGACGTGTAGATAATCTCATACTGTACATGTGGAAATGAAGGAGGTGTAAATAGTCTCATCCTGTGAATTTGGAAATGGAGGAGGTGTAAGTAGTCTCATCCTGTGAATATGGAAATGGGGGAGGTGTAAATAGTCTCATCCTCTGAATGTGGAAATGGTGGAAGTGTAAATCGTCTCATCCTGTGAATGTGGAAATGGGGGAGGTGTAAATAGCTTCATTCTGTGAATGTTGAAAAGCGGAGGTGAAAATAGCTTCATCCTGTGAATGTGGAAATGGGGGAAGTGTAAATAGATTCATCCTGTGAATGTGGAAATTGGGGAGGTGTAAATAGTCTCATCCTGTGAATGTGAAAATGGGGGTGGTGTAAATCGCCTCATCCTGTTAATGTCGAAATGGGGGAGGTGTAAATAGCTTCATCCTGTGAATGTGGAAATGGGTGGTGTAAATACCTTCATCCTGTGAATGTGGAAATGGGGGCGGTGTAAATAGTCTCATCCTGTGACTGTGGAAATGGGCGAGGAGTAAATAGATTCAACCTGTGAATGTGGAAATGGGGGAGCTAGAAATAGATTCATCCGGTGAATGCGCAAATAGGGGAGGTGTAAATAGCTTCTTCCTGTGAATGTGGAAAGGGGGGAGTTATAAATAGTCTCTTTCTGTGAATGTGGAAATGTGGGAGGTGGAAATAGCCTCTTCCAGTGACTGTGGAAATGGGGGATGTGTAAATAATGTCATCAAGTGTATGTGGAAAAGGAGGAGGTGTAAATAGTCTCATCCTGTGAATGTGGAAGTTGGGGAGGTGTAAATAGCTTCATCCTGTGAATGTGGAAATGGGGGAGGTGGAAATAGTCTCATCCTGTGAATGTGGAAATGGGGGAGATATAAATAGCTTCATCCTGTGAATGTGGAAATGGGGGAGGTGTAAATAATCTCATCCTGTAAATGTGGAAATGGGGGAGGTATATTTAGCTTCGTCCTGTGAATGTTTTAATGGGGGAGGTGTAAATACATTCCTCCTGCGAATGTGGAAATGGGGGAGGCTTAACTAGCCTCATCCTGTGAATGTAGAAATGGGGGAGGTGTAACTAATCTCATCCTGTGAATGTGGAAATAGAGGAGGTGTAAATAGTCTCATCCTGTGAATGTGGAAATGGCGGAGGTGCAACTATTCTCATCCTGTGAATGTGGAAATGGGGGAGGTGTAAATAGTCTCATCCTGTGAATGTGGAAACGGGGGAGGTGTACATAGCTTCATCCTGTGAATGTTGAAAAGCGGAGGTGAAAATAGCTTCATCCTGTGATTGTGGAAATGGGTGGTGTAAATAGTCTATTTCTGTGAATGTGGAAATGTGGGAGGTGGAAATAGCCTCATTCAGTGACTGTGGAAATGGCGGATGTGTAAATAATGTCATGATGTGTGTGTAGAAATGGAGGAGGTGTAAAAAGTCTCATCCTGCAAATGTGGAAATTGAGGAGGTGTAAATAGTCTCATCCTGTGAATGTGGAAATTGGGGCGGTGTAAATAGCTTCATCCTGTGAATGTTGAAAAGCGGAGGTGAAAATAGCTTCATCCTGTGATTGTGGAAATGGGTGGTGTAAATATTCTATTTCTGTGAATGTGGAAATGTGGGAGGTGGAAATAGCCTCATCCAGTGACTGTGGAAATGGCGGATGTGTAAATAATGTCATGATGTGTGTGTAGAAATGGAGGAGGTGTAAAAAGTCTCATCCTGCAAATGTGGAAATTGAGGAGGTGTAAATAGTCTCATCCTGTGAATGTGGAAATTGGGGCGGTGTAAATAGCTTCATCCTGTGAATGTGGAAATGGGGGAGGTGGAAATAGTCTCATCCTGTGAATGTGGAAATGTGGGAGGTGTAGATAATCTCATACTGTACATGTGGAAATGAAGGAGGTGTAAATAGTCTCATCCTGTGAATGTGGAAATGGAGGAGGTGTAAGTAGTCTCATCCTGTGAATGTGGAAATGGGGGAGGTGTAAATAGTCTCATCCTCTGAATGTGGAAATGGTGGAAGTGTAAATCGTCTCATCCTGTGAATGTGGAAATGGGGGAGGTGTAAATAGCTTCATTCTGTGAATGTTGAAAAGCGGAGGTGAAAATAGCTTCATCCTGTGAATGTGGAAATGGGGGAAGTGTAAATAGATTCATCCTGTGAATGTGGAAATTGGGGAGGTGTAAATAGTCTCATTCTGTGAATGTGAAAATGGGGGTGGTGTAAATCGCCTCATCCTGTGAATGTCGAAATGGGGGAGGTGTAAATAGCTTCATCCTGTGAATGTGGAAATGGGTGGTGTAAATACCTTCATCCTGTGATTGTGGAAATGGGGGCAGTGTAAATAGTCTCATCCTGTGACTGTGGAAATGGGCGAGGAGTAAATAGATTCAACCTGTGAATGTGGAAATGGGGGAGCTAGAAATAGATTCATCCTGTGAATGCGCAAATAGGGGAGGTGTAAATAGCTTCTTCCTGTGAATGTGGAAAGGGGGGAGGTATAAATAGTCTCTTTCTGTGAATGTGGAAATGTGGGAGGTGGAAATAGCCTCTTCCAGTGACTGTGGAAATGGGGGATGTGTAAATAATGTCATCAAGTGTATGTGGAAAAGGAGGAGGTGTAAATAGTCTCATCCTGTGAATGTGGAAGTTGGGGAGGTGTAAATAGCTTCATCCTGTGAATGTGGAAATGGGGGAGGTGGAAATAGTCTCATCCTGTGAATGTGGAAATGGGGGAGATATAAATAGCTTCATCCTGTGAATGTGGAAATGGGGGAGGTGTAAATAATCTCATCCTGTAAATGTGGAAATGGGGGAGGTATAATTAGCTTCGTCCTGTGAATGTTTTAATGGGGGAGGTGTAAATACATTCCTCCTGTGAATGTGGAAATGGGGGAGGCTTAACTAGCCTCATCCTGTGAATGTAGAAATGGGGGAGGTGTAACTAATCTCATCCTGTGAATGTGGAAATAGAGGAGGTGTAAATAGTCTCATCCTGTGAATGTGGAAATGGCGGAGGTGCAACTATTCTCATCCTGTGAATGTGGAAATGGGGGAGGTGTAAATAGTCTCATCCTGTGAATGTGGAAACGGGGGAGGTGTACATAGCTTCATCCTGTGAATGTTGAAAAGCGGAGGTGAAAATAGCTTCATCCTGTGATTGTGGAAATGGGTGGTGTAAATAGTCTATTTCTGTGAATGTGGAAATGTGGGAGGTGGAAATAGCCTCATCCAGTGACTGTGGAAATGGCGGATGTGTAAATAATGTCATGATGTGTGTGTAGAAATGGAGGAGGTGTAAAAAGTCTCATCCTGCAAATGTGGAAATTGAGGAGGTGTAAATAGTCTCATCCTGTGAATGTGGAAATTGGGGCGGTGTAAATAGCTTCATCCTGTGAATGTGGAAATGGGGGAGGTGGAAATAGTCTCATCCTGTGAATGTGGAAATGTGGGAGGTGTAAATAAATTCATCATGTGAATGTGGAAATGGGGGAAGTTTAAATAGCTTAATCCTGTGAATGTGGAAATGGGGGAGGTGTAGATAATCTCATACTGTACATGTGGAAATGAAGGAGGTGTAAATAGTCTCATCCTGTGAATGTGGAAATGGAGGAGGTGTAAGTAGTCTCATCCTGTGAATGTGGAAATGGGGGAGGTGTAAATATTCTCATCCTCTGAATGTGGAAATGGTGGAAGTGTAAATCGTCTCATCCTGTGAATGTGGAAATGGGGGAGGTGTAAATAGCTTCATTCTGTGAATGTTGAAAAGCGGAGGTGAAAATAGCTTCATCCTGTGAATGTGGAAATGGGGGCAGTGTAAATAGATTCATCCTGTGAATGTGGAAATGGGGGAGGTGGAAATAGCTTCATCCTTTGAATGTGGAAATTGGGGAGGTGTAAGTAGTCTCATCCTGTGAATGTGAAAATGGGGGTGGTGTAAATCGCCTCATCCTGTGAATGTCGAAATGGGGGAGGTGTAAATAGCTTCATCCTGTGAATGTGGAAATGGGTGGTGTAAATACCTTCATCCTGTGAATGTGGAAATGGGGGTGGTGTAAATAGTCTCATCCTGTGACTGTGGAAATGGGCGAGGTGTAAATAGATTCAACCTGTGAATGTGGAAATGGGGGAGCTAGAAATAGATTAATCCTGTGAATGCGCAAATAGGGGAGGTGTAAATAGCTTCTTCCTGTGAATGTGGAAAGGGGGGAGGTATAAATAGTCTCTTTCTGTGAATGTGGAAATGTGGGAGGTGGAAATAGCCTCTTCCAGTGACTGTGGAAATGGGGGATGTGTAAATAATGTCATCAAGTGTATGTGGAAAAGGAGGAGGTGTAAATAGTCTCATCCTGTGAATGTGGAAGTTGGGGAGGTGTAAATAGCTTCATCCTGTGAATGTGGAAATGGGGGAGGTGGAAATAGTCTCATCCTGTGAATGTGGAAATTGGGGAGATATAAATAGCTTCATCCTGTGAATGTGGAAATGGGGGAGGTGTAAATAATCTCATCCTGTAAATGTGGAAATGGGGGAGGTATATTTAGCTTCGTCCTGTGAATTTTTTAATGGGGGAGGTGTAAATACATTCCTCCTGTGAATGTGGAAATGGGGGAGGTTTAACTAGCCTCATCCTGTGAATGTAGAAATGGGGGAGGTGTAACTAATCTCATCCTGTGAATGTGGAAATAGAGGAGGTGTAAATAGTCTCATCCTGTGAATGTGGAAATGGGGGAGGTGCAACTATTCTCATCCTGTGAATGTGGAAATGGGGGAGGTGTAAATAGTCTCATCCTGTGAATGTGGAAACGGGGGAGGTGTAAATAGCTTCATCCTGTGAATGTTGAAAAGCGGAGGTGAAAATAGCTTCATCCTGTGATTGTGGAAATGGGTGGTGTAAATAGTCTATTTCTGTGAATGTGGAAATGTGGGAGGTGGAAATAGCCTCATCCAGTGACTGTGGAAATGGCGGATGTGTAAATAATGTCATGATGTGTGTGTAGAAATGGAGGAGGTGTAAAAAGTCTCATCCTGCAAATGTGGAAATTGAGGAGGTGTAAATAGTCTCATCCTGTGAATGTGGAAATTGGGGCGGTGTAAATAGCTTCATCCTGTGAATGTGGAAATGGGGGAGGTGGAAATCGTCTCATCCTGTGAATGTGGAAATGTGGGAGGTGTAAATAAATTCATCATGTGAATGTGGAAATGGGGGAAGTTTAAATAGCTTAATCCTGTGAATGTGGAAATGGGGGACGTGTAGATAATCTCATACTGTACAGGTGGAAATGAAGGAGGTGTAAATAGTCTCATCCTGTGAATGTGGAAATGGAGGAGGTGTAAGTAGTCTCATCCTGTGAATGTGGAAATGGGGGAGGTGTAAATAGTCTCATCCTCTGAATGTGGAAATGGAGAAAGTGTAAATCGTCTCATCCTGTGAATGTGGAAATGGGGGAGGTGTAAATAGCTTCATTCTGTGAATGTTGAAAAGCGGAGGTGAAAATAGCTTCATCCTGTGAATGTGGAAATGGGGGAAGTGTAAATAGATTCATCCTGTGAATGTGGAAATGGGGGAGGTGTAAATAGTCTCATCCTGTGAATGTGAAAATGGGGGTGGTGTAAATCGCCTCATCCTGTGAATGTCGAAATGGGGGAGGTGTAAATACCTTCATCCTGTGAATGTGGAAATGGGTGGTGTAAATACCTTCATCCTGTGAATGTGGAAATGGGGGCGGTGTAAATAGTCTCATCCTGTGACTGTGGAAATGGGCGAGGTGTAAATAGATTCAACCTGTGAATGTGGAAATGGGGGAGCTTGAAATAGATTCATCCTGTGAATGCGCAAATAGGGGAGGTGTAAATAGCTTCTTCCTGTGAATGTGGAAAGGGGGGAGGTATAAATAGTCTCTTTCTGTGAATGTGGAAATGTGGGAGGTGGAAATAGCCTCTTCCAGTGACTGTGGAAATGGGGGATGTGTAAATAATGTCATCAAGTGTATGTGGAAAAGGATGAGGTGTAAATAGTCTCATCCTGTGAATGTGGAAGTTGGGGAGGTGTAAATAGCTTCATCCTGTGAATGTGGAAATTCGGGAGGTGGAAATAGTCTCATCCTGTGAATGTGGAAATGGGGGAGATATAAATAGCTTCATCCTGTGAATGTGGAAATGGGGGAGGTGTAAATAATCTCATCCTGTAAATGTGGAAATGGGGGAGGTATAATTAGCTTCGTCCTGTGAATGTTTTAATGGGGGAGGTGTAAATACATTCCTCCTGTGAATGTGGAAATGGGGGAGGTTTAACTAGCCTCATCCTGTGAATGTAGAAATGGGGGAGGTGTAAATAATCTCATCCTGTGAATGTGGAAATAGAGGAGGTGTAAATAGTCTCATCCTGTGAATGTGGAAATGGGGGAGGTGTAAATAGTCTCATCCTGTGAATGTGGAAATGGGGGAGGTGTAAATAGCTTCATACTGTGAATGTGGAAATGGGGACGTGTAAAGAGCCTCATCCTGTGAATGTGGAAATGGGGGAGCTGTAAATAGTCTCATCCCGTGAATGTGGAAATAAGGGAGGTGTAAATAAATTCATCCTCTGAATGTGGAAATGGGGGAGGTTTAAATAGCTTCATCCTGTGAATGTTGAAAAGCGGAGGTGAAAATAGCTTCATCCTGTGAATGTGGAAATGGGGGAGGTGGAAGTAGCTTCATCCTGTGAATGTGGAAATGGGGGTGGTGTAAATAGTCTCATCCTGTGAATGTGAAAATGGGGGAGGTGTAAATAGCCTCATCCAGTGAATGTGGAAATGCGGGAGGTGTAAATAGCTTCATCCTGTGAATGTGGAAATGGGTGGTGTAAATAGTCTCATCCTGTGACTGTGGAAATGGGGGAGGTATAAATAGATTCAACCTGTGAATGTGGAAATGTGGGATTTGGAAATTGATTCATCCTGTGAATGTGCAAATAGGGGAGGTGTAAATAGCTTCTTCCTGTGAATGTGGAAAGGGGGGAGGTTTAATTAGATTCATCCTGTGAATGTGGAAATGGGGGAGGTGTAAATCGGAACATCCTGTGAATCTGGAAATGGGGGAAGTGTAAATAGCTTCATCCTGTGAATGTTGAATAGCGGAGGTGAAAATAGCTTCATCCTGTTATTGTGGAAATGTGTGGTGTAAATAGTCTATTTCTGTGAATGTGGAAATGTGGGAGGTGGAAATAGCCTCATCCAGTGACTGTGGAAATGGCGGATGTGTAAATAATGTCATGATGTGTGTGTACAAATGGAGGAGGTGTAAAAAGTCTCATCCTGTAAATGTGGAAATTGAGGAGGTGTAAATAGTCTCATCCTGTGAATGTGGAAATGGAGGAGGTGTAAGTAGTCTCATCCTGTGAATGTGGAAATGGGGGAGGTGTAAATAGTCTCATCCTCTGAATGTGGAAATGGTGGAAGTGTAAATCGTCTCATCCTGTGAATGTGGAAATGGGGGAGGTGTAAATAGCTTCATTCTGTGAATGTTGAAAAGCGGAGGTGAAAATAGCTTCATCCTGTGAATGTGGAAATGGGGGAAGTGTAAATAGATTCATCCTGTGAATGTGGAAATTGGGGAGGTGTAAATAGTCTCATCCTGTGAATGTGAAAATGGGGGTGGTGTAAATCGCCTCATCCTGTGAATGTCGAAATGGGGGAGGTGTAAATAGCTTCATCCTGTGAATGTGGAAATGGGTGGTGTAAATACCTTCATCCTGTGAATGTGGAAATGGGGGCAGTGTAAATAGTCTCATCCTGTGACTGTGGAAATGGGCGAGGAGTAAATAGATTCAACCTGTGAATGTGGAAATGGGGGAGCTAGAAATAGATTCATCCTGTGAATGCGCAAATAGGGGAGGTGTAAATAGCTTCTTCCTGTGAATGTGGAAAGGGGGGAGGTATAAATAGTCTCTTTCTGTGAATGTGGAAATGTGGGAGGTGGAAATAGCCTCTTCCAGTGACTGTGGAAATGGGGGATGTGTAAATAATGTCATCAAGTGTATGTGGAAAAGGAGGAGGTGTAAATAGTCTCATCCTGTGAATGTGGAAGTTGGGGAGGTGTAAATAGCTTCATCCTGTGAATGTGGAAATGGGGGAGGTGGAAATAGTCTCATCCTGTGAATGTGGAAATGGGGGAGATATAAATAGCTTCATCCTGTGAATGTGGAAATGGGGGAGGTGTAAATAATCTCATCCTGTAAATGTGGAAATGGGGGAGGTATAATTAGCTTCGTCCTGTGAATGTTTTAATGGGGGAGGTGTAAATACATTCCTCCTGTGAATGTGGAAATGGGGGAGGCTTAACTAGCCTCATCCTGTGAATGTAGAAATGGGGGAGGTGTAACTAATCTCATCCTGTGAATGTGGAAATAGAGGAGGTGTAAATAGTCTCATCCTGTGAATGTGGAAATGGCGGAGGTGCAACTATTCTCATCCTGTGAATGTGGAAATGGGGGAGGTGTAAATAGTCTCATCCTGTGAATGTGGAAACGGGGGAGGTGTACATAGCTTCATCCTGTGAATGTTGAAAAGCGGAGGTGAAAATAGCTTCATCCTGTGATTGTGGAAATGGGTGGTGTAAATAGTCTATTTCTGTGAATGTGGAAATGTGGGAGGTGGAAATAGCCTCATCCAGTGACTGTGGAAATGGCGGATGTGTAAATAATGTCATGATGTGTGTGTAGAAATGGAGGAGGTGTAAAAAGTCTCATCCTGCAAATGTGGAAATTGAGGAGGTGTAAATAGTCTCATCCTGTGAATGTGGAAATTGGGGCGGTGTAAATAGCTTCATCCTGTGAATGTGGAAATGGGGGAGGTGGAAATAGTCTCATCCTGTGAATGTGGAAATGTGGGAGGTGTAAATAAATTCATCATGTGAATGTGGAAATGGGGGAAGTTTAAATAGCTTAATCCTGTGAATGTGGAAATGGGGGAGGTGTAGATAATCTCATACTGTACATGCGGAAATGAAGGAGGTGTAAATAGTCTCATCCTGTGAATGTGGAAATGGAGGAGGTGTAAGTAGTCTCATCCTGTGAATGTGGAAATGGAGGAGGTGTAAATATTCTCATCCTCTGAATGTGGAAATGGTGGAAGTGTAAATCGTCTCATCCTGTGAATGTGGAAATGGGGGAGGTGTAAATAGCTTCATTCTGTGAATGTTGAAAAGCGGAGGTGAAAATAGCTTCATCCTGTGAATGTGGAAATGGGGGCAGTGTAAATAGATTCATCCTGTGAATGTGGAAATGGGGGAGGTGGAAATAGCTTCATCCTTTGAATGTGGAAATTGGGGAGGTGTAAATAGTCTCATCCTGTGAATGTGAAAATGGGGGTGGTGTAAATCGCCTCATCCTGTGAATGTCGAAATGGGGGAGGTGTAAATAGCTTCATCCTGTGAATGTGGAAATGGGTGGTGTAAATACCTTCATCCTGTGAATGTGGAAATGGGGGTGGTGTAAATAGTCTCATCCTGTGACTGTGGAAATGGGCGAGGTGTAAATAGATTCAACCTGTGAATGTGGAAATGGGGGAGCTAGAAATAGATTAATCCTGTGAATGCGCAAATAGGGGAGGTGTAAATAGCTTCTTCCTGTGAATGTGGAAAGGGGGGAGGTATAAATAGTCTCTTTCTGTGAATGTGGAAATGTGGGAGGTGGAAATAGCCTCTTCCAGTGACTGTGGAAATGGGGGATGTGTAAATAATGTCATCAAGTGTATGTGGAAAAGGAGGAGGTGTAAATAGTCTCATCCTGTGAATGTGGAAGTTGGGGAGGTGTAAATAGCTTCATCCTGTGAATGTGGAAATGGGGGAGGTGGAAATAGTCTCATCCTGTGAATGTGGAAATGGGGGAGATATAAATAGCTTCATCCTGTGAATGTGGAAATGGGGGAGGTGTAAATAATCTCATCCTGTTAATGTGGAAATGGGGGAGGTATAATTAGCTTCGTCCTGTGAATTTTTTAATGGGGGAGGTGTAAATACATTCCTCCTGTGAATGTGGAAATGGGGGAGGTTTAACTAGCCTCATCCTGTGAATGTAGAAATGGGGGAGGTGTAACTAATCTCATCCTGTGAATGTGGAAATAGAGGAGGTGTAAATAGTCTCATCCTGTGAATGTGGAAATGGGGGAGGTGCAACTATTCTCATCCTGTGAATGTGGAAATGGGGGAGGTGTAAATAGTCTCATCCTGTGAATGTGGAAACGGGGGAGGTGTAAATAGCTTCATCCTGTGAATGTTGAAAAGCGGAGGTGAAAATAGCTTCATCCTGTGATTGTGGAAATGGGTGGTGTAAATAGTCTATTTCTGTGAATGTGGAAATGTGGGAGGTGGAAATAGCCTCATCCAGTGACTGTGGAAATGGCGGATGTGTAAATAATGTCATGATGTGTGTGTAGAAATGGAGGAGGTGTAAAAAGTCTCATCCTGCAAATGTGGAAATTGAGGAGGTGTAAATAGTCTCATCCTGTGAATGTGGAAATTGGGGCGGTGTAAATAGCTTCATCCTGTGAATGTGGAAATGGGGGAGGTGTAAATAATCTCATCCTGTAAATGTGGAAATGGGGGAGGTATAATTAGCTTCGTCCTGTGAATGTTTTAATGGATGAGGTGTAAATACATTCCTCCTGTGAATGTGGAAATGGGGGAGGTTTAACTAGCCTCATCCTGTGAATGTAGAAATGGGGGAGGTGTAAATAATCTCATCCTGTGAATGTGGAAATAGAGGAGGTGTAAATAGTCTCATCCTGTGAATGTGGAAATGGGGGAGGTGTAAATAGTCTCATCCTGTGAATGTGGAAATGGGGGAGGTGTAAATAGCTTCATACTGTGAATGTGGAAATGGGGGAGCTGTAAATAGTCTCATCCCGTGAATGTGGAAATAAGGGAGGTGTAAATAAATTCATCCTCTGAATGTGGAAATGGGGGAGGTTTAAATAGCTTCATCCTGTGAATGTTGAAAAGCGGAGGTGAAAATAGCTTCATCCTGTGAATGTGGAAATGGGGGAGGTGGAAGTAGCTTCATCCTGTGAATGTGGAAATGGGGGTGGTGTAAATAGTCTCATCCTGTGAATGTGAAAATGGGGGTGGTGTAAATACCTTCATCCTGTGAATGTGGAAATGGGGGTGGTGTAAATAGTCTCATCCTGTGACTGTGGAAATGGGCGAGGTGTAAATAGATTCAACCTGTGAATGTGGAAATGGGGGAGCTAGAAATAGATTAATCCTGTGAATGCGCAAATAGGGGAGGTGTAAATAGCTTCTTCCTGTGAATGTGGAAAGGGGGGAGGTATAAATAGTCTCTTTCTGTGAATGTGGAAATGTGGGAGGTGGAAATAGCCTCTTCCAGTGACTGTGGAAATGGGGGAGATATAAATAGCTTCATCCTGTGAATGTGGAAATGGGGGAGGTGTAAATAATCTCATCCTGTTAATGTGGAAATGGGGGAGGTATAATTAGCTTCGTCCTGTGAATTTTTTAATGGGGGAGGTGTAAATACATTCCTCCTGTGAATGTGGAAATGGGGGAGGTTTAACTAGCCTCATCCTGTGAATGTAGAAATGGGGGAGGTGTAACTAATCTCATCCTGTGAATGTGGAAATAGAGGAGGTGTAAATAGTCTCATCCTGTGAATGTGGAAATGGGGGAGGTGCAACTATTCTCATCCTGTGAATGTGGAAATGGGGGAGGTGTAAATAGTCTCATCCTGTGAATGTGGAAACGGGGGAGGTGTAAATAGCTTCATCCTGTGAATGTTGAAAAGCGGAGGTGAAAATAGCTTCATCCTGTGATTGTGGAAATGGGTGGTGTAAATAGTCTATTTCTGTGAATGTGGAAATGTGGGAGGTGGAAATAGCCTCATCCAGTGACTGTGGAAATGGCGGATGTGTAAATAATGTCATGATGTGTGTGTAGAAATGGAGGAGGTGTAAAAAGTCTCATCCTGCAAATGTGGAAATTGAGGAGGTGTAAATAGTCTCATCCTGTGAATGTGGAAATTGGGGCGGTGTAAATAGCTTCATCCTGTGAATGTGGAAATGGGGGAGGTGGAAATAGTCTCATCCTGTGAATGTGGAAATGTGGGAGGTGTAAATAAATGCATCATGTGAATGTGGAAATGGGGGAAGTTTAAATAGCTTAATCCTGTGAATGTGGAAATGGGGGAGGTGTAGATAATCTCATACTGTACATGTGGAAATGAAGGAGGTGTAAATAGTCTCATCCTGTGAATGTGGAAATGGAGGAGGTGTAAGTAGTCTCATCCTGTGAATGTGGAAATGGGGGAGGTGTAAATAGTCTCATCCTCTGAATGTGGAAATGGTGGAAGTGTAAATCGTCTCATCCTGTGAATGTGGAAATGGGGGAGGTGTAAATAGCTTCATTCTGTGAATGTTGAAAAGCGGAGGTGAAAATAGCTTCATCCTGTGAATGTGGAAATGGGGGAAGTGTAAATAGATTCATCCTGTGAATGTGGAAATGGGGGAGGTGGAAATAGCTTCATCCTTTGAATGTGGAAATTGGGGAGGTGTAAATAGTCTCATCCTGTGAATGTGAAAATGGGGGTGGTGTAAATCGCCTCATCCTGTGAATGTCGAAATGGGGGAGGTGTAAATACCTTCATCCTGTGAATGTGGACATGGGTGGTGTAAATACCTTCATCCTGTGAATGTGGAAATGGGGGCGGTGTAAATAGTCTCATCCTGTGACTGTGGAAATGGGCGAGGTGTAAATAGATTCAACCTGTGAATGTGGAAATGGGGGAGCTAGAAATAGATTCATCCTGTGAATGCGCAAATAGGGGAGGTGTAAATAGCTTCTTCCTGTGAATGTGGAAAGGGGGGAGGTATAAATAGTCTCTTTCTGTGAATGTGGAAATGTGGGAGGTGGAAATAGCCTCTTCCAGTGACTGTGGAAATGGGGGATGTGTAAATAATGTCATCAAGTGTATGTGGAAAAGGATGAGGTGTAAATAGTCTCATCCTGTGAATGTGGAAGTTGGGGAGGTGTAAATAGCTTCATCCTGTGAATGTGGAAATTGGGGAGGTGGAAATAGTCTCATCCTGTGAATGTGGAAATGGGGGAGATATAAATAGCTTCATCCTGTGAATGTGGAAATGGGGGAGGTGTAAATAATCTCATCCTGTAAATGTGGAAATGGGGGAGGTATAATTAGCTTCGTCCTGTGAATGTTTTAATGGGGGAGGTGTAAATACATTCCTCCTGTGAATGTGGAAATGGGGGAGGTTTAACTAGCCTCATCCTGTGAATGTAGAAATGGGGGAGGTGTAAATAATCTCATCCTGTGAATGTGGAAATAGAGGAGGTGTAAATAGTCTCATCCTGTGAATGTGGAAATGGGGGAGGTGTAAATAGTCTCATCCTGTGAATGTGGAAATGGGGGAGGTGTAAATAGCTTCATACTGTGAATGTGGAAATGGGGGAGCTGTAAATAGTCTCATCCCGTGAATGTGGAAATAAGGGAGGTGTAAATAAATTCATCCTCTGAATGTGGAAATGGGGGAGGTTTAAATAGCTTCATCCTGTGAATGTTGAAAAGCGGAGGTGAAAATAGCTTCATCCTGTGAATGTGGAAATGGGGCAGGTGGAAGTAGCTTCATCCTGTGAATGTGGAAATGGGGGTGGTGTAAATAGTCTCATCCTGTGAATGTGAAAATGGGGGAGGTGTAAATAGCCTCATCCAGTGAATGTGGAAATGCGGGAGGTGTAAATAGCTTCATCCTGTGAATGTGGAAATGGGTGGTGTAAATAGTCTCATCCTGTGACTGTGGAAATGGGGGAGGTATAAATAGATTCAACCTGTGAATGTGGAAATGTAGGATTTGGAAATTGATTCATCCTGTGAATGTGCAAATAGGGGAGGTGTAAATAGCTTCTTCCTGTGAATGTGGAAAGGGGGGAGGTTTAATTAGATTCATCCTGTGAATGTGCAAATGGGGGAGGTGTAAATCGGAACATCCTGTGAATCTGGAAATGGGGGAAGTGTAAATAGCTTCATCCTGTGAATGTTGAAAAGCGGAGGTGAAAATAGCTTCATCCTGTTATTGTGGAAATGTGTGGTGTAAATAGTCTATTTCTGTGAATGTGGAAATGTGGGAGGTGGAAATAGCCTCATCCAGTGACTGTGGAAATGGCGGATGTGTAAATAATGTCATGATGTGTGTGTACAAATGGAGGAGGTGTAAAAAGTCTCATCCTGTAAATGTGGAAATTGAGGAGGTGTAAATAGTCTCATCCTGTGAATGTGGAAATTGGGGCGGTGCAAAGAGCTTCATCCTGTGAATGTGGAAATGGGGGAGGTGGAAATAGTCTCATCCTGTGAATGTGGAAATGTGGGAGGTGTAAATAAATTCATCATGTGAATGTGGAAATGGGGGAGGTTTAAATAACTTCATCCCGTGAATGTGGAAATGGGGGAGGTGTAGATAATCTCATACTGTACATGTGGAAATGAAGGAGGTGTAAATATTCTCATCCTGTGAATGTGAAAATGGAGGAGGTGTAAGTAGTCTCATCCTGTGAATGTGGAAATGGGGGAGGTGTAAATAGTCTCATCCTGTGAATGTGGACATGGGGGAGGTGTACATAGTCTCATTCTCTGAATGTGGAAATGGTGGAAGTGTAAATCGGCTCATCCTGTGAATGTGGAAATGGGGGAGGTGTCAATAGCTTCATTCTGTGAATGTTGAAAATCGAAGGTGAAAATAGCTTCATCCTGTGAATGTGGAAATGGGGGAAGTGTAAATAGATTCATCCTGTGAATGTGGAAATGTGGGAGGTGGAAATAGCCTCATCCAGTGACTGTGGAAATGGCGGACGTGTAAGTAATGTCATCATGTGTGTGTAGAAATGGAGGAGGTGTAAAAAGTCTCATCCTGTAAATGTGGAGATTGAGGAGATGTAAATAGTCTCATCCTGTGAATGTGGAAATTGGGGCGGTGTAAATAGCTTCATCCTGTGAATGTGGAAATGAGGGAGGTGGAAATAGCCTCATCCAGTGTCTGTGGAAATGGCGGATGTGTAAATAATGTCATGATGTGTGTGTAGAAATGGAGGAGGTGTAAAAAGTCTCATCCTGTAAATGTGGAGATTGAGGAGATGTAAATAGTCTCATCCTGTGAATGTGGAAATTGGGGCGGCGTAAATAGCTTCATCCTGTGAATGTGGAAATGAGGGAGATGGAAATAGTCTCATCCTGTGAATGTAAAAATGTGGGAGGTGTAAATAAATTCATCATGTGAATGTAGAAATGGGGGAGGTTTAAATAGCTTCATCCTGTGAATGTGGAAATGGGGGAGGTGTAGATAATCTCATACTGTACATGTGGAAATGAAGGAGGTGTAAATAGTCTCATCCTGTGAATGAGAAAATGGAGGAGGTGTAAGTTGTCTCATCCTGTGAATGTGGAAATGGGGGAGGTGGAAATAGTCTCATCCTCTGAATGTGGAAATGGTGGAAGTGTAAATCGGCTCATCCTGTGAATGTGGAAATGGGGGAGGTGTAAATAGCTTCATCCTGTGAATGTGGAAATGGGGGAAGTGTAAATAGATTCATCCTGTGAATGTGGAAATGGGGGAGGTGGAAATAGCTTCATCCTTTGAATGTGGAAATTGGGGAGGTGTAAATAGTCTCATCCTGTGAATGTGAAAATGGGGGTGGTGTAAATCGCCTCATCCTGTGAATGTCGAAATGGGGGAGGTGTAAATACCTTCATCCTGTGAATGTGGAAATGGGTGGTGTAAATACCTTCATCCTGTGAATGTGGAAATGGGGGCGGAGTAAATAGTCTCATCCTGTGACTGTGGAAATGGGCGAGGTGTAAATAGATTCAACCTGTGAATGTGGAAATGGGGGAGCTAGAAATAGATTCATCCTGTGAATGCGCAAATAGGGGAGGTGTAAATAGCTTCTTCCTGTGAATGTGGAAAGGGGGGAGGTATAAATAGTCTCTTTCTGTGAATGTGGAAATGTGGGAGGTGGAAATAGCCTCTTCCAGTGACTGTGGAAATGGGGGATGTGTAAATAATGTCATCAAGTGTATGTGGAAAAGGATGAGGTGTAAATAGTCTCATCCTGTGAATGTGGAAGTTGGGGAGGTGTAAATAGCTTCATCCTGTGAATGTGGAAATTCGGGAGGTGGAAATAGTCTCATCCTGTGAATGTGGAAATGGGGGAGATATAAATAGCTTCATCCTGTGAATGTGGAAATGGGGGAGGTGTAAATAATCTCATCCTGTAAATGTGGAAATGGGGGAGGTATAATTAGCTTCGTCCTGTGAATGTTTTAATGGGGGAGGTGTAAATACATTCCTCCTGTGAATGTGGAAATGGGGGAGGTTTAACTAGCCTCATCCTGTGAATGTAGAAATGGGGGAGGTGTAAATAATCTCATCCTGTGAATGTGGAAATAGAGGAGGTGTAAATAGTCTCATCCTGTGAATGTGGAAATGGGGGAGGTGTAAATAGTCTCATCCTGTGAATGTGGAAATGGGGGAGGTGTAAATAGCTTCATACTGTGAATGTGGAAATGGGGGAGCTGTAAATAGTCTCATCCCGTGAATGTGGAAATAAGGGAGGTGTAAATAAATTCATCCTCTGAATGTGGAAATGGGGGAGGTTTAAATAGCTTCATCCTGTGAATGTTGAAAAGCGGAGGTGAAAATAGCTTCATCCTGTGAATGTGGAAATGGGGGAGGTGGAAGTAGCTTCATCCTGTGAATGTGGAAATGGGGGTGGTGTAAATAGTCTCATCCTGTGAATGTGAAAATGGGGGAGGTGTAAATAGCCTCATCCAGTGAATGTGGAAATGCGGGAGGTGTAAATAGCTTCATCCTGTGAATGTGGAAATGGGTGGTGTAAATAGTCTCATCCTGTGACTATGGAAATGGGGGAGGTATAAATAGATTCAACCTGTGAATGTGGAAATGTGGGATTTGGAAATTGATTCATCCTGTGAATGTGCAAATAGGGGAGGTGTAAATAGCTTCTTCCTGTGAATGTGGAAAGGGGGGAGGTTTAATTAGATTCATCCTGTGAATGTGGAAATGGGGGAGGTGTAAATCGGAACATCCTGTGAATCTGGAAATGGGGGAAGTGTAAATAGCTTCATCCTGTGAATGTTGTAAAGCGGAGGTGAAAATAGCTTCATCCTGTTATTGTGGAAATGTGTGGTGTAAATAGTCTATTTCTGTGAATGTGGAAATGTGGGAGGTGGAAATAGCCTCATCCAGTGACTGTGGAAATGGCGGATGTGTAAATAATGTCATGATGTGTGTGTACAAATGGAGGAGGTGTAAAAAGTCTCATCCTGTAAATGTGGAAATTGAGGAGGTGTAAATAGTCTCATCCTGTGAATGTGGAAATTGGGGCGGTGCAAAGAGCTTCATCCTGTGAATGTGGAAATGGGGGAGGTGGAAATAGTCTCATCCTGTGAATGTGGAAATGTGGGAGGTGTAAATAAATTCATCATGTGAATGTGGAAATGGGGGAGGTTTAAATAACTTCATCCCATGAATGTGGAAATGGGGGAGGTGTAGATAATCTCATACTGTACATGTGGAAATGAAGGAGGTGTAAATATTCTCATCCTGTGAATGTGAAAATGGAGGAGGTGTAAGTAGTCTCATCCTGTGAATGTGGAAATGGGGGAGGTGTAAATAGTCTCATCCTGTGAATGTGGACATGGGGGAGGTGTACATAGTCTCATTCTCTGAATGTGGAAATGGTGGAAGTGTAAATCGGCTCATCCTGTGAATGTGGAAATGGGGGAGGTGTCAATAGCTTCATTCTGTGAATGTTGAAAATCGAAGGTGAAAATAGCTTCATCCTGTGAATGTGGAAATGGGGGAAGTGTAAATAGATTCATCCTGTGAATGTGGAAATGTGGGAGGTGGAAATAGCCTCATCCAGTGACTGTGGAAATGGCGGACGTGTAAGTAATGTCATCATGTGTGTGTAGAAATGGAGGAGGTGTAAAAAGTCTCATCCTGTAAATGTGGAGATTGAGGAGATGTAAATAGTCTCATCCTGTGAATGTGGAAATTGGGGCGGTGTAAATAGCTTCATCCTGTGAATGTGGAAATGAGGGAGGTGGAAATAGCCTCATCCAGTGTCTGTGGAAATGGCGGATGTGTAAATAATGTCATGATGTGTGTGTAGAAATGGAGGAGGTGTAAAAAGTCTCATCCTGTAAATGTGGAGATTGAGGAGATGTAAATAGTCTCATCCTGTGAATGTGGAAATTGGGGCGGCGTAAATAGCTTCATCCTGTGAATGTAAAAATGTGGGAGGTGTAAATAAATTCATCATGTGAATGTAGAAATGGGGGAGGTTTAAATAGCTTCATCCTGTGAATGTGGAAATGGGGGAGGTGTAGATAATCTCATACTGTACATGTGGAAATGAAGGAGGTGTAAATAGTCTCATCCTGTGAATGAGGAAATGGAGGAGGTGTAAGTTGTCTCATCCTGTGAATGTGGAAATGGGGGAGGTGGAAATAGTCTCATCCTCTGAATGTGGAAATGGTGGAAGTGTAAATCGGCTCATCCTGCGAATGTGGAAATGGGGGAGGTGTAAATAGCTTCATCCTGTGAATGTGGAAATGGGGGAAGTGTAAATAGATTCATCCTGTGAATGTGGAAATGGGGGAGGTGGAAATAGCTTCATCCTTTGAATGTGGAAATTGGGGAGGTGTAAATAGTCTCATCCTGTGAATGTGAAAATGGGGGTGGTGTAAATCGCCTCATCCTGTGAATGTCGAAATGGGGGAGGTGTAAATACCTTCATCCTGTGAATGTGGAAATGGGTGGTGTAAATACCTTCATCCTGTGAATGTGGAAATGGGGGCGGAGTAAATAGTCTCATCCTGTGACTGTGGAAATGGGCGAGGTGTAAATAGATTCAACCTGTGAATGTGGAAATGGGGGAGCTAGAAATAGATTCATCCTGTGAATGCGCAAATAGGGGAGGTGTAAATAGCTTCTTCCTGTGAATGTGGAAAGGGGGGAGGTATAAATAGTCTCTTTCTGTGAATGTGGAAATGTGGGAGGTGGAAATAGCCTCTTCCAGTGACTGTGGAAATGGGGGATGTGTAAATAATGTCATCAAGTGTATGTGGAAAAGGATGAGGTGTAAATAGTCTCATCCTGTGAATGTGGAAGTTGGGGAGGTGTAAATAGCTTCATCCTGTGAATGTGGAAATTGGGGAGGTGGAAATAGTCTCATCCTGTGAATGTGGAAATGGGGGAGATATAAATAGCTTCATCCTGTGAATGTGGAAATGGGGGAGGTGTAAATAATCTCATCCTGTAAATGTGGAAATGGGGGAGGTATAATTAGCTTCGTCCTGTGAATGTTTTAATGGGGGAGGTGTAAATACATTCCTCCTGTGAATGTGGAAATGGGGGAGGTTTAACTAGCCTCATCCTGTGAATGTAGAAATGGGGGAGGTGTAAATAATCTCATCCTGTGAATGTGGAAATAGAGGAGGTGTAAATAGTCTCATCCTGTGAATGTGGAAATGGGGGAGGTGTAAATAGTCTCATCCTGTGAATGTGGAAATGGGGGAGGTGTAAATAGCTTCATACTGTGAATGTGGAAATGGGGGAGCTGTAAATAGTCTCATCCCGTGAATGTGGAAATAAGGGAGGTGTAAATAAATTCATCCTCTGAATGTGGAAATGGGGGAGGTTTAAATAGCTTCATCCTGTGAATGTTGAAAAGCGGAGGTGAAAATAGCTTCATCCTGTGAATGTGGAAATGGGGGAGGTGGAAGTAGCTTCATCCTGTGAATGTGGAAATGGGGGTGGTGTAAATAGTCTCATCCTGTGAATGTGAAAATGGGGGAGGTGTAAATAGCCTCATCCAGTGAATGTGGAAATGCGGGAGGTGTAAATAGCTTCATCCTGTGAATGTGGAAATGGGTGGTGTAAATAGTCTCATCCTGTGACTATGGAAATGGGGGAGGTATAAATAGATTCAACCTGTGAATGTGGAAATGTGGGATTTGGAAATTGATTCATCCTGTGAATGTGCAAATAGGGGAGGTGTAAATAGCTTCTTCCTGTGAATGTGGAAAGGGGGGAGGTTTAATTAGATTCATCCTGTGAATGTGGAAATGGGGGAGGTGTAAATCGGAACATCCTGTGAATCTGGAAATGGGGGAAGTGTAAATAGCTTCATCCTGTGAATGTTGTAAAGCGGAGGTGAAAATAGCTTCATCCTGTTATTGTGGAAATGTGTGGTGTAAATAGTCTATTTCTGTGAATGTGGAAATGTGGGAGGTGGAAATAGCCTCATCCAGTGACTGTGGAAATGGCGGATGTGTAAATAATGTCATGATGTGTGTGTACAAATGGAGGAGGTGTAAAAAGTCTCATCCTGTAAATGTGGAAATTGAGGAGGTGTAAATAGTCTCATCCTGTGAATGTGGAAATTGGGGCGGTGCAAAGAGCTTCATCCTGTGAATGTGGAAATGGGGGAGGTGGAAATAGTCTCATCCTGTGAATGTGGAAATGTGGGAGGTGTAAATAAATTCATCATGTGAATGTGGAAATGGGGGAGGTTTAAATAACTTCATCCCATGAATGTGGAAATGGGGGAGGTGTAGATAATCTCATACTGTACATGTGGAAATGAAGGAGGTGTAAATATTCTCATCCTGTGAATGTGAAAATGGAGGAGGTGTAAGTAGTCTCATCCTGTGAATGTGGAAATGGGGGAGGTGTAAATAGTCTCATCCTGTGAATGTGGACATGGGGGAGGTGTACATAGTCTCATTCTCTGAATGTGGAAATGGTGGAAGTGTAAATCGGCTCATCCTGTGAATGTGGAAATGGGGGAGGTGTCAATAGCTTCATTCTGTGAATGTTGAAAATCGAAGGTGAAAATAGCTTCATCCTGTGAATGTGGAAATGGGGGAAGTGTAAATAGATTCATCCTGTGAATGTGGAAATGTGGGAGGTGGAAATAGCCTCATCCAGTGACTGTGGAAATGGCGGACGTGTAAGTAATGTCATCATGTGTGTGTAGAAATGGAGGAGGTGTAAAAAGTCTCATCCTGTAAATGTGGAGATTGAGGAGATGTAAATAGTCTCATCCTGTGAATGTGGAAATTGGGGCGGTGTAAATAGCTTCATCCTGTGAATGTGGAAATGAGGGAGGTGGAAATAGCATCATCCAGTGTCTGTGGAAATGGCGGATGTGTAAATAATGTCATGATGTGTGTGTAGAAATGGAGGAGGTGTAAAAAGTCTCATCCTGTAAATGTGGAGATTGAGGAGATGTAAATAGTCTCATCCTGTGAATGTGGAAATTGGGGCGGCATAAATAGCTTCATCCTGTGAATGTGGAAATGAGGGAGATGGAAATAGTCTCATCCTGTGAATGTAAAAATGTGGGAGGTGTAAATAAATTCATCATGTGAATGTAGAAATGGGGGAGGTTTAAATAGCTTCATCCTGTGAATGTGGAAATGGGGGAGGTGTAGATAATCTCATACTGTACATGTGGAAATGAAGGAGGTGTAAATAGTCTCATCCTGTGAATGAGGAAATGGAGGAGGTGTAAGTTGTCTCATCCTGTGAATGTGGAAATGGGGGAGGTGGAAATAGTCTCATCCTCTGAATGTGGAAATGGTGGAAGTGTAAATCGGCTCATCCTGTGAATGTGGAAATGGGGGAGGTGTAAATAGCTTCATCCTGTGAATGTGGAAATGGGGGAAGTGTAAATAGATTCATCCTGTGAATGTGGAAATGGGGGAGGTGGAAATAGCTTCATCCTTTGAATGTGGAAATTGGGGAGGTGTAAATAGTCTCATCCTGTGAATGTGAAAATGGGGGTGGTGTAAATCGCCTCATCCTGTGAATGTCGAAATGGGGGAGGTGTAAATACCTTCATCCTGTGAATGTGGAAATGGGTGGTGTAAATACCTTCATCCTGTGAATGTGGAAATGGGGGCGGTGTAAATAGTCTCATCCTGTGACTGTGGAAATGGGCGAGGTGTAAATAGATTCAACCTGTGAATGTGGAAATGGGGGAGCTAGAAATAGATTCATCCTGTGAATGCGCAAATAGGGGAGGTGTAAATAGCTTCTTCCTGTGAATGTGGAAAGGGGGGAGGTATAAATAGTCTCTTTCTGTGAATGTGGAAATGTGGGAGGTGGAAATAGCCTCTTCCAGTGACTGTGGAAATGGGGGATGTGTAAATAATGTCATCAAGTGTATGTGGAAAAGGATGAGGTGTAAATAGGCTCATCCTGTGAATGTGGAAGTTGGGGAGGTGTAAATAGCTTCATCCTGTGAATGTGGAAATTGGGGAGGTGGAAATAGTCTCATCCTGTGAATGTGGAAATGGGGGAGATATAAATAGCTTCATCCTGTGAATGTGGAAATGGGGGAGGTGTAAATAATCTCATCCTGTAAATGTGGAAATGGGGGAGGTATAATTAGCTTCGTCCTGTGAATGTTTTAATGGGGGAGGTGTAAATACATTCCTCCTGTGAATGTGGAAATGGGGGAGGTTTAACTAGCCTCATCCTGTGAATGTAGAAATGGGGGAGGTGTAAATAATCTCATCCTGTGAATGTGGAAATAGAGGAGGTGTAAATAGTCTCATCCTGTGAATGTGGAAATGGGGGAGGTGTAAATAGTCTCATCCTGTGAATGTGGAAATGGGGGAGGTGTAAATAGCTTCATACTGTGAATGTGGAAATGGGGGAGCTGTAAATAGTCTCATCCCGTGAATGTGGAAATAAGGGAGGTGTAAATAAATTCATCCTCTGAATGTGGAAATGGGGGAGGTTTAAATAGCTTCATCCTGTGAATGTTGAAAAGCGGAGGTGAAAATAGCTTCATCCTGTGAATGTGGAAATGGGGGAGGTGGAAGTAGCTTCATCCTGTGAATGTGGAAATGGGGGTGGTGTAAATAGTCTCATCCTGTGAATGTGAAAATGGGGGAGGTGTAAATAGCCTCATCCAGTGAATGTGGAAATGCGGGAGGTGTAAATAGCTTCATCCTGTGAATGTGGAAATGGGTGGTGTAAATAGTCTCATCCTGTGACTGTGGAAATGGGGGAGGTATAAATAGATTCAACCTGTGAATGTGGAAATGTGGGATTTGGAAATTGATTCATCCTGTGAATGTGCAAATAGGGGAGGTGTAAATAGCTTCTTCCTGTGAATGTGGAAAGGGGGGAGGTTTAATTAGATTCATCCTGTGAATGTGGAAATGGGGGAGGTGTAAATCGGAACATCCTGTGAATCTGGAAATGGGGGAAGTGTAAATATCTTCATCCTGTGAATGTTGAAAAGCGGAGGTGAAAATAGCTTCATCCTGTTATTGTGGAAATGTGTGGTGTAAATAGTCTATTTCTGTGAATGTGGAAATGTGGGAGGTGGAAATAGCCTCATCCAGTGACTGTGGAAATGGCGGATGTGTAAATAATGTCATGATGTGTGTGTACAAATGGAGGAGGTGTAAAAAGTCTCATCCTGTAAATGTGGAAATTGAGGAGGTGTAAATAGTCTCATCCTGTGAATGTGGAAATTGGGGCGGTGCAAAGAGCTTCATCCTGTGAATGTGGAAATGGGGGAGGTGGAAATAGTCTCATCCTGTGAATGTGGAAATGTGGGAGGTGTAAATAAATTCATCATGTGAATGTGGAAATGGGGGAGGTTTAAATAACTTCATCCCGTGAATGTGGAAATGGGGGAGGTGTAGATAATCTCATACTGTACATGTGGAAATGAAGGAGGTGTAAATATTCTCATCCTGTGAATGTGAAAATGGAGGAGGTGTAAGTAGTCTCATCCTGTGAATGTGGAAATGGGGGATGTGTAAATAGTCTCATCCTGTGAATGTGGAAATGGGGGAGGTGTACATAGTCTCATTCTCTGAATGTGGAAATGGTGGAAGTGTAAATCGGCTCATCCTGTGAATGTGGAAATGGGGGAGGTGTCAATAGCTTCATTCTGTGAATGTTGAAAATCGAAGGTGAAAATAGCTTCATCCTGTGAATGTGGAAATGGGGGAAGTGTAAATAGATTCATCCTGTGAATGTGGAAATGTGGGAGGTGGAAATAGCCTCATCCAGTGACTGTGGAAATGGCGGACGTGTAAGTAATGTCATCATGTGTGTGTAGAAATGGAGGAGGTGTAAAAAGTCTCATCCTGTAAATGTGGAGATTGAGGAGATGTAAATAGTCTCATCCTGTGAATGTGGAAATTGGGGCGGTGTAAATAGCCTCATCCAGTGTCTGTGGAAATGGCGGATGTGTAAATAATGTCATGATGTGTGTGTAGAAATGGAGGAGGTGTAAAAAGTCTCATCCTGTAAATGTGGAGATTGAGGAGATGTAAATAGTCTCATCCTGTGAATGTGGAAATTGGGGCGGCGTAAATAGCTTCATCCTGTGAATGTGGAAATGAGGGAGATGGAAATAGTCTCATCCTGTGAATGTAAAAATGTGGGAGGTGTAAATAAATTCATCATGTGAATGTAGAAATGGGGGAGGTTTAAATAGCTTCATCCTGTGAATGTGGAAATGGGGGAGGTGTAGATAATCTCATACTGTACATGTGGAAATGAAGGAGGTGTAAATAGTCTCATCCTGTGAATGAGGAAATGGAGGAGGTGTAAGTTGTCTCATCCTGTGAATGTGGAAATGGGGGAGGTGGAAATAGTCTCATCCTCTAAATGTGGAAATGGTGGAAGTGTAAATCGGCTCATCCTGTGAATGTGGAAATGGGGGAGGTGTAAATAGCTTCATTCTGTGAATGTTGAAAAGCGGAGGTGAAAATAGCTTCATCCTGTGAATGTGGAAATGGGGGAAGTGTAAATAGATTCATCCTGTGAATGTGGAAATGGGAGAGGTGGAAATAGCTTCATCCTTTGAATGTGGAAATTGGGGAGTTGTAAATAGTCTCATCCTGTGAATGTGAAAATGGGGGTGCTGTAAATCGCCTCATCCTGTGAATGTCGAAATGGGGGAGGTGTAAATAATCTCATCCTGTGAATGTGGAAATGGGGGAGGTGCAACTAGTCTCATCCTGTCAATGTGGAAATGGGGGAGGTGTAAATAGCTTCATTCTGTGAATGTGGAAATGGGGACGTGTAAATAGCCTCATCCTGTGAATGTGAAAATGGAGGAGGTGTAAGTAGTCTCATCCTGTGAATGAGGAAATGGGGGAGGTGTAAATAGTCTCATCCTGTGAATGTGGAAATGGGGGAGGTGTACATAGTCTCATCCTCTGAATGAGGAAATGGTGGAAGTGTAAATCGGCTCATCCTGTGAATGTGGAAATGGGGGAGGTGTCAATAGCTTCATTCTGTGAATGTTGAAAATCGAAGGTGAAAATAGCTTCATCCTGTGAATGTGGAAATGGGGGAAGTGTAAATAGATTCATCCTGTGAATGTGGAAATGTGGGAGGTGGAAATAGCCTCTTCCAGTGACTGTGGAAATGGCGGACGTGTAAGTAATGTCATCATGTGTGTGTAGAAATGGAGGAGGTGTAAAAAGTCTCATCCTGTAAATGTGGAGATTGAGGAGATGTAAATAGTCTCATCCTGTGAATGTGGAAATTGGGGCGGTGTAAATAGCTTCATCCTGTGAATGTGGAAATGAGGGAGGTGGAAATAGCCTCATCCAGTGTCTGTGGAAATGGCGGATGTGTAAATAATGTCATCATGTGTGTGTAGAAATGGAGGAGGTGTAAAAAGTCTCATCCTGTAAATGTGGAGATTGAGGAGTTGTAAATAGTCTCATCCTGTGAATGTGGAAATTGGGGCGGCGTAAATAGCTTCATCCTGTGAATGTGGAAATGAGGGAGGTGGAAATAGTCTCATCCTGTGAATGTAAAAATGTGGGAGGTGTAAATAAATTCATCATGTGAATGTAGAAATGGGGGAGGTTTAAATAGCTTCATCCTGTGAATGTGGAAATGGGGGAGGTGTAGATAATCTCATACTGTACATGTGGAAATGAAGGAGGTGTAAATAGTCTCATCCTGTGAATGAGGAAATGGAGGAGGTGTAAGTTGTCTCATCCTGTGAATGTGGAAATGGGGGAGGTGGAAATAGTCTCATCCTCTGAATGTGGAAATGGTGGAAGTGTAAATCGGCTCATCCTGTGAATGTGGAAATGGGGGAGGTGTAAATAGCTTCATTCTGTGAATGTTGAAAAGCGGAGGTGAAAATAGCTTCATCCTGTGAATGTGGAAATGGGGGAAGTGTAAACAGATTCATCCTGTGAATGTGGAAATGGGAGAGGTGGAAATAGCTTCATCTTTTGAATGTGGAAATTGGGGAGTTGTAAATAGTCTCATCCTGTGAATGTGAAAATGGGGGTGCTGTAAATCGCCTCATCCTGTGAATGTCGAAATGGGGGAGGTGTAAATAATCTCATCCTGTGAATGTGGAAATGGGGGAGGTGCAACTAGTCTCATCCTGTCAATGTGGAAATGGGGGAGGTGTAAATAGCTTCATTCTGTGAATGTGGAAATGGGGACGTGTAAATAGCCTCATCCTGTGAATGTGGAAATGGGGGAGCTGTAAATAGTCTCATGCTGTGAATGTGGAAATGAGGGAGGTGTAAATAAATTCATCCTGTGAATGTGGAAATGGGGGAGGTTTAAATAGCTTCATCCTGTGAATGTGGAAATGGGGGAGGTGTAAATAATCTCATCCTGTAAATGTGGAAATGGAGGAGGTTTAAATAATCTCATCTTGTGAATGTGGAAATGGGGGAGGTATAAACAGTCTCATCCTGTGAATGTGGAAATGGGGGAGGTGGAAATAGTCTCATCCTGTGAATGTGGAAATTGGGGAGGTGTAAATTGTCTCATCATGTGAATGTGGAAATGGGGCAGGTGTAAAGAGCATCATCCTGTGAATGTGGAAATGGGGGAGGTGGACATAGTTTCGTCCTGTGAATGTGGAAATGGGGGATGTGGAAATAGTCTCATCCTGTGAATGTGGAAATAGGGGAGGTGTAAATAGTCTCATCCTGTGAATGTGGAAATGGGGGAGGTGTAAATAGTTTCATCCTGTGAATGTGGAAATGGGGGAGGTGCAAATAGCCTCATCCTGTGAATGTGGAAATGCGGGAGGTGTAAATAGTCTCATCCTGTGAATGTGGAAATGGGGGAGGTGTAAATAGATTCAACCTGTGAATGTGGAAATGGTGGAGCTGGAAATAGATTCATCCTGTGAATATGCAAATACGGGAGGTGTAAATTGCTTCTTCCTGTGAATGTGGAAAGGGGGGAGGTTTAATCAGCTTCATCTTGTGAATGTGGAAATGGGGGAGGTGTAAATAGTCTCTTTCTGTGAATGTGGAAATGTGGGAGGTGGAAATAGCCTCATCCAGTGAATGTGGAAATGGGGGAGGTGTAAATAATGTCATCCTGTGTATGTGGAAATTAGGGAGGTGTAAATAGCTTCATCCTTTGAATGTGGAAATGGGGAGGTGTAAATACATTCATCCTGTGAATGTGGATATGGGGGAGGTGTAAATAGCCTCATCCTGTGAATGTGGAAATGGGGGAGGTGTAAATAGTCTCATCCTGTGAATGTGAAAATGGGGGAGGTGGAAATAGCTTCTTCCTGTGAATGTGGAAATGGGGGAGGTGTAAATAGTCTCATCCTGTGAATGTGGAAATGGGTGGTGTAAATAGCTTCATCCTGTGAATGTGGAAATGGGGGAGGTGGAAATAGTCTCATCCTGTGAATGAGGAAATGGGGCAGGTGTAACTAGCTTCATCCTGTGAATGTGGAAATGGGGGAGGTGTAAATAGTCTCATCCTGTGAATGTGAAAATGGGGGAGGTTTAAATAGCCTCATCCTGTGACTTTGGAAATGGGGGAGGTGTAAATAGTCTCATCCTGTGAATGTGGAAATGGGGCTAGTGTAAATAGTCTCATCCTGTGACTGTGGAAATGGGGGAGGTGTAAATCGCTTCATCCTGTGAATGTGAAAATGGTGGAGCTGAAAATAGATTCATCCTGTGAATATGCAAATAGGGGAGGTGTAAATAGCTTCTTCCTGTGAATGTGGAAAGGGGGGAGGTTTAATTAGCTTCATCCTGTGAATGTGGAAGTGGGGGAGGTCTAAATAGTCTCTTTCTGTGAATGTGGAAATGTGGGAGGTGGAAATAGCCTCATTCAGTCAATGTGGAAATGGGGGAGGTGTAAATAATGTCATCCTGTGTATGTGGAAATTGGGGAGGCGTAAATCGCTTCATCCTTTGAATGTGGAAATGGGGGAGGTGGAAATAGTCTCATCCTGTGAATGTGGAAATGAGGGAGGTGTAAATAAATTCATCCTGTGAATGTGGAAATGGGGGAGGTTTAAATAGCTTCATCCTGTGAATGTTGAAAAGCGGAGGTGAAAATAGCTTCATCCTGTGAATGTGGAAATGGGGGAGGTGTAAATCGTCTCATCCTGTGACTGTGGAAATTGGGGAGGTATAAATAGTCTCATCCTGTGAATGTGGAAATGCGGGAGGTGTAAATAGATTCAACCTGTGAATGTGGAAATGGTGGAGCTGGAAATAGATTCATCCTGTGAATATGCAAATACGGGAGGTGTAAATAGCTTCTTCCTGTGAATGTGGAAAGGGGGGAGGTTTAATTAGCTTCATCCTGTGAATGTGGAAATGGGGGAGGTCTAAATAGTCTCTTTCTGTGAATGTGGAAATGTGGGAGGTGGAAATAGCCTCATTCAGTCAATGTGGAAATGGGGGAGGTGTAAATAATGTCATCCTGTGTATGTGGAAATTGGGGAGCCGTAAATCGCTTCATCCTTTGAATGTGGAAATGGGGGAGGTGGAAATAGTCTCATCCTGTGAATGTGGAAATGAGGGAGGTGTAAATAAATTCATCCTGTGAATGTGGAAATGGGGGAGGTTTAAATAGCTTCATCCTGTGAATGTTGAAAAGCGGAGGTGAAAATAGCTTCATCCTGTGAATGTGGAAATGGGGGAGGTGTAAATCGTCTCATCCTGTGACTGTGAAAATGGGGGAGGTGTAAATCGCCTCAACCTGTGACTGTGGAAATGGGTGGTGTGAATAGCTTCATCCTGTGAATGGGCAAATGGGGGAGGTTTAAATCGTCTCATCCTGTGACTGTGGAAATGTGGGAGCTGGAAATAGATTCATCCTGTGAATGCGCATATAGGGGAGGTGCAAATAGCTTCTTCCTGTGAATGTGGAAAGGGGGGAGGTTTAATTAGCTTCATCCTGTGAATGTGGAAATGTGGGAGGTGGAAATAGCCTCATCCAGTGACTGTGGAAATGGGGCATGTGTAAATAATGTCATCATGTTACTGTAGAAATGGAAGAGGTGTAAATAGTCTCATCCTGTGAATGTGGAAATGGAGGAGGTGTAAATAGTTTAATCCTGTGAATGTGGAAATTGGGGAGGTGGAAATAGCTTCTTCCTGTGAATGTGGAAAGGGGGGAGGTATAAATAGTCTCTTTCTGTGAATGTGGAAATGTGGGAGGTGGAAATAGCCTCTTCCAGTGACTGTGGAAATGGGGGATGTGTAAATAATGTCATCAAGTGTATGTGGAAATGGAGGAGGTGTAAATAGTCTCATCCTGTGAATGTGGAACTTGGGGAGGTGTAAATAGCTTCATCCTGTGAATGTGGAAATGGGGGAGGTGGAAATAGTCAAATCCTGTGAATGTGGAAATGGGGGAGATATAAATAGCTTCATCCTGTGAATGTGGAAAAGGGGGAGGTGTAAATAATCTCATCCTGTAAATGTGGAAATGGGGGAGGTATAATTAGCTTCGTCCTGTGAATGTTTTAATGGGGGAGGTGTAAATACATTCCTCCTGTGAATGTGGAAATGGGGGAGGTTTAACTAGCCTCATCCTGTGAATGTAGAAATGGGGGAGGTGTAAATAATCTCATCCTGTGAATGTGGAAATAGAGGAGGTGTAAATAGTCTCATCCTGTGAATGTGGAAATGGGGGAGGTGCAACTAGTCTCATCCTGTGAATGTGGAAATGGGGGAGGTGTAAATAGTCTCATCCTGTGAATGTGGAAATGGGGGAGGTGAATATAGCTTCATACTGTGAATGTGGAAATGGGGACGTGTAAATAGCCTCATCCTGTGAATGTGGAAATGGGGAAGCTGTAAATAGTCTCATCCCGTGAATGTGGAAATAAGGGAGGTGTAAATAAATTCATCCTCTGAATGTGGAAATGGGGGAGGTTTAAATAGCTTCATCTTGTGAATGTTGAAAAGCGGAGGTGAAAATAGCTTCATCCTGTGAATGTGGAAATGGGGGAGGTGGAAGTAGCTTCATCCTGTGAATGTGGAAATGGGGTGGTGTAAATAGTCTCATCCTGTGAATGTGAAAATGGGGGAGGTGTAAATAGCCTCATCCAGTGAATGTGGAAATGCGGGAGGTGTAAATAGCTTCATCCTGTGAATGTGGAAATGGGTGGTGTAAATAGTCTCATCCTGTGTCTGTGGAAATGGGGGAGGTGTAAATAGATTCAACCTGTGAATGTGGAAATGTGGGATTTGGAAATAGATTCATCCTGTGAATGTGCAAATAGGGGAGGTGTAAATAGCTTCTTCCTGTGAATGTGGAAAGGGGGGAGGTTGAATTAGATTCATCCTGTGAATGTGGAAATGGGGGAGGTGTAAATCGGAACATCCTGTGAATGTGGAAATGGGGGAGGTGAAAATAGCTTCATCCTGTTATTGTGGAAATGGGTGGTGTCAATAGTCTATTTCTGTGAATGTGGAAATGTGGGAGGTGGAAATAGCCTCATCCAGTGACTGTGGAAATGGCGGATGTGTAAATAATGTCATGATGTGTGTGTAGAAATGGAGGAGGTGTAAAAAGTCTCATCCTGTAAATGTGGAAATTGAGGAGGTGTAAATAGTCTCATCCTGTGAATGTGGAAATTGGGGCGGTGCAAATAGCTTCATCCTGTGAATGTGGAAATGGGGGAGGTGGAAATAGTCTCATCCTGTGAATGTGGAAATGTGGGAGGTGTAAATAAATTCATCATGTGAATGTGGAAATGGGGGTGGTGTAAATAACTTCATCCCGTGAATGTGGAAATGGGGGCGGTGTAGATAATCTCATACTGTACATGTGGAAATGAAGGAGGTGTAAATATTCTCATCCTGTGAATGTGAAAATGGAGGAGGTGTAAGTAGTCTCATCCTGTGAATGTGGAAATGGGGGAGGTGTAAATAGTCTAATCCTGTGAATGTGGAAATGTGGGAGGTGTACATAGTCTCATCCTCTGAATGTGGAAATGGTGGAAGTGTAAATCGGCTCATCCTGTGAATGTGGAAATGGGGGAGGTGTAAATAGCTTCATTCTGTGAATGTTGAAAATCGAAGGTGAAAATACCTTCATCCTGTGAATGTGGAAATGGGGGAAGTGTAAATAGATTCATCCTGTGAATGTGGAAATGTGGGAGGTGGAAATAGCCTCATCCAGTGACTGTGGAAATGGCGGATGTGTAAATAATGTCATCATGTGTGTGTAGAAATGGAGGAGGTGTAAAAAGTCTCATCCTGTAAATGTGGAGATTGAGGAGATGTAAATAGTCTCATCCTGTGAATGTGGAAATTGGGGCGGTGTAAATAGCTTCATCCAGTGAATGTGGAAATGAGGGAGGTGGAAATAGCCTCATCCAGTGACTGTGGAAATGGCAGATGTGTAAATAATGTCATGATGTGTGTGTAGAAATGGAGGAGGTGTAAAAAGTCTCATCCTGTAAATGTGGAGATTGAGGAGATGTAAATAGTCTCATCCTGTGAATGTGGAAATTGGGGCGGCGTAAATAGCTTCATCCTGTGAATGTGGAAATGAGGGAGGTGGAAATAGTCTCATCCTGTGAATGTGAAAATGTGGGAGGTGTAAATAAATTCATCATGTGAATGTAGAAATGGGGGAGGTTTAAATAGCTTCATCCTGTGAATGTGGAAATGGGGGAGGTGTAGAAAATCTCATACTGTACATGTGGAAATGAAGGAGGTGTAAATAGTCTCATCCTGTGAATGAGGAAATGGAGGAGGTGTAAGTTGTCTCATCCTGTGAATGTGCAAATGGGGGAGGTGGAAATAGTCTCATCCTCTGAATTTGGAAATGGTGGAAGTGTAAATCGGCTCATCCTGTGAATGTGGAAATGGGGGAGGTGTAAACAGCTTCATTCTGTGACTGTTGAAAAGCGGAGGTGAAAATAGCTTCATCCTGTGAATGTGGAAATGGGGGAAGTGTAAATAGATTCATCCTGTGAATGTGGAAATGGGAGAGGTGGAAATAGCTTCATCCTTTGAATGTGGAAATTTGGGAGTTGTAAATAGTCTCATCCTGTGAATGTGAAAATGGGGGTGCTGTAAATCGCCTCATCCTGTGAATGTCGAAATGGGGGAGGTGTAAATAATCTCATCCTGTGAATGTGGAAATGGGGGAGGTGCAACTAGTCTCATCCTGTCAATGTGGAAATGGGGGAGGTGTAAATAGCTTCATTCTGTGAATGTGGAAATGGGGACGTGTAAATAGCCTCATCCTGTGAATGTGGAAATGGGGGAGCTGTAAATAGTCTCATCCCGTGAATGTGGAAATGAGGGAGGTGTAAATAAATTCATCCTGTGAATGTGGAAATGGGGGAGGTTTAAATAGCTTCATCCTGTGAATGTGGAAATGGGGGAGGTGTAAATAATCTCATCTTGTGAATGTGGAAATGGGGGAGGTGTAAACAGTCTCATCCTGTGAATGTGGAAATGGGGGAGGTGTAAATAATCTCATCCTGTGAATGTGGAAATTGGGGAGGTGTAAATAGTCTCATCATGTGAATGTGGAAATGGGGGAGGTGTAAATAGTCTCATCCTGTGAATGTGGAAATGGGGGAGGTGAATATAGCTTCATACTGTGAATGTGGAAATGGGGACGTGTAAATAGCCTCATCCTGTGAATGTGGAAATGGGGAAGCTGTAAATAGTCTCATCCCGTGAATGTGGAAATAAGGGAGGTGTAAATAAATTCATCCTCTGAATGTGGAAATGGGGGAGGTTTAAATAGCTTCATCTTGTGAATGTTGAAAAGCGGAGGTGAAAATAGCTTCATCCTGTGAATGTGGAAATGGGGGAGGTGGAAGTAGCTTCATCCTGTGAATGTGGAAATGGGGTGGTGTAAATAGTCTCATCCTGTGAATGTGAAAATGGGGGAGGTGCAAATAGCCTCATCCAGTGAATGTGGAAATGCGGGAGGTGTAAATAGCTTCATCCTGTGAATGTGGAAATGGGTGGTGTAAATAGTCTCATCCTGTGTCTGTGGAAATGGGGGAGGTGTAAATAGATTCAACCTGTGAATGTGGAAATGTGGGATTTGGAAATAGATTCATCCTGTGAATGTGCAAATAGGGGAGGTGTAAATAGCTTCTTCCTGTGAATGTGGAAAGGGGGGAGGTTGAATTAGATTCATCCTGTGAATGTGGAAATGGGGAGGTGTAAATCGGAACATCCTGTGAATGTGGAAATGGGGGAGGTGTAAATAGTCACATCCTGTGAATGTGAAAATGGGGGAGGTGTAAACAGCTTCATTCTGTGACTGTTGAAAAGCGGAGGTGAAAATAGCTTCATCCTGTGAATGTGGAAATGGGGGAAGTGTAAATAGATTCATCCTGTGAATGTGGAAATGGGAGAGGTGGAAATAGCTTCATCCTTTGAATGTGGAAATTGGGGAGTTGTAAATAGTCTCATCCTGTGAATGTGAAAATGGGGGTGCTGTAAATCGCCTCATCCTGTGAATGTCGAAATGGGGGAGGTGTAAATAATCTCATCCTGTGAATGTGGAAATGGGGGAGGTGCAACTAGTCTCATCCTGTCAATGTGGAAATGGGGGAGGTGTAAATAGCTTCATTCTGTGAATGTGGAAATGGGGACGTGTAAATAGCCTCATCCTGTGAATGTGGAAATGGGGGAGCTGTAAATAGTCTCATCCCGTGAATGTGGAAATGAGGGAGGTGTAAATAAATTCATCCTGTGAATGTGGAAATGGGGGAGGTTTAAATAGCTTCATCCTGTGAATGTGGAAATGGGGGAGGTGTAAATAATCTCATCTTGTGAATGTGGAAATGGGGGAGGTGTAAACAGTCTCATCCTGTGAATGTGGAAATGGGGGAGGTGTACATCGTCTCATCCTGTGAATGTGGAAATTGGGGAGGTGTAAATAGTCTCATCATGTGAATGTGGAAATGGGGCAGGTGTAAAGAGCTTCATCCTGTGAATGTGGAAATGGGGGAGGTGGACATAGCTTCGTCCTGTGAATGTGGAAATGGGGGATGTGTAAATAGTCTCATCCTGTGAATGTGGAAATAGGGGAGGTGTAAATAGTCTCATCCTGTGAATGTGGAAATGGGGGAGGTGTAAATAGTCTCATCCTGTGAATGTGGAAATGGGGGAGGTGTAAATAGTCTCATCCTGTGAATGTGGAAATGCGGGAGGTGTAAATAGTCTCATCCTGTGAATGTGGAAATGGGGGAGGTGTAAATAGATTCAACCTGTGAATGTGGAAAGGGGGGAGGTTTAATCAGCTTCATCTTGTGAATGTGGAAATGGGGGAGGTGTAAATAGTCTCTTTCTGTGAATGTGGAAATGTGGGAGGTGGAAATAGCCTCATCCAGTGAACGTGGAAATGGGGGAGGTGTAAATAATGTCATCCTGTGTATGTGGAAATTGGGGAGGTGTAAATAGCTTCATCCTTTGAATGTGGAAATGGGGAGGTGTAAATACATTGATCCTGTGAATGTGGATATGGGGGAGGTGTAAATAGCCTCATCCTGTGAATGTGGAAATGGGGGAGGTGTAAATAGTCTCATCCTGTGAATGTGAAAATGGGGGAGGTGTAAATAGCTTCTTCCTGTGAATGTGGAAATGGGGGACATGTAAATAGTCTCATCCTGTGAATGTGGAAATGGGTGGTGTAAATAGCTTCATTTTGTGAATGTGGAAATGGGGGAGGTGGAAATAGTCTCATCCTGTGAATGAGGAAATGGGGCAGGTGTAACTAGCTTCATCCTGTGAATGTGGAAATGGGGGAGGTGTAAATAGTCTCATCCTGTGAATGTGAAAATGGAGCTGGTGTAAATAGTCTCATCCTGTGACTGTGGAAATGGGGGAGGTGTAAATCGCTTCATCCTGTGAATGTGAAAATGGTGGAGCTGAAAATAGATTCATCCTGTGAATATGCAAATAGGGGAGGTGTAAATAGCCTCTTCCTGTGAATGTGGAAAGGGGGGAGGTTTAATTAGCTTCATCCTGTGAATGTGGAAATGGGGGAGGTCTAAATAGTCTCTTTCTGTGAATGTGGAAATGTGGGAGGTGGAAATAGCCTCATTCAGTCAATGTGGAAATGGGGGAGGTGTAAATAATGTCATCCTGTGTATGTGGAAATTGGGGAGGCGTAAATAGCTTCATCCTTTGAATGTGGAAATGGGGGTGGTGGAAATAGTCTCATCCTGTGAATGTGGAAATGAGGGAGGTGTAAATAAATTCATCCTGTGAATGTGGAAATGGGAGAGGTTTAAATAGCTTCATCCTGTGAATGTTGAAAAGCGGAGGTGAAAATAGCTTCATCCTGTGAATGTGGAAATGGGGGAGGTGTAAATCGTCTCATCCTGTGACTGTGGAAATGTGGGAGGTGGAAATAGCCTCATCCAGTGAACGTGGAAATGGGGGAGGTGTAAATAATGTCATCCTGTGTATGTGGAAATTGGGGAGGTGTAAATAGCTTCATCCTTTGAATGTGGAAATGGGGAGGTGTAAATACATTGATCCTGTGAATGTGGATATGGGGGAGGTGTAAATAGCCTCATCCTGTGAATGTGGAAATGGGGGAGGTGTAAATAGTCACATCCTGTGAATGTGAAAATGGGGGAGGTGTAAACAGCTTCATTCTGTGACTGTTGAAAAGCGGAGGTGAAAATAGCTTCATCCTGTGAATGTGGAAATGGGGGAAGTGTAAATAGATTCATCCTGTGAATGTGGAAATGGGAGAGGTGGAAATAGCTTCATCCTTTGAATGTGGAAATTGGGGAGTTGTAAATAGTCTCATCCTGTGAATGTGAAAATGGGGGTGCTGTAAATCGCCTCATCCTGTGAATGTCGAAATGGGGGAGGTGTAAATAATCTCATCCTGTGAATGTGGAAATGGGGGAGGTGCAACTAGTCTCATCCTGTCAATGTGGAAATGGGGGAGGTGTAAATAGCTTCATTCTGTGAATGTGGAAATGGGGACGTGTAAATAGCCTCATCCTGTGAATGTGGAAATGGGGGAGCTGTAAATAGTCTCATCCCGTGAATGTGGAAATGAGGGAGGTGTAAATAAATTCATCCTGTGAATGTGGAAATGGGGGAGGTTTAAATAGCTTCATCCTGTGAATGTGGAAATGGGGGAGGTGTAAATAATCTCATCTTGTGAATGTGGAAATGGGGGAGGTGTAAACAGTCTCATCCTGTGAATGTGGAAATGGGGGAGGTGTAAATCGTCTCATCCTGTGAATGTGGAAATTGGGGAGGTGTAAATAGTCTCATCATGTGAATGTGGAAATGGGGCAGGTGTAAAGAGCTTCATCCTGTGAATGTGGAAATGGGGGAGGTGGACATAGCTTCGTCCTGTGAATGTGGAAATGGGGGATGTGTAAATAGTCTCATCCTGTGAATGTGGAAATAGGGGAGGTGTAAATAGTCTCATCCTGTGAATGTGGAAATGGGGGAGGTGTAAATAGTCTCATCCTGTGAATGTGGAAATGGGGGAGGTGTAAATAGTCTCATCCTGTGAATGTGGAAATGCGGGAGGTGTAAATAGTCTCATCCTGTGAATGTGGAAATGGGGGAGGTGTAAATAGATTCAACCTGTGAATGTGGAAATGATGGAGCTGGAAATAGATTCATCCTGTGAATATGCAAATACGGGAGGTGTAAATAGCTTCTTCCTGTGAATGTGGAAAGGGGGAGGTTTAATCAGCTTCATCTTGTGAATGTGGAAATGGGGGAGGTGTAATTAGTCTCTTTCTGTGAATGTGGAAATGTGGGAGGTGGAAATAGCCTCATCCAGTGAACGTGGAAATGGGGGAGGTGTAAATAATGTCATCCTGTGTATGTGGAAATTGGGGAGGTGTAAATAGCTTCATCCTTTGAATGTGGAAATGGGGAGGTGTAAATACATTGATCCTGTGAATGTGGATATGGGGGAGGTGTAAATAGCCTCATCCTGTGAATGTGGAAATGGGGGAGGTGTAAATAGTCTCATCCTGTGAATGTGAAAATGGGGGAGGTGTAAATAGCTTCTTCCTGTGAATGTGGAAATGGGGGAGGTGTAAATAGTCTCATCCTGTGAATGTGGAAATGGGTGGTGTAAATAGCTTCATTTTGTGAATGTGGAAATGGGGGAGGTGGAAATAGTCTCATCCTGTGAATGAGGAAATGGGGCAGGTGTAACTAGCTTCATCCTGTGAATGTGGAAATGGGGGAGGTGTAAATAGTCTCATCCTGTGAATGTGAAAATGGAGCTGGTGTAAATAGTCTCATCCTGTGACTGTGGAAATGGGGGAGGTGTAAATCGCTTCATCCTGTGAATGTGAAAATGGTGGAGCTGAAAATAGATTCATCCTGTGAATATGCAAATAGGGGAGGTGTAAATAGCTTCTTCCTGTGAATGTGGAAAGGGGGGAGGTTTAATTAGCTTCATCCTGTGAATGTGGAAATGGGGGAGGTCTAAATAGTCTCTTTCTGTGAATGTGGAAATGTGGGAGGTGGAAATAGCCTCATTCAGTCAATGTGGAAATGGGGGAGGTGTAAATAATGTCATCCTGTGTATGTGGAAATTGGGGAGGCGTAAATAGCTTCATCCTTTGAATGTGGAAATGGGGGAGGTGGAAATAGTCTCATCCTGTGAATGTGGAAATGAGGGAGGTGTAAATAAATTCATCCTGTGAATGTGGAAATGGGGGAGGTTTAAATAGCTTCATCCTGTGAATGTTGAAAAGCGGAGGTGAAAATAGCTTCATCCTGTGAATGTGGAAATGGGGGAGGTGTAAATCATCTCATCCTGTGACTGTGGAAATGGGGCAGTTGTAAATAACTTCATCCTGTGAATGTGGAAATTGGGGAGGTATAAATAGTCTCATCCTGTGAATGTGAAAATGGGGGAGGTGTAAATAGCCCCATCCTGTGAATGTGGAAATGGGGGAGGTGTAAATAGCTTCATCCTGTTACTGTGGAAATGGGTGGTGTGAATAGCTTCATCCTGTGAATGTGCAAATGGGGGAGGTTTAAATCGTCTCATCCTGTGACTGTGGAAATGGGGGAGGTGTAAATAGATTCAACCTGTGAATGTGGAAATGTGGGAGCTGGAAATAGATTCATCCTGTGAATGCGCAAATAGGGGAGGTGCAAATAGCTTCTTCCTGTGAATGTGGAAAGGGGGGAGGTTTAATTAGCTTCATCCTGTGAATGTGGAAATGTGGGAGGTGGAAATAGCCTCATCCAGTGACTGTGGAAATGGGGCATGTGTAAATAATGTCATCATGTTTCTGTAGAAATGGAAGAGGTGTAAATAGTCTCATCCTGTGAATGTGGAAATGGAGGAGGTGTAAATAGTTTAATCCTGTGAATGTGGAAATTGGGGAGGTGTAAATAGCTTCTTCCTGTGAATGTGGAAAGGGGGGAGGTATAAATAGTCCCTTTCTGTGAATGTGGAAATGTGGGAGGTGGAAATAGCATCTTCCAGTGACTGTGGAAATGGGGGATGTGTAAATAATGTCATCAAGTGTATGTGGAAAAGGAGGAGGTGTAAATAGTCTCATCCTGTGAATGTGGAACTTGGGGAGGTGTAAATAGCTTCATCCTGTGAATGTGGAAATGGGGGAGGTGGAAATAGGTACATCCTGTGAATGTGGAAATGGGGGAGGTGTAAATAGTCCCATCCTGTGAATGTGGAAATGCGGGTGGTGTAAGTAGCTTCATCCTGTGAATGTGGAAATGGGGGAGGTGGAAATAGCCTCATCCTGTGAATGTGGAAATGCGGGAGGTGAAAATAGCTTCATCCTGTGAATGTGGAAATGGGTGAGGTGTAAATAGCCTCATCCTGTGCATGTGGAAATGGGTGAGGTGTAAATAGCCTCATCCTGTGAATGTGGAAATGGGGGAGGTGTAAATAGCCTCATCCTGTGAATGTGGAAATGCGGGAGGTGTAAATAGCTTCATCCTGTGAATGTGGAAATGGGGGAGGTGTAAATAGCCTCACCATGTGAATGTGGAAATGGGGGAGGTGTAAATAAATTCATCCTGTGAATGTGTAAATTGGGGAGGTGTAAATAGCTTCTTCCTGTGAATGTGGAAAGGGGAGAGGTTTAATTTTCTTCATCCTGTGAATGTGGAAATGGGGGAGGTGTAAATAGTCTCATTCTGTGAATGTGGAATGGGGGGAGGTGTTAATAGCCTCATCCTGTGAATGTGGAAATGGGGGAGGTGTAAATAATGTCATTCTGTGTATGTGGAAATTGGGGAGGTGTAAATAGCTTCATCCTTTGAATGTGGAAATGGGGAGGTGGAAATAGTCTCATCCTGTGAATGTGGAAATGGGGAGATGAAAATAGCTTCATCCTGTGAATGTGGAAATGGGAAGGTGTAATTAGCTTCATCCTGTGAATGTGGAAATGGGGGAGGTGTAAATAGCTTCATCCGGTGAATGTGGAAATGGGTGGTGTAAACTGCTTCATCCTGTGAATGTGGAAATGGGGGCGGTGTAAATAGCCTCATCCTGTGAACGTGGAAATGGGGGAGGTGTAAATAGAATCAAGCTGTGATTATGGAAATGCGGGAGGTGTAAATATCTTCATCCTGTGAATGTGGAAAGGGGGGAGGTTTAATTAGCTTCATCCTGTGAATGTGGAAATGGGGGAGGTGTAAATAGTCTCTTTCTGTGAATGTGGAAATGGGGGAGGTGTAAATAGTCTCATCCTGTGAATGTGGAAATGGGGCTAGTGTAAATAGCTTCATCCTGCGAATGTGGAACTGGGGGAGGTATAAATAGTCTCATCCTGTGAATGTGAAAATGGGAAAGGTGTAAATAGCCTCAGCCTGTGAATGTGGAAATGGGGGAGGTGTAAATAGCTTCATCCTGTGAATGTGGAAATGGGAGAGGTGTAAATAGCCTCATCCTGTGAATGTTGAAAAGCGGAGGTGAAAATAGCTTCATCCTGTGAATGTGGAAATGGGGGAGGTGTAAATCGTCTCATCCTGTGACTGTGGAAATGGGGCAGTTGTAAATAACTTCATCCTGTGAATGTGGGAATTGGGGAGGTATAAATAGTCTCATCCTGTGAATGTGAAAATGGGGGAGGTGTAAATAGCCCCATCCTGTGAATGTGGAAATGGGGGAGGTGTAAATAGCTTCATCCTGTGACTGTGGAAATGGGTGGTGTGAATAGCTTCATCCTGTGAATGTGCAAATGGGGGAGGTTTAAATCGTCTCATCCTGTGACTGTGGAAATGGGGGAGGTGTAAATAGATTCAACCTGTGAATGTGGAAATGTGGGAGCTGGAAATAGATTCATCCTGTGAATGCGCGAATAGGGGAGGTGCAAATAGCTTCTTCCTGTGAATGTGGAAAGGGGGTGGTTTAATTAGCTTCATCCTGTGAATGTGGAAATGTGGGAGGTGGAAATAGCCTCATCCAGTGACTGTGGAAATGGGGCATGTGTAAATAATGTCATCATGTTTCTGTAGAAATGGAAGAGGTGTAAATAGTCTCATCCTGTGAATGTTGAAATGGAGGAGGTGTAAATAGTTTAATCCTGTGAATGTGGAAATTGGGGAGGTGTAAATAGCTTCTTCCTGTGAATGTGGAAAAGGGGGAGGTATAAATAGTCTCTTTCTGTGAATGTGGAAATGTGGGAGGTGGAAATAGCATCTTCCAGTGACTGTGGAAATGGGGGATGTGTAAATAATGTCATCAAGTGTATGTGGAAAAGGAGGAGGTGTAAATAGTCTCATCCTGTGAATGTGGAACTTGGGGAGGTGTAAATAGCTTCATCCTGTGAATGTGGAAATGGGGGAGGTGGAAATAGGTACATCCTGTGAATGTGGAAATGGGGGAGGTGTAAATAGTCCCATCCTGTGAATGTGGAAATGCGGGTGGTGTAAGTAGCTTCATCCTGTGAATGTGGAAATGGGGAGGTGGAAATAGCCTCATCCTGTGAATGTGGAAATGCGGGAGGTGAAAATAGCTTCATCCTGTGAATGTGGAAATGGGTGAGGTGTAAATAGCCTCATCCTGTGCATGTGGAAATGGGTGAGGTGTAAATAGCCTCATCCTGTGAATGTGGAAATGGGGGAGGTGTAAATAGCCTCATCCTGTGAATGTGGAAATGCGGGAGGTGTAAATAGCTTCATCCTGTGAATGTGGAAATGGGGGAGGTGTAAATAGCCTCACCCTGTGAATGTGGAAATGGGGGAGGTGTAAATAAATTCATCCTGTGAATGTGCAAATTGGGGAGGTGCAAATAGCTTCTTCCTGTGAATGTGGAAAGGGGAGAGGTTGAATTAGCTTCATCCTGTGAATGTGGAAATGGGGGAGGTGTAAATAGTCTCATTCTGTGAATGTGGAAAGGGGGGAGGTGTAAATAATGTCATTCTGTGTATGTGGAAATTGGGGAGGTGTTAATAGCTTCATCCTTTGAATGTGGAAATGGGAAGGTGGAAATAGCCTCATCCTGTGAATGTCGAAATGGGGGAGGTGTAAATAATCGCATCCTGTGAGTTTGGAAATGGGGGAGGTGCAACTAGTCTCATCCTGTCAATGTGGAAATGGGGGAGGTGTAAATAGCTTCATTCTGTGAATGTGGAAATGGGGACGTGTAAATAGCCTCATCCTGTGAATGTGGAAATGGGGGAGCTGTAAATAGTCTCATCCCGTGAATGTGGAAATGAGGGAGGTGTAAATAAATTCATCCTGTGAATGTGGAAATGGGGGAGGTTTAAATAGCTTCATCGTGTGAATGTGGAAATGGGGGAGGTGTAAATAATCTCATCCTGTAAATGTGGAAATGGAGGAGGTTTAAATAATCTCATCTTGTGAATGTGGAAATGGGGGAGGTGTAAACAGTCTCATCCTGTGAATGTGGAAATGGGGGAGGTGTAAATAGTCTCATCCTGTGAATGTGGAAATTGGGGAGGTGTAAATAGTCTCATCATGTGAATGTGGAAATGGGGCAGGTGTAAAGAGCTTCATCCTGTGAATGTGGAAATGGGGGAGGTGGACATAGCTTCGTCCTGTGAATGTGGAAATGGGGGATGTGTAAATAGTCTCATCCTGTGAATGTGGAAATAGGGGAGGTGTAAATAGTCTCATCCTGTGAATGTGGAAATGGGGGAGGTGTAAATAGTCTCATCCTGTGAATGTGGAAATGGGGGAGGTGTAAATAGTCTCATCCCGTGAATGTGGAAATGGGGGAGGTGTAAGTAGATTCAACCTGTGAATGTGGAAATGATGGAGCTGGAAATAGATTCATCCTGTGAATATGCAAATACGGGAGGTGTAAATAGCTTCTTCCTGTGAATGTGGAAAGGGGGGAGGTTTAATCAGCTTCATCTTGTGAATGTGGAAATGGGGGAGGTGTAAATAGTCTCTTTCTGTGAATGTGGAAATGTGGGAGGTGGAAATACATTGATCCTGTGAATGTGGATATGGGGGAGGTGTAAATAGCCTCATCCTGTGAATGTGGAAATGGGGGAGGTGGAAATAGTCTCATCCTGTAAATGAGGAAATGGGGCAGGTGTAACTAGCTTCATCCTGTGAATGTGGAAATGGGGGAGGTGTAAATAGTCTCATCCTTTGAATGTGAAAATGGGGCTGGTGTAAATAGTCTCATCCTGTGACTGTGGAAATGGGGGAGGTGTACATCGCTTCATCCTGTGAATGTGAACATGGTGGTGCTGAAAATAGATTCATCCTGTGAATATGCAAATAGGGGAGGTGTAAATAGCTTCTTCCTGTGAATGTGGAAAGGGGGGAGGTTTAATTAGCTTCATCCTGTGAATGTGGAAATGGGGGAGGTCTAAATAGTCTCTTTCTGTGAATGTGGAAATGTGGGAGGTGGAAATAGCCTCATTCAGTCAATGTGGAAATGGGGGAGGTGTAAATAATGTCATCCTGTGTATGTGGAAATTGGGGAGGCGTAAATAGCTTCATCCTTTGAATGTGGAAATGGGGGAGGTGGAAATAGTCTCATCCTGTGAATGTGGAAATGAGGGAGGTGTAAATAAATTCATCCTGTGAATGTGGAAATGGGGGAGGTTTAAATAGCTTCATCCTGTGAATGTTGAAAAGCGGAGGTGAAAATAGCTTCATCCTGTGAATGTGGAAATGGGGGAGGTGTAAATCGTCTCATCCTGTGACTGTGGAAATGGGGCAGTTGTAAATAACTTCATCCTGTGAATGTGGAAATGGGGGAGGTATAAATAGTCTCTTTCTGTGAATGTGGAAATGGGGGAGGTGTAAATAGTCTCATCCTGTGAATGTGGAAATGGGGCTAGTGTAAATAGCTTCATCCTGCGAATGTGGAACTGGGGGAGGTTATAAATAGTCTCATCCTGTGAATGTGAAAATGGGAAAGGTGTAAATAGCCTCAGCCTGTGAATGTGGAAATGGGGGAGGTGTAAATAGCTTCATCCTGTGAATGTGGAAATGGGAGAGGTGTAAATAGCCTCATCCTGTGAATGTTGAAAAGTGGAGGTGAAAATAGCTTCATCCTGTGAATGTGGAAATGGGGTAGGTGTAAATCGTCTCATCCTGTGACTGTGGAAATGGGGCAGTTGTAAATAACTTCATCCTGTGAATGTGGAAATTGGGGAGGTATAAATAGTCTCATCCTGTGAATGTGAAAATGGGGGAAGTGTAAATAGCCCCATCCTGTGAATGTGGAAATGGGGGAGGTGTAAATAGCTTCATCCTGTGACTGTGGAAATGGGTGGTGTGAATAGCTTCATCCTGTGAATGTGCAAATGGGGGAGGTTTAAATCGTCTCATCCTGTGACTGTGGAAATGGGGGAGGTGTAAATAGATTCAACCTGTGAATGTGGAAATGTGGGAGCTGGAAATATTTTCATCCTGTGAATGCGCAAATAGGGGAGGTGCAAATAGCTTCTTCCTGTGAATGTGGAAAGGGGGTGGTTTAATTAGCTTCATCCTGTGAATGTGGAAATGTGGGAGGTGGAAATAGCCTCATCCAGTGACTGTGGAATTGGGGCATGTGTAAATAATGTCATCATGTTTCTGTAGAAATGGAAGAGGTGTAAATAGTCTCATCCTGTGAATGTGGAAATGGAGGAGGTGTAAATAGTTTAATCCTGTGAATGTGGAAATTGGGGAGGTGTAAATAGCTTCTTCCTGTGAATGTGGAAAAGGGGGAGGTATAAATAGTCTCTTTCTGTGAATGTGGAAATGTGGGAGGTGGAAATAGCATCTTCCAGTGACTGTGGAAATGGGGGATGTGTAAATAATGTCATCAAGTGTATGTGGAAAAGGAGGAGGTGTAAATAGTCTCATCCTGTGAATGTGGAACTTGGGGAGGTGTAAATAGCTTCATCCTGTGAATGTGGAAATGGGGGAGGTGGAAATAGGTACATCCTGTGAATGTGGAAATGGGGGAGGTGTAAATAGTCCCATCCTGTGAATGTGGAAATGCGGGTGGTGTAAGTAGCTTCATCCTGTGAATGTGGAAATGGGGGAGGTGGAAATAGCCTCATCCTGTGAATGTGGAAATGCGGGAGGTGAAAATAGCTTCATCCTGTGAATGTGGAAATGGGTGAGGTGTAAATAGCCTCGTCCTGTGCATGTGGAAATGGGTGAGGTGTAAATAGCCTCATCCTGTGAATGTGGAAATGGGGGAGGTGTAAATAGCCTCATCCTGTGAATGTGGAAATGCGGGAGGTGTAAATAGCTTCATCCTGTGAATGTGGAAATGGGGGAGGTGTAAATAGCCTCAGCCTGTGAATGTGGAAATGGGGGAGGTGTAAATAAATTCATCCTGTGAATGTGCAAATTGGGGAGGTGTAAATAGCTTCTTCCTGTGAATGTGGAAAGGGGAGAGGTTTAATTAGCTTCATCCTGTGAATGTGGAAATGGGGGAGGTGTACATAGTCTCATTCTGTGAATGTGGAAAGGGGGGAGGTGTTAATAGCCTCATCCTGTGTATGTGGAAATTGGGGAGGTGTAAATAGCTTCATCCTTTGAATGTGGAAATGGGGAGGTGGAAATAGTCTCATCCTGTGAATGTGGAAATGGGGAGATGAAAATAGCTTCATCCTGTGAATGTGGAAATGGGAAGGTGTAATTAGCTTCATCCTGTGAATGTGGAAATGGGGGAGGTGTAAATAGCTTCATCCGTTGAATGTGGAAATGGGTGGTGAAAACTGCTTCATCCTGTGAATGTGGAAATGGGGGCGGTGTAAATAGCCTCATCCTGTGAACGTGGAAATGGGGGAGGTGTAAATAGAATCAAGCTGTGATTATGGAAATGCGGGAGGTGTAAATATCTTCATCCTGTGAATGTGGAAAGGGGGGAGGTTTAATTAGCTTCATCCTGTGAATGTGGAAATGGGGGAGGTGTAAATAGTCTCTTTCTGTGAATGTGGAAATGGGGGAGGTGTAAATAGTCTCATCCTGTGAATGTGGAAATGGGGCTAGTGTAAATAGCTTCATCCTGCGAATGTGGAACTGGGGGAGGTATAAATAGTCTCATCCTGTGAGTGTGAAAATGGGAAAGGTGTAAATAGCCTCAGCCTGTGAATGTGGAAATGGGAGAGGTGTAAATAGCCTCATCCTGTGAATGTGGAAATGGGGGAGGTGTAAATAGCTTCATCCTGTGACTGTGGAAATTGGAGAGGTGTAAATAGTCTTATCCTTTTACTGTGGAAATGGGGGAGGTGTAAATAGATTCAACGTGTGAATTTGGAACTGTGGGAGCTGGAAATCGATTCATTCTGTGAATGCGCAAATAGGGGAGGTGTTAATAGCTTCTTCCTGTGAATGTGGAAAGGGGGGAGGTTTAATTAGCTTCATCCTGTGAATATGGAAATGGGGGAGGTGTAAATAGTCTCATCCTGTGAATGTGGAAATGGGGGAGGTGTAAATAGTCTCTTTCTGTGAATGTGGAAATGTGGGAGGTGGAAATAGCCTCATCCAGTGGCTGTGGAAATGGGGGATGTTTAAATAATGTCATCATGTGTATGTTGAAATGGAGGAGGTGTAAATAGTCTCATCCTGTGAATGTGGAAATGGAGGAGGAGTAAATAGTCTCATCCTGTGAATGTGGAAATTGGGGAGGTGTAAATAGCTTCATCCTGTGCATGTGGAAATGGGGGTGGTGGAAATAGTCTCATCCTGTGAATGTAGAAATGGGGGAGGTGGAAGTAGCTTCATCCTGTGAATGTGGAAATGGGGGAGGTGGAAATAGTCTCATCCTGTGAATGTGAAAATGGGGGAGGTGTAAATAGCCTCATCCTGTGAATGTGAAAATGGGGGAGTTGTAAATAGCCTCATCCAGTGAATGTGAAAATGGGGGAGGTGTAAATAGCCTCATCCAGTGAATGTGGAAATGGGGGAGGTGTAAATAGCTTCATCCTGTGAATGTGGAAATGGGGGAGCTGTAAATAGCCTCATGCTGTGAATGTGGAAATGCGGGAGGTGTAAATAGCTTCATCCTGTGAATGTGGAAATGGGGGAGGTGTTAATAGTCTCTTTCTGTGAATGTGGAAATGTGGGAGGTGGAAATAGCCTCATGCTGTGAATGTGGAAATGCGGGAGGTGTAAATAGCTTCATCCTGTGAATGTGGAAATGGGGGAGGTGTAAATAGTCTCTGTCTGTGAATGTGGAAATGTGGGAGGTGGAAATAGCCTGATCCAGTGAATGTGGAAATGGGGGAGGTCTAAATAATGTCATCCTGTGTATAGGGAAATTGGGGAGGTGTAAATAGCCTCATCCAGTGAATGTGGAAATGGGGGAGGTGTAAATAGCTTCATCCTGTGAATGTGGAAATGGGGGAGCTATAAATAGCCTCATGCTGTGAATGTGGAAATGCGGGAGGTGTAAATAGCTTCATCCTGTGAATGTGGAAATTGGGGAGGTGTAAATAGTCTCTTTCTGTGAATGTGGAAATGTGGGAGGTGGAAATTCCCTGATCCAGTGAATGTGGAAATGGGGGAGGTCTAAATAATGTCATCCTGTGTATATGGAAATTGGGAAGGTGTAAATAGCTTCATCCTTTGAATGTGGAAATGGGGGAGGTAGAAATAGTCACATCCTGTGAATGTGGAAATGAGGGAGGTGTAAATAAATTCATCCTCTGAATGTGGAAATGGGGGATGTTTAAATAGCTTCATCCTGTGAATGTTGAAAAGCGTACGTGAAAATAGCTTCATCCTGTGAATGTGGAAATGGGGGAGGTGGAAGTAGCTTCATCCTGTGAATATGGAAATGGGGGTGGTGTAAATAGTCTCATCCTGTCAATGTGAAAATGGGGGAGGTGTAAATAGCCTCATCCAGTGAATGTGGAAATGGGGGAGGTGTAAGTAGCTTCATCCTGTGAATGTGGAAATGGGTGGTGCAAATAGTCTCATCCTGTGACTTTGGAAATGGGGGAGGTGTAAATAGATTCAACCTGTGAATGTTGGAATGTGGGATTTGGAAATAGATTCATCCTGTGAATGTGCAAATAGGGGAGGTGTAAATAGCTTCTTCCTGTGAATGTGGAAAGGGGGGAGGTTTAATTAGATTCATCCTGTGAATGTGGAAATGGGGAGGTGTAAATCGGAACATCCTGTCAATGTGGAAATGGGGGAGGTGTAAATAGCTTCATCCTGTGAATGTTGAAAAGCGGAGGTGAAAATAGCTTAATCATGTGATTGTGGAAATGGGTGGTGTAAATAGTCTATTTCTGTGAATGTGGAAATGTGGGAGGTGGAAATAGCCTCATCCAGTGACTGTGGAAATGGCGGATGTGTAAATAATGTCATGATGTGTGTGTAGAAATGGAGGAGGTGTAAAAAGTCTCATCCTGTAAATGTGGAAATTGAGGAGGAATAAATAGTCTCATCCTGTGAATGTGAAAATGGGGGAGGTGTAAATAGCCCCATCCTGTGAATGTGGAAATGGGGGAGGTGTAAATAGCTTCATCCTGTGACTGTGGAAATGGGTGGTGTGAATAGCTTCATCCTGTGAATGTGCAAATGGGGGAGGTTTAAATCGTCTCATCCTGTGACTGTGGAAATGGGGGAGGTGTAAATAGATTCAACCTGTGAATGTGGAAATGTGGGAGCTGGAAATAGATTCATCCTGTGAATGCGCAAATAGGGGAGGTGCAAATAGCTTCTTCCTGTGAATGTGGAAAGGGGGTGGTTTAATTAGCTTCATCCTGTGAATGTGGAAATGTGGGAGGTGGAAATAGCCTCATCCAGTGACTGTGGAAATGGGGCATGTGTAAATAATGTCATCATGTTTCTGTAGAAATGGAAGAGGTGTAAATAGTCTCATCCTGTGAATGTTGAAATGGAGGAGGTGTAAATAGTTTAATCCTGTGAATGTGGAAATTGGGGAGGTGTAAATAGCTTCTTCCTGTGAATGTGGAAAAGGGGGAGGTATAAATAGTCTCTTTCTGTGAATGTGGAAATGTGGGAGGTGGAAATAGCATCTTCCAGTGACTGTGGAAATGGGGGATGTGTAAATAATGTCATCAAGTGTATGTGGAAAAGGAGGAGGTGTAAATAGTCTCATCCTGTGAATGTGGAACTTGGGGAGGTGTAAATAGCTTCATCCTGTGAATGTGGAAATGGGGGAGGTGGAAATAGGTACATCCTGTGAATGTGGAAATGGGGGAGGTGTAAATAGTCCCATCCTGTGAATGTGGAAATGCGGGTGGTGTAAGTAGCTTCATCCTGTGAATGTGGAAATGGGGAGGTGGAAATAGCCTCATCCTGTGAATGTGGAAATGCGGGAGGTGAAAATAGCTTCATCCTGTGAATGTGGAAATGGTGGAGGTGTAAATAGCCTCATCCTGTGCATGTGGAAATGGGTGAGGTGTAAATAGCCTCATCCTGTGAATGTGGAAATGGGGGAGGTGTAAATAGCCTCATCCTGTGAATGTGGAAATGCGGGAGGTGTAAATAGCTTCATCCTGTGAATGTGGAAATTGGGGAGGTGTAAATAGCCTCACCCTGTGAATGTGGAAATGGGGGAGGTGTAAATAAATTCATCCTGTGAATGTGCAAATTGGGGAGGTGCAAATAGCTTCTTCCTGTGAATGTGGAAAGGGAGAGGTTGAATTAGCTTCATCCTGTGAATGTGGAAATGGGGGAGGTGTAAATAGTCTCATTCTGTGAATGTGGAAAGGGGGGAGGTGTTAATAGCCTCATCCTGTGAATGTGGAAATGGGGGAGGTGTAAATAATGTCATTCTGTGTATGTGGAAATTGGGGAGGTGTAAATAGCTTCATCCTTTGAATGTGGAAATGGGGAGGTGGAAATAGCCTCATCCTGTGAATGTCGAAATGGGGGAGGTGTAAATAATCTCATCCTGTGAGTGTGGAAATGGGGGAGGTGCAACTAGTCTCATCCTGTCAATGTGGAAATGGGGGAGGTGTAAATAGCTTCATTCTGTGAATGTGGAAATGGGGACGTGTAAATAGCCTCATCCTGTGAATGTGGAAATGGGGGAGCTGTAAATAGTCTCATCCCGTGAATGTGGAAATGAGGGAGGTGTAAATAAATTCATCCTGTGAATGTGGAAATGGGGGAGGTTTAAATAGCTTCATCCTGTGAATGTGGAAATGGGGGAGGTGTAAATAATCTCATCCTGTAAATGTGGAAATGGAGGAGGTTTAAATAATCTCATCTTGTGAATGTGGAAATGGGGGAGGTGTAAACAGTCTCATCCTGTGAATGTGGAAATGGGGGAGGTGTAAATAGACTCATCCTGTGAATGTGGAAATTGGGGAGGTGTAAATAGTCTCATCATGTGAATGTGGAAATGGGGCAGGTGTAAAGAGCTTCATCCTGTGAATGTGGAAATGGGGGAGGTGGACATAGCTTCGTCCTGTGAATGTGGAAATGGGGGATGTGTAAATAGTCTCATCCTGTGAATGTGGAAATAGGGGAGGTGTAAATAGTCTCATCCTGTGAATGTGGAAATGGGGGAGGTGTAAATAGTCTCATCCTGTGAATGTGGAAATGGGGGAGGTGTAAATAGTCTCATCCCGTGAATGTGGAAATGGGGGAGGTGTAAATAGATTCAACCTGTGAATGTGGAAATGATGGAGCTGGAAATAGATTCATCCTGTGAATATGCAAATACGGGAGGTGTAAATAGCTTCTTCCTGTGAATGTGGAAAGGGGGGAGGTTTAATCAGCTTCATCTTGTGAATGTGGAAATGGGGGAGGTGTAAATAGTCTCTTTCTGTGAATGTGGAAATGTGGGAGGTGGAAATAGCCTCATCCAGTGAACGTGGAAATGGGGGAGGTGTAAATAATGTCATCCTGTGTATGTGGAAATTGGGGAGGTGTAAATAGCTTCATCCTTTGAATGTGGAAATGGGGAGGTGTAAATACATTGATCCTGTGAATGTGGATATGGGGGAGGTGTAAATAGCCTCATCCTGTGAATGTGGAAATGGGGGAGGTGTAAATAGTCTCATCCTGTGAATGTGAAAATGGGGGAGGTGTAAATAGCTTCTTCCTGTGAATGTGGAAATGGGGGAGGTGTAAATAGTCTCATCCTGTGAATGTGGAAATGGGTGGTGTAAATAGCTTCATCCTGTGAATGTGGAAATGGGGGAGGTGGAAATAGTCTCATCCTGTAAATGAGGAAATGGGGCAGGTGTAACTAGCTTCATCCTGTGAATGTGGAAATGGGGGAGGTGTAAATAGTCTCATCCTGTGAATGTGAAAATGGGGCTGGTGTAAATAGTCTCATCCTGTGACTGTGGAAATGGGGGAGGTGTACATTGCTTCATCCTGTGAATGTGAACATGGTGGAGCTGAAAATAGATTCATCCTGTGAATATGCAAATAGGGGAGGTGTAAATAGCTTCTTCCTGTGAATGTGGAAAGGGGGGAGGTTTAATTAGCTTCATCCTGTGAATGTGGAAATTGGGGAGGTCTAAATAGTCTCTTTCTGTGAATGTGGAAATGTGGGAGGTGGAAATAGCCTCATTCAGTCAATGTGGAAATGGGGGAGGTGTAAATAATGTCATCCTGTGTATGTGGAAATTGGGGAGGCGTAAATAGCTTCATCCTTTGAATGTGGAAATGGGGGAGGTGGAAATAGTCTCATCCTGTGAATGTGGAAATGAGGGAGGTGTAAATAAATTCATCCTGTGAATGTGGAAATGGGGGAGGTGTAAATCGTCTCATCCTGTGACTGTGGAAATGGGGCAGTTGTAAATAACTTCATCCTGTGAATGTGGAAATTGGGGAGGTATAAATAGTCTCATCCTGTGAATGTGAAAATGGGGGAGGTGTAAATAGTCTCTTTCTGTGAATGTGGAAATGGGGGAGGTGTAAATAGTCTCATCCTGTGAATGTGGAAATGGGGCTAGTGTAAATAGCTTCATCCTGCGAATGTGGAACTGGGGGAGGTATAAATAGTCTCATCCTGTGAATGTGAAAATGGGAAAGGTGTAAATAGCCTCAGCCTGTGAATGTGGAAATGGGGGAGGTGTAAATAGCTTCATCCTGTGAATGTGGAAATGGGAGAGGTATAAATAGTCTCATCCTGTGAATGTGAAAATGGGGGAGGTGTAAATAGTCTCTTTCTGTGAATGTGGAAATGGGGGAGGTGTAAATAGTCTCATCCTGTGAATGTGGAAATGGGGCTAGTGTAAATAGCTTCATCCTGCGAATGTGGAACTGGGGGAGGTATAAATAGTCTCTTTCTGTGAATGTGGAAATGGGGGAGGTGGAAATAGTCTCATCCTGTGACTGTGGAAATGGGGCAGTTGTAAATAACTTCATCCTGTGAATGTGGAAATTGGGGAGGTATAAATAGTCTCATCCTGTGAATGTGAAAATTGGGGAAGTGTAAATAGCCCCATCCTGTGAATGTGGAAATGGGGGAGGTGTAAATAGCTTCATCCTGTGACTGTGGAAATGGGTGGTGTGAATAGCTTCATCCTGTGAATGTGCAAATGGGGGAGGTTTAAATCGTCTCATCCTGTGACTGTGGAAATGGGGGAGGTGTAAATAGATTCAACCTGTGAATGTGGAAATGTGGGAGCTGGAAATATTTTCATCCTGTGAATGCGCAAATAGGGGAGGTGCAAATAGCTTCTTCCTGTGAATGTGGAAAGGGGGTGGTTTAATTAGCTTCATCCTGTGAATGTGGAAATGTGGGAGGTGGAAATAGCCTCATCCAGTGACTGTGGAAATGGGGCATGTGTAAATAATGTCATCATGTTTCTGTAGAAATGGAAGAGGTGTAAATAGTCTCATCCTGTGAATGTGGAAATGGAGGAGGTGTAAATAGTTTAATCCTGTGAATGTGGAAATTGGGGAGGTGTAAATAGCTTCTTCCTGTGAATGTGGAAAAGGGGGAGGTATAAATAGTCTCTTTCTGTGAATGTGGAAATGTGGGAGGTGGAAATAGCATCTTCCAGTGACTGTGGAAATGGGGGATGTGTAAATAATGTCATCAAGTGTATGTGGAAAAGGAGGAGGTGTAAATAGTCTCATCCTGTGAATGTGGAACTTGGGGAGGTGTAAATAGCTTCATCCTGTGAATGTGGAAATGGGGGAGGTGGAAATAGGTACATCCTGTGAATGTGGAAATGGGGGAGGTGCAAATAGTCCCATCCTGTGAAAGTGGAAATGCGGGTGGTGTAAGTAGCTTCATCCTGTGAATGTGGAAATGGGGGAGGTGGAAATAGCCTCATCCTGTGAATGTGGAAATGCGGGAGGTGAAAATAGCTTCATCCTGTGAATGTGGAAATGGGTGAGGTGTAAATAGCCTCATCCTGTGCATGTGGAAATGGGTGAGGTGTAAATAGCCTCATCCTGTGAATGTGGAAATGGGGGAGGTGTAAATAGCCTCATCCTGTGAATGTGGAAATGCGGGAGGTGTAAATAGCTTCATCCTGTGAATGTGGAAATGGGGGAGGTGTAAATAGCCTCAGCCTGTGAATGTGGAAATGGGGGAGGTGTAAATAAATTCATCCTGTGAATGTGCAAATTGGGGAGGTGTAAATAGCTTCTTCCTGTGAATGTGGAAAGGGGAGAGGTTTAATTAGCTTCATCCCGTGAATGTGGAAATGGGGGAGGTGTAAATAGTCTCATTCTGTGAATGTGGAAAGGGGGGAGGTGTTAATAGCCTCATCCTGTGAATGTGGAAATGGGGGAGGTGTAAATAATGTCATTCTGTGTATGTGGAAATTGGGGAGGTGTAAATAGCTTCATCCTTTGAATGTGGAAATGGGGAGGTGGAAATAGTCTCATCCTGTGAATGTGGAAATGGGGAGATGAAAATAGCTTCATCCTGTGAATGTGGAAATGGGAAGGTGTAATTAGCTTCATCCTGTGAATGTGGAAATGGGGGAGGTGTAAATAGCTTCATCCGTTGAATGTGGAAATGGGTGGTGAAAACTGCTTCATCCTGTGGATGTGGAAATGGGGGCGGTGTAAATAGCCTCATCCTGTGAACGTGGAAATGGGGGAGGTGTAAATAGAATCAAGCTGTGATTATGGAAATGCGGGAGGTGTAAATATCTTCATCCTGTGAATGTGGAAAGGGGGGAGGTTTAATTAGCTTCATCCTGTGAATGTGGAAATGGGGGAGGTGTAAATAGTCTCATCCTGTGAATGTGGAAATGGGGCTAGTGTAAATAGCTTCATCCTGCGAATGTGGAACTGGGGGAGGTATAAATAGTCTCATCCTGTGAGTGTGAAAATGGGAAAGGTGTAAATAGCCTCAGCCTGTGAATGTGGAAATGGGGGAGGTGTAAATAGCTTCATCCTGTGAATGTGGAAATGGGAGAGGTGTAAATAGCCTCATCCTGTGAATGTGGAAATGGGGGAGGTGTAAATAGCTTCATCCTGTGACTGTGGAAATTGGAGAGGTGTAAATAGTCTCATCCTTTTACTGTGGAAATGGGGGAGGTGTAAATAGATTCAACGTGTGAATTTGGAACTGTGGGAGCTGGAAATCGATTCATTCTGTGAATGCGCAAATAGGGGAGGTGTAAATAGCTTCTTCCTGTGAATGTGGAAAGGGGGGAGGTTTAATTAGCTTCATCCTGTGAATATGGAAATGGGGGAGGTGTAAATAGTCTCATCCTGTGAATGTGGAAATGGGGGAGGTGTAAATAGTCTCTTTCTGTGAATGTGGAAATGTGGGATGTGGAAATAGCCTCATCCAGTGGCTGTGGAAATGGGGGATGTTTAAATAATGTCATCATGTGTATGTTGAAATGGAGGAGGTGTAAATAGTCTCATCCTGTGAATGTGGAAATGGAGGAGGAGTAAATAGTCTCATCCTGTGAATGTGGAAATTGGGGAGGTGTAAATAGCTTCATCCTGTGACTGTGGAAATGGGTGGTGTGAATAGCTTCATCCTGTGAATGTGCAAATGGGGGAGGTTTAAATCGTCTCATCCTGTGACTGTGGAAATGGGGGAGGTGTAAATAGATTCAACCTGTGAATGTGGAAATGTGGGAGCTGGAAATATTTTCATCCTGTGAATGCGCAAATAGGGGAGGTGCAAATAGCTTCTTCCTGTGAATGTGGAAAGGGGGTGGTTTAATTAGCTTCATCCTGTGAATGTGGAAATGTGGGAGGTGGAAATAGCCTCATCCAGTGACTGTGGAAATGGGGCATGTGTAAATAATGTCATCATGTTTCTGTAGAAATGGAAGAGGTGTAAATAGTCTCATCCTGTGAATGTGGAAATGGAGGAGGTGTAAATAGTTTAATCCTGTGAATGTGGAAATTGGGGAGGTGTAAATAGCTTCTTCCTGTGAATGTGGAAAAGGGGGAGGTATAAATAGTCTCTTTCTGTGAATGTGGAAATGTGGGAGGTGGAAATAGCATCTTCCAGTGACTGTGGAAATGGGGGATGTGTAAATAATGTCATCAAGTGTATGTGGAAAAGGAGGAGGTGTAAATAGTCTCATCCTGTGAATGTGGAACTTGGGGAGGTGTAAATAGCTTCATCCTGTGAATGTGGAAATGGGGGAGGTGGAAATAGGTACATCCTGTGAATGTGGAAATGGGGGAGGTGCAAATAGTCCCATCCTGTGAAAGTGGAAATGCGGGTGGTGTAAGTAGCTTCATCCTGTGAATGTGGAAATGGGGGAGGTGGAAATAGCCTCATCCTGTGAATGTGGAAATGCGGGAGGTGAAAATAGCTTCATCCTGTGAATGTGGAAATGGGTGAGGTGTAAATAGCCTCATCCTGTGCATGTGGAAATGGGTGAGGTGTAAATAGCCTCATCCTGTGAATGTGGAAATGGGGGAGGTGTAAATAGCCTCATCCTGTGAATGTGGAAATGCGGGAGGTGTAAATAGCTTCATCCTGTGAATGTGGAAATGGGGGAGGTGTAAATAGCCTCAGCCTGTGAATGTGGAAATGGGGGAGGTGTAAATAAATTCATCCTGTGAATGTGCAAATTGGGGAGGTGTAAATAGCTTCTTCCTGTGAATGTGGAAAGGGGAGAGGTTTAATTAGCTTCATCCCGTGAATGTGGAAATGGGGGAGGTGTAAATAGTCTCATTCTGTGAATGTGGAAAGGGGGGAGGTGTTAATAGCCTCATCCTGTGAATGTGGAAATGGGGGAGGTGTAAATAATGTCATTCTGTGTATGTGGAAATTGGGGAGGTGTAAATAGCTTCATCCTTTGAATGTGGAAATGGGGAGGTGGAAATAGTCTCATCCTGTGAATGTGGAAATGGGGAGATGAAAATAGCTTCATCCTGTGAATGTGGAAATGGGAAGGTGTAATTAGCTTCATCCTGTGAATGTGGAAATGGGGGAGGTGTAAATAGCTTCATCCGTTGAATGTGGAAATGGGTGGTGAAAACTGCTTCATCCTGTGGATGTGGAAATGGGGGCGGTGTAAATAGCCTCATCCTGTGAACGTGGAAATGGGGGAGGTGTAAATAGAATCAAGCTGTGATTATGGAAATGCGGGAGGTGTAAATATCTTCATCCTGTGAATGTGGAAAGGGGGGAGGTTTAATTAGCTTCATCCTGTGAATGTGGAAATGGGGGAGGTGTAAATAGTCTCTTTCTGTGAATGTGGAAATGGGGGAGGTGTAAATAGTCTCATCCTGTGAATGTGGAAATGGGGCTAGTGTAAATAGCTTCATCCTGCGAATGTGGAACTGGGGGAGGTATAAATAGTCTCATCCTGTGAGTGTGAAAATGGGAAAGGTGTAAATAGCCTCAGCCTGTGAATGTGGAAATGGGGGAGGTGTAAATAGCTTCATCCTGTGAATGTGGAAATGGGAGAGGTGTAAATAGCCTCATCCTGTGAATGTGGAAATGGGGGAGGTGTAAATAGCTTCATCCTGTGACTGTGGAAATTGGAGAGGTGTAAATAGTCTCATCCTTTTACTGTGGAAATGGGGGAGGTGTAAATAGATTCAACGTGTGAATTTGGAACTGTGGGAGCTGGAAATCGATTCATTCTGTGAATGCGCAAATAGGGGAGGTGTAAATAGCTTCTTCCTGTGAATGTGGAAAGGGGGGAGGTTTAATTAGCTTCATCCTGTGAATATGGAAATGGGGGAGGTGTAAATAGTCTCATCCTGTGAATGTGGAAATGGGAGAGGTGTAAATAGTCTCTTTCTGTGAATGTGGAAATGTGGGATGTGGAAATAGCCTCATCCAGTGGCTGTGGAAATGGGGGATGTTTAAATAATGTCATCATGTGTATGTTGAAATGGAGGAGGTGTAAATAGTCTCATCCTGTGAATGTGGAAATGGAGGAGGAGTAAATAGTCTCATCCTGTGAATGTGGAAATTGGGGAGGTGTAAATAGCTTCATCCTGTGCATGTGGAAATGGGGGTGGTGGAAATAGTCTCATCCTGTGAATGTAGAAATGGGGGAGGTGGAAGTAGCTTCATCCTGTGAATGTGGAAATGGGGGAGGTGGAAATAGTCTCATCCTGTGAATGTGAAAATGCGGGAGGTGTAAATAGCTTCATCCTGTGAATGTGGAAATGGGGGAGGTGTAAATAGCCTCAGCCTGTGAATGTGGAAATGGGGGAGGTGTAAATAAATTCATCCTGTGAATGTGCAAATTGGGGAGGTGTAAATAGCTTCTTCCTGTGAATGTGGAAAGGGGAGAGGTTTAATTAGCTTCATCCTGTGAATGTGGAAATGGGGGAGGTGTAAATAGTCTCATTCTGTGAATGTGGAAAGGGGGGAGGTGTTAATAGCCTCATCCTGTGAATGTGGAAATGGGGGAGGTGTAAATAATGTCATTCTGTGTATGTGGAAATTGGGGAGGTGTAAATAGCTTCATCCTTTGAATGTGGATATGGGGAGGTGGAAATAGCCTCATCCTGTGAATGTCGAAATGGGGGAGGTGTAAATAATCTCATCCTGTGAGTGTGGAAATGGGGGAGGTGCAACTAGTCTCATCCTGTCAATGTGGAAATGGGGGAGGTGTAAATAGCTTCATTCTGTGAATGTGGAAATGGGGACGTGTAAATAGCCTCATCCTGTGAATGTGGAAATGGGGGAGCTGTAAATAGTCTCATCCCGTGAATGTGGAAATGAGGGAGGTGTAAATAAATTCATCCTGTGAATGTGGAAATGGGGGAGGTTTAAATAGCTTCATCTTGTGAATGTGGAAATGGGGGAGGTGTAAATAATCTCATCCCGTATATGTGGAAATGGAGGAGGTTTAAATAATCTCATCTTGTGAATGTGGAAATGGGGGAGGTGTAAACAGTCTCATCCTGTGAATGTGGAAATGGGGGAGGTGTAAATAGTCTCATCCTGTGAATGTGGAAATTGGGGAGGTGTAAATAGTCTCATCATGTGAATGTGGAAATGGGGCAGGTGTAAAGAGCTTCATCCTGTGAATGTGGAAATGGGGGAGGTGGACATAGCTTCGTCCTGTGAATGTGGAAATGGGAGATGTGTAAATAGTCTCATCCTGTGAATGTGGAAATTGGGGAGGTGTAAATAGTCTCATCCTGTGAATGTGGAAATGGGGGAGGTGTAAATAGTCTCATCCTGTGAATGTGGAAATGGGGGAGGTGTAAATAGTCTCATCCCGTGAATGTGGAAATGGGGGAGGTGTAAATAGATTCAACCTGTGAATGTGGAAATGATGGAGCTGGAAATAGATTCATCCTGTGAATATGCAAATACGGGAGGTGTAAATAGCTTCTTCCTGTGAATGTGGAAAGGGGGGTGGTTTAATCAGCTTCATCTTGTGAATGTGGAAATGGGGGAGGTGTAAATAGTCTCTTTCTGTGAATGTGGAAATGTGGGAGGTGGAAATAGCCTTATCCAGTGAACGTGGAAATGGGGGAGGTGTAAATAATGTCATCCTGTGTATGTGGAAATTGGGGAGGTGTAAATAGCTTCATCCTTTGAATGTGGAAATGGGGAGGTGTAAATACATTGATCCTGTGAATGTGGATATGGGGGAGGTGTAAATAGCCTCATCCTGTGAATGTGGAAATGGGGGAGGTATAAATAGTCTCATCCTGTGAATGTGAAAATGGGGGAGGTGTAAATAGCTTCTTCCTGTGAATGTGGAAATGGGGGAGGTGTAAATAGTCTCATCCTGTGAATGTGGAAATGGGTGGTGTAAATAGCTTCATCCTGTGAATGTGGAAATGGGGGAGGTGGAAATAGTCTCATCCTGTAAATGAGGAAATGGGGCAGGTGTAACTAGCTTCATCCTGTGAATGTGGAAATGGGGGAGGTGTAAATAGTCTCATCCTGTGAATGTGAAAATGGGGCTGGTGTAAATAGTCTCATCCTGTGACTGTGGAAATGGGGGAGGTGTACATCGCTTCATCCTGTGAATGTGAACATGGTGGAGCTGAAAATAGATTCATCCTGTGAATATGCAAATAGGGGAGGTGTAAATAGCTTCTTCCTGTGAATGTGGAAAGGGGGGAGGTTTAATTAGCTTCATCCTGTGAATGTGGAAATGGGGGAGGTCTAAATAGTCTCTTTCTGTGAATGTGGAAATGTGGGAGGTGGAAATAGCCTCATTCAGTCAATGTGGAAATGGGGGAGGTGTAAATAATGTCATCCTGTGTATGTGGAAATTGGGGAGGCGTAAATAGCTTCATCCTTTGAATGTGGAAATGGGGGAGGTGGAAATAGTCTCATCCTGTGAATGTGGAAATGAGGGAGGTGTAAATAAATTCATCCTGTGAATGTGGAAATGGGGGAGGTTTAAATAGCTTCATCCTGTGAATGTTGAAAAGCGGAGGTGAAAATAGCTTCATCCTGTGAATGTGGAAATGGGGGAGGTGTAAATCGTCTCATCCTGTGACTGTGGAAATGGGGCAGTTGTAAATAACTTCATCCTGTGAATGTGGAAATTGGGGAGGTATAAATAGTCTCATCCTGTGAATGTGAAAATGGGGGAGGTGTAAATAGTCTCTTTCTGTGAATGTGGAAATGGGGGAGGTGTAAATAGTCTCATCCTGTGAATGTGGAAATGGGGCTAGTGTAAATAGCTTCATCCTGCGAATGTGGAACTGGGGGAGGTATAAATAGTCTCATCCTGTGAATGTGAAAATGGGAAAGGTGTAAATAGCCTCAGCCTGTGAATGTGGAAATGGGGGAGGTGTAAATAGCTTCATCCTGTGAATGTGGAAATGGGGTAGGTGTAAATCGTCTCATCCTGTGACTGTGGAAATGGGGCAGTTGTAAATAACTTCATCCTGTGAATGTGGAAATTGGGGAGGTATAAATAGTCTCTTTCTGTGAATGTGGAAATGGGGGAGGTGGAAATAGTCTCATCCTGTGACTGTGGAAATGGGGCAGTTGTAAATAACTTCATCCTGTGAATGTGGAAATTGGGGAGGTATAAATAGTCTCATCCTGTGAATGTGAAAATTGGGGAAGTGTAAATAGCCCCATCCTGTGAATGTGGAAATGGGGGAGGTGTAAATAGCTTCATCCTGTGACTGTGGAAATGGGTGGTGTGAATAGCTTCATCCTGTGAATGTGCAAATTGGGGAGGTTTAAATCGTCTCATCCTGTGACTGTGGAAATGGGGGAGGTGTAAATAGATTCAACCTGTGAATGTGGAAATGTGGGAGCTGGAAATATTTTCATCCTGTGAATGCGCAAATAGGGGAGGTGCAAATAGCTTCTTCCTGTGAATGTGGAAAGGGGGTGGTTTAATTAGCTTCATCCTGTGAATGTGGAAATGTGGGAGGTGGAAATAGCCTCATCCAGTGACTGTGGAAATGGGGCATGTGTAAATAATGTCATCATGTTTCTGTAGAAATGGAAGAGGTGTAAATAGTCTCATCCTGTGAATGTGGAAATGGAGGAGGTGTAAATAGTTTAATCCTGTGAATGTGGAAATTGGGGAGGTGTAAATAGCTTCTTCCTGTGAATGTGGAAAAGGGGGAGGTATAAATAGTCTCTTTCTGTGAATGTGGAAATGTGGGAGGTGGAAATAGCATCTTCCAGTGACTGTGGAAATGGGGGATGTGTAAATAATGTCATCAAGTGTATGTGGAAAAGGAGGAGGTGTAAATAGTCTCATCCTGTGAATGTGGAACTTGGGGAGGTGTAAATAGCTTCATCCTGTGAATGTGGAAATGGGGGAGGTGGAAATAGGTACATCCTGTGAATGTGGAAATGGGGGAGGTGCAAATAGTCCCATCCTGTGAAAGTGGAAATGCGGGTGGTGTAAGTAGCTTCATCCTGTGAATGTGGAAATGGGGGAGGTGGAAATAGCCTCATCCTGTGAATGTGGAAATGCGGGAGGTGAAAATAGCTTCATCCTGTGAATGTGGAAATGGGTGAGGTGTAAATAGCCTCATCCTGTGCATGTGGAAATGGGTGAGGTGTAAATAGCCTCATCCTGTGAATGTGGAAATGGGGGAGGTGTAAATAGCCTCATCCTGTGAATGTGGAAATGCGGGAGGTGTAAATAGCTTCATCCTGTGAATGTGGAAATGGGGGAGGTGTAAATAGCCTCAGCCTGTGAATGTGGAAATGGGGGAGGTGTAAATAAATTCATCCTGTGAATGTGCAAATTGGGGAGGTGTAAATAGCTTCTTCCTGTGAATGTGGAAAGGGGAGAGGTTTAATTAGCTTCATCCCGTGAATGTGGAAATGGGGGAGGTGTAAATAGTCTCATTCTGTGAATGTGGAAAGGGGGGAGGTGTTAATAGCCTCATCCTGTGAATGTGGAAATGGGGGAGGTGTAAATAATGTCATTCTGTGTATGTGGAAATTGGGGAGGTGTAAATAGCTTCATCCTTTGAATGTGGAAATGGGGAGGTGGAAATAGTCTCATCCTGTGAATGTGGAAATGGGGAGATGAAAATAGCTTCATCCTGTGAATGTGGAAATGGGAAGGTGTAATTAGCTTCATCCTGTGAATGTGGAAATGGGGGAGGTGTAAATAGCTTCATCCGTTGAATGTGGAAATGGGTGGTGAAAACTGCTTCATCCTGTGGATGTGGAAATGGGGGCGGTGTAAATAGCCTCATCCTGTGAACGTGGAAATGGGGGAGGTGTAAATAGAATCAAGCTGTGATTATGGAAATGCGGGAGGTGTAAATATCTTCATCCTGTGAATGTGGAAAGGGGGGAGGTTTAATTAGCTTCATCCTGTGAATGTGGAAATGGGGGAGGTGTAAATAGTCTCTTTCTGTGAATGTGGAAATGGGGGAGGTGTAAATAGTCTCATCCTGTGAATGTGGAAATGGGGCTAGTGTAAATAGCTTCATCCTGCGAATGTGGAACTGGGGGAGGTATAAATAGTCTCATCCTGTGAGTGTGAAAATGGGAAAGGTGTAAATAGCCTCAGCCTGTGAATGTGGAAATGGGGGAGGTGTAAATAGCTTCATCCTGTGAATGTGGAAATGGGAGAGGTGTAAATAGCCTCATCCTGTGAATGTGGAAATGGGGGAGGTGTAAATAGCTTCATCCTGTGACTGTGGAAATTGGAGAGGTGTAAATAGTCTCATCCTTTTACTGTGGAAATGGGGGAGGTGTAAATAGATTCAACGTGTGAATTTGGAACTGTGGGAGCTGGAAATCGATTCATTCTGTGAATGCGCAAATAGGGGAGGTGTAAATAGCTTCTTCCTGTGAATGTGGAAAGGGGGGAGGTTTAATTAGCTTCATCCTGTGAATATGGAAATGGGGGAGGTGTAAATAGTCTCATCCTGTGAATGTGGAAATGGGGGAGGTGTAAATAGTCTCTTTCTGTGAATGTGGAAATGTGGGATGTGGAAATAGCCTCATCCAGTGGCTGTGGAAATGGGGGATGTTTAAATAATGTCATCATGTGTATGTTGAAATGGAGGAGGTGTAAATAGTCTCATCCTGTGAATGTGGAAATGGAGGAGGAGTAAATAGTCTCATCCTGTGAATGTGGAAATTGGGGAGGTGTAAATAGCTTCATCCTGTGCATGTGGAAATGGGGGTGGTGGAAATAGTCTCATCCTGTGAATGTAGAAATGGGGGAGGTGTAAATAGTCTCATCCTGTGAATGTGAAAATGCGGGAGGTGTAAATAGCTTCATCCTGTGAATGTGGAAATGGGGGAGGTGTAAATAGCCTCAGCCTGTGAATGTGGAAATGGGGGAGGTGTAAATAAATTCATCCTGTGAATGTGCAAATTGGGGAGGTGTAAATAGCTTCTTCCTGTGAATGTGGAAAGGGGAGAGGTTTAATTAGCTTCATCCTGTGAATGTGGAAATGGGGGAGGTGTAAATAGTCTCATTCTGTGAATGTGGAAAGGGGGGAGGTGTTAATAGCCTCATCCTGTGAATGTGGAAATGGGGGAGGTGTAAATAATGTCATTCTGTGTATGTGGAAATTGGGGAGGTGTAAATAGCTTCATCCTTTGAATGTGGAAATGGGGAGGTGGAAATAGCCTCATCCTGTGAATGTCGAAATGGGGGAGGTGTAAATAATCTCATCCTGTGAGTGTGGAAATGGGGGAGGTGCAACTAGTCTCATCCTGTCAATGTGGAAATGGGGGAGGTGTAAATAGCTTCATTCTGTGAATGTGGAAATGGGGACGTGTAAATAGCCTCATCCTGTGAATGTGGAAATGGGGGAGCTGTAAATAGTCTCATCCCGTGAATGTGGAAATGAGGGAGGTGTAAATAAATTCATCCTGTGAATGTGGAAATGGGGGAGGTTTAAATAGCTTCATCTTGTGAATGTGGAAATGGGGGAGGTGTAAATAATCTCATCCTGTAAATGTGGAAATGGAGGAGGTTTAAATAATCTCATCTTGTGAATGTGGAAATGGGGGAGGTGTAAACAGTCTCATCCTGTGAATGTGGAAATGGGGGAGGTGTAAATAGTCTCATCCTGTGAATGTGGAAATTGGGGAGGTGTAAATAGTCTCATCATGTGAATGTGGAAATGGGGCAGGTGTAAAGAGCTTAATCCTGTGAATGTGGAAATGGGGGAGGTGGACATAGCTTCGTCCTGTGAATGTGGAAATGGGAGATGTGTAAATAGTCTCATCCTGTGAATGTGGAAATTGGGGAGGTGTAAATAGTCTCATCCTGTGAATGTGGAAATGGGGGAGGTGTAAATAGTCTCATCCTGTGAATGTGGAAATGGGGGAGGTGTAAATAGTCTCATCCCGTGAATGTGGAAATGGGGGAGGTGTAAATAGATTCAACCTGTGAATGTGGAAATGATGGAGCTGGAAATAGATTCATCCTGTGAATATGCAAATACGGGAGGTGTAAATAGCTTCTTCCTGTGAATGTGGAAAGGGGGGTGGTTTAATCAGCTTCATCTTGTGAATGTGGAAATGGGGGAGGTGTAAATAGTCTCTTTCTGTGAATGTGGAAATGTGGGAGGTGGAAATAGCCTTATCCAGTGAACGTGGAAATGGGGGAGGTGTAAATAATGTCATCCTGTGTATGTGGAAATTGGGGAGGTGTAAATAGCTTCATCCTTTGAATGTGGAAATGGGGAGGTGTAAATACATTGATCCTGTGAATGTGGATATGGGGGAGGTGTAAATAGCCTCATCCTGTGAATGTGGAAATGGGGGAGGTGTAAATAGTCTCATCCTGTGAATGTGAAAATGGGGGAGGTGTAAATAGCTTCTTCCTGTGAATGTGGAAATGGGGGAGGTGTAAATAGTCTCATCCTGTGAATGTGGAAATGGGTGGTGTAAATAGCTTCATCCTGTGAATGTGGAAATGGGGGAGGTGGAAATAGTCTCATCCTGTAAATGAGGAAATGGGGCAGGTGTAACTAGCTTCATCCTGTGAATGTGGAAATGGGGGAGGTGTAAATAGTCTCATCCTGTGAATGTGAAAATGGGGCTGGTGTAAATTGTCTCATCCTGTGACTGTGGAAATGGGGGAGGTGTACATCGCTTCATCCTGTGAATGTGAACATGGTGGAGCTGAAAATAGATTCATCCTGTGAATATGCAAATAGGGGAGGTGTAAATAGCTTCTTCCTGTGAATGTGGAAAGGGGGGAGGTTTAATTAGCTTCATCCTGTGAATGTGGAAATGGGGGAGGTCTAAATAGTCTCTTTCTGTGAATGTGGAAATGTGGTAGGTGGAAATAGCCTCATTCAGTCAATGTGGAAATGGGGGAGGTGTAAATAATGTCATCCTGTGTATGTGGAAATTGGGGAGGCGTAAATAGCTTCATCCTTTGAATGTGGAAATGGGGGAGGTGGAAATAGTCTCATCCTGTGAATGTGGAAATGAGGGAGGTGTAAATAAATTCATCCTGTGAATGTGGAAATGGGGGAGGTTTAAATAGCTTCATCCTGTGAATGTTGAAAAGCGGAGGTGAAAATAGCTTCATCCTGTGAATGTGGAAATGGGGGAGGTGTAAATCGTCTCATCCTGTGACTGTGGAAATGGGGCAGTTGTAAATAACTTCATCCTGTGAATGTGGAAATTGGGGAGGTATAAATAGTCTCATCCTGTGAATGTGAAAATGGGGGAGGTGTAAATAGTCTCTTTCTGTGAATGTGGAAATGGGGGAGGTGTAAATAGTCTCATCCTGTGAATGTGGAAATGGGGCTAGTGTAAATAGCTTCATCCTGCGAATGTGGAACTGGGGGAGGTATAAATAGTCTCATCCTGTGAATGTGAAAATGGGAAAGGTGTAAATAGCCTCAGCCTGTGAATGTGGAAATGGGGGAGGTGTAAATAGCTTCATCCTGTGAATGTGGAAATGGGGTAGGTGTAAATCGTCTCATCCTGTGACTGTGGAAATGGGGCAGTTGTAAATAACTTCATCCTGTGAATGTGGAAATTGGGGAGGTATAAATAGTCTCATCCTGTGAATGTGAAAATGGGGGAAGTGTAAATAGCCCCATCCTGTGAATGTGGAAATGGGGGAGGTGTAAATAGCTTCATCCTGTGACTATGGAAATGGGTGGTGTGAATAGCTTCATCCTGTGAATGTGCAAATGGGGGAGGTTTAAATCGTCTCATCCTGTGACTGTGGAAATGGGGGAGGTGTAAATAGATTCAACCTGTGAATGTGGAAATGTGGGAGCTGGAAATATTTTCATCCTGTGAATGCGCAAATAGGGGAGGTGCAAATAGCTTCTTCCTGTGAATGTGGAAAGGGGGTGGTTTAATTAGCTTCATCCTGTGAATGTGGAAATGTGGGAGGTGGAAATAGCCTCATCCAGTGACTGTGGAAATGGGGCATGTGTAAATAATGTCATCATGTTTCTGTAGAAATGGAAGAGGTGTAAATAGTCTCATCCTGTGAATGTGGAAATGGAGGAGGTGTAAATAGTTTAATCCTGTGAATGTGGAAATTGGGGAGGTGTAAATAGCTTCTTCCTGTGAATGTGGAAAAGGGGGAGGTATAAATAGTCTCTTTCTGTGAATGTGGAAATGTGGGAGGTGGAAATAGCATCTTCCAGTGACTGTGGAAATGGGGGATGTGTAAATAATGTCATCAAGTGTATGTGGAAAAGGAGGAGGTGTAAATAGTCTCATCCTGTGAATGTGGAACTTGGGGTGGTGTAAATAGCTTCATCCTGTGAATGTGGAAATGGGGGAGGTGGAAATAGGTACATCCTGTGAATGTGGAAATGGGGGAGGTGTAAATAGTCCCATCCTGTGAAAGTGGAAATGCGGGTGGTGTAAGTAGCTTCATCCTGTGAATGTGGAAATGGGGGAGGTGGAAATAGCCTCATCCTGTGAATGTGGAAATGCGGGAGGTGAAAATAGCTTCATCCTGTGAATGTGGAAATGGGTGAGGTGTAAATAGCCTCATCCTGTGCATGTGGAAATGGGTGAGGTGTAAATAGCCTCATCCTGTGAATGTGGAAATGGGGGAGGTGTAAATAGCCTCATCCTGTGAATGTGGAAATGCGGGAGGTGTAAATAGCTTCATCCTGTGAATGTGGAAATGGGGGAGGTGTAAATAGCCTCAGCCTGTGAATGTGGAAATGGGGGAGGTGTAAATAAATTCATCCTGTGAATGTGGAAAGGGGAGAGGTTTAATTAGCTTCATCCTGTGAATGTGGAAATGGGGGAGGTGTAAATAGTCTCATTCTGTGAATGTGGAAAGGGGGGAGGTGTTAATAGCCTCATCCTGTGAATGTGGAAATGGGGGAGGTGTAAATAATGTCATTCTGTGTATGTGGAAATTGGGGAGGTGTAAATAGCTTCATCCTTTGAATGTGGAAATGGGGAGGTGGAAATAGTCTCATCCTGTGAATGTGGAAATGGGGAGATGAAAATAGCTTCATCCTGTGAATGTGGAAATGGGAAGGTGTAATTAGCTTCATCCTGTGAATGTGGAAATGGGGGAGGTGTAAATAGCTTCATCCGTTGAATGTGGAAATGGGTGGTGAAAACTGCTTCATCCTGTGAATGTGGAAATGGGGGCGGTGTAAATAGCCTCATCCTGTGAACGTGGAAATGGGGGAGGTGTAAATAGAATCAAGCTGTGATTATGGAAATGCGGGAGGTGTAAATATCTTCATCCTCTGAATGTGGAAAGGGGGGAGGTTTAATTAGCTTCATCCTGCGAATGTGGAAATGGGGGAGGTGTAAATAGTCTCTTTCTGTGAATGTGGAAATGGGGGAGGTGTAAATAGTCTCATCCTGTGAATGTGGAAATGGGGCTAGTGTAAATAGCTTCATCCTGTGAATGTGGAAATGGGAGAGGTGTAAATAGCCTCATCCTGTGAATGTGGAAATGGGGGAGGTGTAAATAGCTTCATCCTGTGACTGTGGAAATTGGAGAGGTGTAAATAGTCTCATCCTTTTACTGTGGAAATGGGGGAGGTGTAAATAGATTCAACGTGTGAATTTGGAACTGTGGGAGCTGGAAATCGATTCATTCTGTGAATGCGCAAATAGGGGAGGTGTTAATAGCTTCTTCCTGTGAATGTGGAAAGGGGGGAGGTTTAATTAGCTTCATCCTGTGAATATGGAAATGGGGGAGGTGTAAATAGTCTCATCCTGTGAATGTGGAAATGGGGGAGGTGTAAATAGTCTCTTTCTGTGAATGTGGAAATGTGGGAGGTGGAAATAGCCTCATCCAGTGGCTGTGGAAATGGGGGATGTTTAAATAATGTCATCATGTGTATGTTGAAATGGAGGAGGTGTAAATAGTCTCATCCTGTGAATGTGGAAATGGAGGAGGAGTAAATAGTCTCATCCTGTGAATGTGGAAATTGGGGAGGTGTAAATAGCTTCATCCTGTGCATGTGGAAATGGGGGTGGTGGAAATAGTCTCATCCTGTGAATGTAGAAATGGGGGAGGTGGAAGTAGCTTCATCCTGTGAATGTGGAAATGGGGGAGGTGGAAATAGTCTCATCCTGTGAATGTGAAAATGGGGGAGGTGTAAATAGCCTCATCCTGTGAATGTGAAAATGGGGGAGTTGTAAATAGCCTCATCCAGTGAATGTGAAAATGGGGGAGGTGTAAATAGCCTCATCCAGTGAATGTGGAAATGGGGGAGGTGTTAATAGTCTCTTTCTGTGAATGTGGAAATGTGGGAGGTGGAAATAGCCTCATGCTGTGAATGTGGAAATGCGGGAGGTGTAAATAGCTTCATCCTGTGAATGTGGAAATGGGGGAGGTGTAAATAGTCTCTGTCTGTGAATGTGGAAATGTGGGAGGTGGAAATAGCCTGATCCAGTGAATGTGGAAATGGGGGAGGTCTAAATAATGTCATCCTGTGTATATGGAAATTGGGGAGGTGTAAATAGCCTCATCCAGTGAATGTGGAAATGGGGGAGGTGTAAATAGCTTCATCCTGTGAATGTGGAAATGGGGGAGCTATAAATAGCCTCATGCTGTGAATATGGAAATGCGGGAGGTGTAAATAGCTTCATCCTGTGAATGTGGAAATTGGGGAGGTGTAAATAGTCTCTTTCTGTGAATGTGGAAATGTGGGAGGTGGAAATTGCCTGATCCAGTGAATGTGGAAATGGGGGAGGTCTAAATAATGTCATCCTGTGTATATGGAAATTGGGAAGGTGTAAATAGCTTCATCCTTTGAATGTGGAAATGGGGGAGGTAGAAATAGTCACATCCTGTGAATGTGGAAATGAGGGAGGTGTAAATAAATTCATCCTCTGAATGTGGAAATGGGGGAGGTTTAAATAGCTTCATCCTGTGAATGTTGAAAAGCGTACGTGAAAATAGCTTCATCCTGTGAATGTGGAAATGGGGGAGGTGGAAGTAGCTTCATCCTGTGAATATGGAAATGGGGGTGGTGTAAATAGTCTCATCCTGTCAATGTGAAAATGGGGGAGGTGTAAATAGCCTCATCCAGTGAATGTGGAAATGGGGGAGGTGTAAATAGCTTCATCCTGTGAATGTGGAAATGGGTGGTGCAAATAGTCTCATCCTGTGACTTTGGAAATGGGGGAGGTGTAAATAGATTCAACCTGTGAATGTTGGAATGTGGGTTTGGAAATAGATTCATCCTGTGAATGTGCAAATAGGGGAGGTGTAAATAGCTTCTTCCTGTGAATGTGGAAAGGGGGGAGGTTTAATTAGATTCATCCTGTGAATGTGGAAATGGGGAGGTGTAAATCGGAACATCCTGTCAATGTGGAAATGGGGGAGGTGTAAATAGCTTCATCCTGTGAATTTTGAAAAGCGGAGGTGAAAATAGCTTAATCATGTGATTGTGGAAATGGGTGGTGTAAATAGTCTATTTCTGTGAATGTGGAAATGTGGGAGGTGGAAATAGCCTCATCCAGTGACTGTGGAAATGGCGGATGTGTAAATAATGTCATGATGTGTGTGTAGAAATGGAGGAGGTGTAAAAAGTCTCATCCTGTAAATGTGGAAATTGAGGAGATGTAAATAGTCTCATCCTGTGAATGTGGAAATTGGGGTGGTGTAAATAGCTTCATCCTGTGAATGTGGAAATGGGGGAGGTGGAAATAGTCTCATCCTGTGAATGTGGAAATGTGGGAGGTGTAAATAAATTCATCATGTGAATGTGGAAATAGGGGAGGTTTAAATAGCTTCATCCTGTGAATGTGGAAATGGGGGAGGTGTAGATAATCTCATACTGTACATGTGGAAATGAAGGAGGTGTAAATAGTCTCATCCTGTGAATGTGGAAATGGGGGAGGTGGAAATAGCTTCATCCTTTGAATGTGGAAATTGGGGAGGAGTAAATAGTCTCATCCTGTGAATGTGAAAATGGGGGTGGTGTAAATCGCCTCATCCTGTGAATGTGGAAATGGGGGAGGAGCAAATAGCTTCATCCTGTGAGTGTGTAAATGGGTGGTATAAATACCTTCATCCTGTGAATGTGGAAATGGGGGCGGTGTAAATGGTCTCATCCTGTGACTGTGGAAATGGGGGAGGTGTAAATAGATTCAACCTGTGAATGTGGAAATGGGGGAGCTAGAAATAGATTAATCCTGTGAATGCACAAATAGGGGAGGTGTAAATAGCTTCTTCCTGTGAATGTGGAAAGGGAGGAGGCATAAATAGTCTCTTTCTGTGAATGTGGGAGGTGGAAATAGCCTCTTCCAGTGACTGTGGAAATGGGGGATGTGTAAATAATGTTATCAAGTGTATGTGGAAAAGGAAGAGATGTAAATAGTCTCATCCTGTGAATGTGGAAGTTGGGGAGGTGTAAATAGCTTCAACCTGTGAATGTGGAAATGGGGGAGGTGGAAATAGTCTCATCCTGTGAATGTGGAAATGGGGGAGATATATATAGCTTCATCCTGTGAATGTGGAAATGGGGGAGGTGTAAAAAATCTCATCCTGTAAATGTGGAAATGTGGGAGGTATAATTAGCTTCGTCCTGTGAATGTTTTAATGGGGGAGGTGTACATACATTCCTCCTGTGAATGTGGAAATGGGGGATGTTTAACTAGCCTCACCTTGTGAATGTAGAAATGGGGGAGGTGTAAATAATCTCATCCTGTGAATATGGAAATGGAGGAGGTGTAAATAGTCTCATCCTGTGAATGTGGAAATGAGGGAGGTGCAACTAGTCTAATCCTGTGAATGTGGAAATGGGGGAGGTGTAAATAGTCTCATCCTGTGAATGTGGAAATGGGGGAGGTGTAAATAGCTTCATTCTGTGAATGTGGAAATGGGGACGTGTAAATAGCCTCATCCTGTGAATGTGGAAATGGGGGAGCTGTAAATAGTCTCATCCCGTGAATGTGGAAATAAGGGAGGTGTAAATAAATTCATCCTCTGAATGTGGAAATGGGGGAGGTTTAAATAGCTTCATCCTGTGAATGTTGAAAAGCGGAGGTGAAAATAGCTTCATCCTGTGAATGTGGAAATGGGGGAGGTGGAAGTAGCTTCATCCTGTGAATGTGGAAATGGGGGTGGTGTAAATAGTCTCATCCTGTGAATGTGAAAATGGGGGAGGTGTAAATAGCCTCATCCAGTGAATGTGGAAATGGGGGAGGTGTAAATAGCTTCATCCTGTGAATGTGGAAATGGTTGGTGTAAATAGTCTCATCCTGTGACTGTGGAAATGGGGGAGGTGTAAATAGATTCAACCTGTGAATGTGGAAATGTGGGATTTGGAAATAGATTCATCCTGTGAATGTGCAAATAGGGGAGGTGTAAATAGCTTCTTCCTGTGAATGTGGAAAGGGGGGAGGTGTAAATCGGAACATCCTGTGAATGTGGAAATGGGGGAGGTGTAAATAGCTTCATCCTGTGAATGTTGAAAAGCGGAGGTGAATATAGCTTCATCCTGTTATTGTGGAAATGGGTGGTGTAAATAGTCTATTTCTGTGAATGTGGAAATGTGGGAGGTGGAAATAGCCTCATCCATGACTGTGGAAATGGCGGATGTGTAAATAATGTCGTCATGTGTGTGTAGAAATCGAGGAGGTGTAAAAAGTCTCATCCTGTAAATGTGGAAATTGAGGAGGTGTAAATAGTCTCATCCTGTGAATGTGGAAATTGGGGCGGTGCAAATAGCTTCATCCTGTGAATGTGGAAATGGGGGAGGTGGAAATAGTCTCATCCTGTGAATGTGGAAATGTGGGAGGTGTAAATAAATTCATCATGTGAATGTGGAAATGGGGGAGGTTTAAATAACTTCATCCTGTGAATGTGGAAATGGGGGAGGTGTAGATAATCTCATACTGTACATGTGGAAATGAAGGAGGTGTAAATAGTCTCATCCTGTGAATGTGGAAATGGAGGAGGTGTAAGTAGTCTCATCCTCTGAATGTGGAAATGGGGGAGGTGTAAATAGTCTAATCCTGTGAATGTGGAAATGGGGGAGGTGTACATAGTCTCATCCTCTGAATGTGGAAATGGTGGAAGTGTAAATCGGCTCATCCTGTGAATGTGGAAATGGGGGAGGTGTAAATAGCTTCATTCTGTGAATGTTGAAAAGCGAAGGTGAAAATAGCTTCATCCTGTGAATGTGGAAATGGGGGAAGTGTAAATAGATTCATCCTGTGAATGTGGAAATGGGGGATGTGGAAATAGCTTCATCCTTTGAATGTGGAAATTGGGGAGGTATAAATAGTCTCATCCTGTGAATGTGAAAATGGGGGTGGTGTAAATCGCCTCATCCTGTGAATGTCGTAATGGGGGAGGTGTAAATAGCTTCATCCTGTGAATGTGGAAATGGGTGGTATAAATACCTTCATCCTGTGAATGTGGAAATGGGGGCGGTGTAAATAATCTCATCCTGTGACTGTGGAAATGGGGGAGGAGTAAAAAGATTCAACCTGTGAATGTGGAAATGGGGGAGCTAGAAATAGATTCATCCTGTGAATGCACAAATAGGGGAGGTGTAAATAGCTTCTTCCTGTGAATGTGGAAAGGGGGGAGTTATAAATAGTCTCTTTCTGTGAATGTGGAAATGTGGGAGGTGGAAATAGCCTCTTCCAGTGACTGTGGAAATGGGGGATGTGTAAATAATGTCATCAAGTGTATGTGGAAAAGGAGGAGGTGTAAATAGTCTCATCCTGTAAATGTGGAACTTGGGGAGGTGTAAATAGCTTCATCCTGTGAATGTGGAAATGGGGGAGGTGGAGATAGTCTCATCCTGTGAATGTGGAAATGGGGGAGATATAAATAGCTTCATCCTGTGAATGTGGAAATGGGGGAGGTGTAAATAGTCTCATCTTGTGAATGTGGAAATGGGGGAGGTGTAAATAGCTTCATCCTGTGAATGTGGAATTGGGGGAGGTGGAGATAGTCTCATCCTGTGAATGTGGAAATGGGGGAGGTGTAAATAGCTTCATCCTGTGAATGTGGAATTGGGGGAGGTAGAGATAGTCTCATCCTGTGAATGTGGAAATGGGGGAGATATAAATAGCTTCATCCTGTGAATGTGGAAATGGGGGAGGTGTAAATAATCTCATCCTGTCAATGTGGAAATGGGGGAGGTGTAAATCAGCTCATCCTGTGAATGTGGAAATGGGGGAGGTGTAAATAGTCTCTTTCTGTGAATGTTGAAATGTGGGAGGTGGAAATAGCCTCTTTCAGTGAATGTGGAAATGGGGGGGGTGTAAATAATGTCATCCTGTGTATGTGGAAATGGGGGAGGTGTAAATAGCTTCATCCTTTGAATGTGGAAATGGCGGAGGTGAAATTAGTCTCATACTGTGAATGTGGAAATGAGGGAGGTGGAAATAAATTCATTCTGTGAATGTGGAAATGGGGGAGGTTTAAATAGATTCTTCCTGTGAATGTTGAAAAGTTGAGGTGAAAATATCTTCATCCTGTGAATGTGGAAATGGGGGAGGTGTAAATAATTCATCCTGTGAATGTGGAAATGGGGGAGGTGTAAATAGCCTCATCCTGTGAATTTGGAAATGGGGCAGGTGCAAATAGCTTCATCCTGTGAATGTGGAAATGGGGGAGGTATAAATAGTCTCATCCTGTGAATGTGAAAATGGGAGAGGTGTAAACAGCCTCATCCTGTGAATGTGGAAATGGGGGAGGTGTAAATAGTCTCATCCTGTGAATGTGGAAGTGGGGGACGTGTAAATAGATTCATCCTGTGGATGTGGGAATGGGGGAGGTGTAACTATTCTCATCCTGTGACTGTGGAAATGAGGGAGCGTTAAATAGATTCAACCTGTGAATGTGGAAATGTGGGAGCAGGAAATAGATTCATCCTGTGAATGTGGAAATGGGGGAGGTGGAAACAGCTTCATCCTGTGAACATGGAAAGGGGGAATGTGTAAATAGATTCATCCTGTGAATGTGGAAATGGGGGAGGTGTAAATAGTTTCATCCTGTGAATGTGGAAATGGGGGACGTGTAAATAGATTCATCCTGTGAATGTGGAAATGGGGGAGGTGTAAATATTCTCATCCTGTGACTGTGGAAATGAGGGAGCAGGAAATAGATTCATCCTGTGAATGCGCAAATTGGGGAGGTGTAAATAGCTTCTTCCTGGGAATGTGGAAAGGGGGTAGGTTTAATTAGCTTCATGCTGTGAATGTGGAAATGGGGGAGGTGTAAATAGTCTCATCCTGTGAATGTGCAAATGTGGGAGGTGGAAATAGCCTCATCCACTGACTGTGGAACTGGGGGATGTGTAAATAATGTCATCCTGTGTATGTAGAAATGGAGGAGGTGTAAATAGTCTCATCCTGTGAATGTGGAAATGGAGGAGGTGTAAATAGTCTCATCCTGTGAATTTAGAAATTGGGGAGGTGTAAATAGCTTCATCCTGTGAATGTGGAAATGGGGGAGGTGGAAATAGTGTCATCCTGTGAATGTGGAAATGTGGGAGGTGTAAATAAATTGATCCTGTGAATGTGGAGATGGGGGAGGTTTAAATAGCTTAATCCTGTCAATGTGGAAATGGGGGAGGTGTAAATAATCTCATCCTGTAAATGTGGAAATGGAGGAGGTGTAAATTGTTTCATCCTGTGAATGTGGAAATGGGGGAGGTGTAAATCGATTCATCCTGTGAATGTGGAAATGGGGGAGGTGTAAATAGTCTCATCCTGTGAATGTGGAAATGGGGGAGGTGTAAATTGTTTCATCCTGTGAATGTGGAAATGGGGGAGGTGTAAATAGCCTCATCCTGGAATGTGGAAATGGTGGAGCTGAAAATAGATTCATCCTGTGAATATGCAAATAGGGGAGTTGTAAATATCTTCATCCTGTGAATGTGGAAATGGAGGAGGTGTAAATAGTCTCATCATGTGAATGTGGAAATTGGGGCGGGGTAAATAGCTTCATCCTGTGAATGTGGAAATGGGGGAGGTGTAAATAGTCTCATCCTGTGAATGTGGAAATGGGGGAGGTCTGAATAGTCTCATCCTGCGAACGTGGAAATGGGGGAGGTGTAAATTGCCTCATTCTGTGAAATTGGAAATGGGGGAGTTGTAAATTGTCTCATCCTGTGGATGTGGAAATGGGGGAGGTGTAAATAGACTCATCCTGTCAATGTGGAAATGGGGGAGAAGTAAATAGCTTCATCCTTTGAATGTGGAAATGGGTGGTGTAAATAGCTTCATCCTGTGAATGTGCAAATGGGGGAGGTGTAAATAGTCTCATCCTGTGACTGTGGAAATGGGGGAGGTGTAAATAGCCTCATCCTGTGAACATGGAAATGGGGGAGGTGTAAATAGCCTCATCCTGTGAATGTGGAAATGGGGCAGGTGTAAATAGCTTCATCCTGTGAATGTGGAAATGGGGGTGGTGTAAATAGTCTCATCCTGTGACTGTGGAAATGGGGGAGGTTTAAATAGTCTCATCCTGTGAATGTCGAAATGGGGTGGTGTAAATAGTCTCATCCTGTGAATGTGGAAATGGGGGAGGTGTAAATAGCTTCATTCTGTGAATGTGGAAATTGGGAGGTGTAAATCGCCTCATCCTGTGAATGTGGAAATGGGGGAGGTGTAAATAGTCTCATCCTGTGAATGTGGAAATGTGGGAGGTGTAAATTGTCTCATCCTGTGATTTTGGAAATGGGGGAGGTGTAAATAGCCTCATCCTGGAATGTGGAAAAGAGGGAGGTGAAAGTAAATTCATCCTGTGAATGCGGAAAAGGGGGAGGTTTAAATAGATTCATCCTGTGAATGCGGAAAAGGGGGAGGTTTAAATAGCTTCATGCTGTGAATGTTGAAAAGGGGAGGTTAAAATAGTTTCATCCTGTGAATGTGGAAATGCGGGAGGTGTAAATAGTCTCATCCTGTGACTGTGGAAAAGGGGGAAGTTTAAATAGTCTCATCCTGTGAATGTCAAAATGGGGGAGGTGTAAATAGTCTCATCCTGTGAATGTGGAAATGGGGGAGGTGTAAATAGACTCATCCTGTGAATGTGGAAATGTGGGAGGTGTAAATTGTCTCATCCTGTGAATGTGGAAATGGGGGAGATGTAAATAGTCTCATCCTGTGAATGTGGAAATGGGGGAGGTGAAAATAGCCTCATCCTGTGAATGTGGAAGTGGGGGACGTGTAAATAGCTTCATCCTGTGAATGTGGAAATGGGGGAGGTGTAAATATTCTCATCCTGTGACTGTGGAAATGAGGGAGCGTTAAACAGATTCAACCTGTGAATGTGGAAATGTGGGAGCAGGAAATAGATTCATCCTGTGAATGCGCAAATTGAGGAGGTGTAAATAGCTTCTTCCTGGGAATGTGGAAAGGGGGTAGGTTTAATTAGCTTCATCCTGTGAATGTGGAAATGGGGGAGGTTTACTTAGCTTCATCCTGTGAATGTGGAAATGGGGGAGGTGTAAATAGTCTCATCCTGTGAATGTGCAAATGTGGGAGGTGGAAATAGCCTCATCCAGTGAGTGTGGAAATGGGGGATGTGTAAATAATGTCATCATGTGTATGTCGAAATGGAGGAGGTGTAAATAGTCTCATCCTATGAATGTGGAAATAGAGGAGGTGTAAATAGTCTCATCCTGTGAATGTAGAAATTGGGGAGGTGTAAATAGCTTCATCCTGTGAATGTGGAAATGGGGGAGGTGGACATAGTGTCATCCTGTGAATGTGGAAATGTGGGAGGTGTAAATAAATTCATCCTGTGAATGTGGAGATGAGGGAGTTTTAAATAGCTTCATCCTGTCAAGTGGAAATGGGGGAGGTGTAAATAATCTCATCCTGCAAATGTGGAAATTGAGGATGTGTAACTAGTCCCATCCTGTGAATGTGGAAATGGAGGAGGTGTAAATAGTCTCAACCTGTGAATGTGGAAATTGTGGTGGTGTAAATTGTCTCATCCTCTGAATGTGGAAATGGGGGAGGTGTAAATAGCTTCAGTCTGTGAATGATGAAAAGCGTAGGTGAAAATAGCTTCATCCTGTGAATGTGGAAATGGGGGAGGTGTAAATCGATTCATCCTGTGAATGTGGAAATGGGGGAGGTTTAAATAGTCTCATTCTGTGAATGTGGAAATGGGGGAGGTGTAAATTGTCTCATCCTGTGAATGTAGAAGTGGGGGAGGTGTAAATAGCCTCATCCTGGAATGTGGAAATGGGGGAGCTGAAAATAGATTCATCCTGTGAATATGCAAATAGGGGAGTTGTAAATATCTTCATCCTGTGAATGTGGAAATGGAGGAGGTGTAAATAGTCTCATCCTGTGAATGTGGAAATGGGGGAGGTGTAAATAGTCTCATCCTGTGAAATTGGAAATGGGGGAGGTGTAAATTGTCTCATCCTGTGAATGTGGAAATGGGGGAGGTCTGAATAGTCTCATCCTGCGAACGTGGAAATGGGGGAGGTGTAAATAGTCTCATCCTGTGAAATTGGAAATGGGGGAGGTGTAAATTGTCTCATCCTGTGAATGTGGAAATGGGGGAGGTGTAAATAGCCTCATCCTGTCAATGTGGAAATGGGGGAGAAGTAAATAGCTTCATCCTTTGAATGTGGAAATGGGTGGTGTAAATAGCTTCATCCTGTGAATGCGCAAATGGAGGAGGTGTAAATAGTCTCATCCTGTGACTGTGGAAATGGGGGAGTTGTAAATAGCCTCATCCTGTGAACGTGGAAATGGGGGAGGTGTAAATAGCTTCATCCTGTGAATGTGGAAATGGGGGTGGTGTAAATAGTCTCATCCTGTGACTGTGGAAATGAGGGAGCTGTAAATAGTCTCATCCTGTGAATGTCGAAATGGGGGAGGTGTAAATAGCTTCATTCTGTGAATGTGGAAATTGGGGAGGTGTAAATCGCCTCATCCTGTGAATGTGGAAATGGGGGAGGTGCAAATAGTTTCATCCTGTGAATGTGGAAATGTGGGAGGTGTAAATTGTCTCATCCTGTGAATGTGGAAATGGGGGATGTGTAAATAGCCTCATCCTGTGAATGTGGAAATGGGGGACGTGTAAATAGATTCATCCTGTGAATGCGGAAAAGGGGGAGGTTTAAATAGCTTCATGCTATGAATGTTGAAAAGCGGAGGTGAAAATAGCTTCATCCTGTGAATTTCGAAATGGGGGAGGTGGAAATAGTCTCATCCTGTGAATGTGGAAATGGGGGAGGTGTAAATAGCTTCATTCTGTGAATGTGGAAATTGGGGAGGTGTAAATAATCTCATGCTGTAAATGTGGAAATGGGGGAGGTATATTTAGCTTCATCCTGTGAATGTGCAAATGGAGGAGGTGTAAATAATCTCATCCTGTAAATGTGGAAAAGGGGGAGGTTTAAATAGCTTCATGCTGTGAATGTTGAAAAGGGGAGCTGAAAATAGCTTCATCCTGTCAATGTGGAAATGGGGGTGGTGTAAATAGTCTCATCCTGTGACTGTGGAAATGGGGGAGGTTTAAATAGTCTCATGCTGTGAATGTCGAAATGGGGGAGGTGTAAATAGTCTCATCCTGTGAATGTGGAAATGGGGGAGGTGTAAATAGCTTCATTCTGTGAGTGTGGAAATTGGGGAGGTGTAAATCGCCTCATCCTGTGAATGTGGAAATGGGGGAGGTGTAAATAGTCTCATCCTGTGAATGTGGAAATGTGGGAGGTGTAAATTGTCTCATCCTGTGAATGTGGAAATGGGGGAGGTGTAAATAAATTTATTCTGTGAATGCGGAAAAGGGGGAGGTTTAAATAGCTTCATCCTGTGAATGTGGAATTGGGGGAGGTGGAAATAGTCTCATCCTGTGAATGTGGAAATGGGGGAGGTGTAAATAGCTTCATTCAGTGAATGTGGAAATTGGGGAGGTGTAAATCGCCTCATCCTGTGAATGTCGAAATGGGGGAGGTGTAAATTGTCTCATCCTCTGAATGTGGAAATGGGGGAGGTGTAAATAGCTTCATCCTGTGATGTGGAAATGGGGGAGGTGTAAATAGCCTCATCCTGGAATGTGGAAATGAGGGAGGTGTAAATAAATTCATCCTGTGAATGCGGAAAAGGGGGAGGTTTAAATAGCTTCGCGCTGTGAATGTTGAAAAGCGGAGGTGAAAATAGCTTCATCCTGTGAATGTGGAAATGGGGGAGGTGTAAATAGATTCATCCTGTGAATGTGGAAATGGGGGAGGTGTAAATAGTCTCATCCTGTGAATGCGGAAAAGGCGCAGGTGTAAATAGCTTCATCCTGTGAATGTGGAAACGGGGGAGGTGGAAATAGCTTCATCCTGTGAATGTGGAAATGGGGGATGTATAAATAGCCTCATCCTGTGAATGTGGAAAAGGGGGAGGTGGAAATAGCTTCATGCTGTGAATGTTGAAAAGCAGAGGTGAAAATAGCTTCATCCTGTGAATGTGGAAATGGGGGAGGTGGAAATAGCTTCATCCTGTGAACATGGAAAGGGGGAATGTGTAAATAGATTCATCCTGTGAATGTGGAAATGGGGGAGGTGTAAATAGTCTCATCCTGTGAATGTGGAAATGGGGGACGTGTAAATAGATTCATCCTGTGAATGTGGAAATGGGGGAGGTGTAAATATTCTCATCCTGTGACTGTGGAAATGAGGGAGCAGGAAATAGATTCATCCTGTGAATGCGCAAATTGGGGAGGTGTAAATAGCTTCTTCCTGGGAATGTGGAAAGGGGGTAGGTTTAATTAGCTTCATGCTGTGAATGTGGAAATGGGGGAGGTGTAAATAGTCTCATCCTGTGAATGTGCAAATGTGGGAGGTGGAAATAGCCTCATCCAGTGACTGTGGAAATGGGGGATGTGTAAATAATGTCATCCTGTGTATGTAGAAATGGAGGAGGTGTAAATAGTCTCATCCTGTGAATGTGGAAATGGAGGAGGTGTAAATAGTCTCATCCTGTGAATTTAGAAATTGGGGAGGTGTAAATAGCTTCATCCTGTGAATGTGGAAATGGGGGAGGTGGACATAGTGTCATCCTGTGAATGTGGAAATGTGGGAGGTGTAAATAAATTCATGCTGTGAATGTGGAGATGGGGGAGGTTTAAATAGCTTCATCCTATCAATGTGGAAGTGGGGGAGGGGTAACTAGTCCCATCCTGTGAATGTGGAAAAGGAGGAGGTGTAAATAGTCTCAACCTGTGAATGTGGAAATGGTGGTGGTGTAAATAGTCTCATCCTCTGAATGTGGAAATGGGGAAGGTGTAAATAGCTTCAGTCTGTGAATGATGAAAAGCGTCGGTCAAAATAGCTTCATCCTGTGAATGTGGAAATGGGGGAGGTGTAAATAGTCTCATCCTGTGAATGTGGAAATGGGGGAGGTGTAAATTGTCTCAACCTGTGAATGTGGAAATGGGGGAGGTGTAAATAGCCTCATCCTGGAATGTGGAATTGGGGGAGCTGAAAATAGATTCATCCTGTGAATATGCAAATAGGGGAGTTGTAAATATCTTCATCCTGTGAATGTGGAAATGGAGGAGGTGTAAATAGTCTCATCCTGTGAATGTGGAAATTGGGGCGGTGTAAATAGCTACATCCTGTGAATGTGGAAATGGGGGAGGTGTAAATAGTCTCATCCTGTGAATGTGGAAATGGGGGAGGTCTGAATCGTCTCATCCTGCAAACGTGGAAATGGGGGAGGTGTAAATAGTCTCATCCTGTGAAATTGGAAATGGGGGAGTTGTAAATTGTCTCATCCTGTGAATGTTGAAATGGGGGAAGTGTAAATAGCCTCATCCTGTCAATGTGGAAATGGGGGAGGTTTAAATAGCTTCATGCTGTGAATGTTGAAAAGGGGAGCTGAAAATAGCTTCATCCTGTCAATGTGGAAATGGGGGTGGTGTAAATAGTCTCATCCTGTGACTGTGGAAATGGGGGAGGTTTAAATAGTCTCATGCTGTGAATGTCGAAATGGGGGAGGTGTAAATAGTCTCATCCTGTGAATGTGGAAATGGGGGAGGTGTAAATAGCTTCATTCTGTGAGTGTGGAAATTGGGGAGGTGTAAATCGCCTCATCCTGTGAATGTGGAAATGGGGGAGGTGTAAATAGTCTCATCCTGTGAATGTGGAAATGTGGGAGGTGTAAATTGTCTCATCCTGTGAATGTGGAAATGGGGGAGGTGTAAATAAATTTATTCTGTGAATGCGGAAAAGGGGGAGGTTTAAATAGCTTCATCCTGTGAATGTGGAATTGGGGGAGGTGGAAATAGTCTCATCCTGTGAATGTGGAAATGGGGGAGGTGTAAATAGCTTCATTCAGTGAATGTGGAAATTGGGGAGGTGTAAATCGCCTCATCCTGTGAATGTCGAAATGGGGGAGGTGTAAATTGTCTCATCCTCTGAATGTGGAAATGGGGGAGGTGTAAATAGCTTCATCCTGTGATGTGGAAATGGGGGAGGTGTAAATAGCCTCATCCTGGAATGTGGAAATGAGGGAGGTGTAAATAAATTCATCCTGTGAATGCGGAAAAGGGGGAGGTTTAAATAGCTTCGCGCTGTGAATGTTGAAAAGCGGAGGTGAAAATAGCTTCATCCTGTGAATGTGGAAATGGGGGAGGTGTAAATAGATTCATCCTGTGAATGTGGAAATGGGGGAGGTGTAAATAGTCTCATCCTGTGAATGCGGAAAAGGCGCAGGTGTAAATAGCTTCATCCTGTGAATGTGGAAACGGGGGAGGTGGAAATAGCTTCATCCTGTGAATGTGGAAATGGGGGATGTATAAATAGCCTCATCCTGTGAATGTGGAAAAGGGGGAGGTGGAAATAGCTTCATGCTGTGAATGTTGAAAAGCAGAGGTGAAAATAGCTTCATCCTGTGAATGTGGAAATGGGGGAGGTGGAAATAGCTTCATCCTGTGAACATGGAAAGGGGGAATGTGTAAATAGATTCATCCTGTGAATGTGGAAATGGGGGAGGTGTAAATAGTCTCATCCTGTGAATGTGGAAATGGGGGACGTGTAAATAGATTCATCCTGTGAATGTGGAAATGGGGGAGGTGTAAATATTCTCATCCTGTGACTGTGGAAATGAGGGAGCAGGAAATAGATTCATCCTGTGAATGCGCAAATTGGGGAGGTGTAAATAGCTTCTTCCTGGGAATGTGGAAAGGGGGTAGGTTTAATTAGCTTCATGCTGTGAATGTGGAAATGGGGGAGGTGTAAATAGTCTCATCCTGTGAATGTGCAAATGTGGGAGGTGGAAATAGCCTCATCCAGTGACTGTGGAAATGGGGGATGTGTAAATAATGTCATCCTGTGTATGTAGAAATGGAGGAGGTGTAAATAGTCTCATCCTGTGAATGTGGAAATGGAGGAGGTGTAAATAGTCTCATCCTGTGAATTTAGAAATTGGGGAGGTGTAAATAGCTTCATCCTGTGAATGTGGAAATGGGGGAGGTGGACATAGTGTCATCCTGTGAATGTGGAAATGTGGGAGGTGTAAATAAATTCATGCTGTGAATGTGGAGATGGGGGAGGTTTAAATAGCTTCATCCTATCAATGTGGAAGTGGGGGAGGGGTAACTAGTCCCATCCTGTGAATGTGGAAAAGGAGGAGGTGTAAATAGTCTCAACCTGTGAATGTGGAAATGGTGGTGGTGTAAATAGTCTCATCCTCTGAATGTGGAAATGGGGAAGGTGTAAATAGCTTCAGTCTGTGAATGATGAAAAGCGTCGGTCAAAATAGCTTCATCCTGTGAATGTGGAAATGGGGGAGGTGTAAATAGTCTCATCCTGTGAATGTGGAAATGGGGGAGGTGTAAATTGTCTCAACCTGTGAATGTGGAAATGGGGGAGGTGTAAATAGCCTCATCCTGGAATGTGGAATTGGGGGAGCTGAAAATAGATTCATCCTGTGAATATGCAAATAGGGGAGTTGTAAATATCTTCATCCTGTGAATGTGGAAATGGAGGAGGTGTAAATAGTCTCATCCTGTGAATGTGGAAATTGGGGCGGTGTAAATAGCTACATCCTGTGAATGTGGAAATGGGGGAGGTGTAAATAGTCTCATCCTGTGAATGTGGAAATGGGGGAGGTCTGAATCGTCTCATCCTGCAAACGTGGAAATGGGGGAGGTGTAAATAGTCTCATCCTGTGAAATTGGAAATGGGGGAGTTGTAAATTGTCTCATCCTGTGAATGTTGAAATGGGGGAAGTGTAAATAGCCTCATCCTGTCAATGTGGAAATGGGGGAGAAGTAAATAGCTTCATACTTTGAATGTGGAAATGGGGGAGGTGTAAATAGCTTCATCCTGTGAATGTGCAAATGGGGGAGGTGTAAATAGTCTCATCCTGTGACTGTGGAAATGAGGGAGGTGTAAATAGCCTCATCCTGTGAACGTGGAAATGGGGGAGGTGTAAATAGCTTCATCCTGTGAATGTGGAAATGGGGGAGGTGTAAATAGTCTCATCCTGTGACTGTGGAAATGGGGGAGGTTTCAATAGTCTCATCCTGTGAATATCGAAATGGGGGAGGTGTAAATAGTCTCATCTTGTGAATGTGGAAATGGGGGAGGTGTAAATAGCTTCATTCTGTGAATGTGGAAATTGGGGAGGTGTAAATCGCCTCATCCTGTGAATGTGGAAATGGGGGAGGTGTAAATAGTCTCATCCTGTGAATGTGGAAATGTGGGAGGTGGAAATTGTCTCATCCTGTGAATGTGGAAATGGGGGAGGTGTAAATAAATTCATCCTGTGAATGCGGAAAAGGGGGAGGTTTAAATAGCTTCATCCTGTGAATGTGGAAATGGGGGAGGTGGAAATAGTCTCATCCTGTGAATGTGGAAATGGGGGAGGTGTAAATAGCTTCATTCTGTGAATGTGGAAATTGGGGAGGTGTAAATCGCCTCATCCTGTGAATGTCGAAATGGGGGAGGTGTAAATAGTCTCATCCTGTGAATGTGGAAATGGGGGAGGTGTAAATTGTCTCATCCTGTGAATGTGGAAATGGGGAGGTGTAAATAGCCTCATCCTGGAATTTGGAAATGAGGGAGGTGTAAATAAATTCATCCTGTGAATGCGGAAAAGGGGGAGGTTTAAATAGCTTCATCCTGTGAATGTGGAATTGGGGGAGGTGGAAATAGCTTCATCCTGTGAATGCGGAAAAGGGGGAGGTTTAAATAGCTTCATGCTGTGAATGTGGAAATGGGGGAGGTGGAAATAGTCTCATCCTGTGAATGTGCAAATGGGGGAGGTGTAAATAGTCTCATCCTGTGACTGTGGAAATGGGGGAGGTGTAAATAGCCTCATCCTGTGAATTCGGAAAAGAGGGAGGTTTAAATAGCTTCATGCTGTGAATGTTGAAAACCGGAGGTGAAAATAGCTTCATCCTGTGAATGTGGAAATGGGGGAGGTGGAAATAGTCTCATCCTGTGAATGTGGAAATGGGGGAGGTGGAAATAGTCTCATCCTGTGAATGTGGAAATGGGGGAGGTGGAAATAGCATCATCCTGTGAATGTGGAAATGGGGGAGGTGTAAATATTCTCATCCTGTGACTGTGGAAATGTGGCTGGTGTAAATAGTCTCATCCTGTGACTGTGGAAATGGGTGATGTGGAAGTAGCCTCATCCTGTGAATGTGGAAATGGGGGACGTGTAAATAGATTCATCCTGTGAATGTGGAAATGGGGGACGTGTAAATAGATTCATCCTGTGAATGTGGAAATATGGGAGGTGTAAATATTCTCATCCTGTGACTGTGGAAATGGGGCAGGTGTAAATAGCCTCATCCTGTGAATGTGGAAATGGGGGACGTGCAAATAGCTTCATCCTGTGAATGTGGAAATGGGGGAGGTGTAAATATTCTCATCCTATGACTGTGGAAATGAGGGAGCGTTAAATAGATTCAACCTGTGAATGTGGAAATGTGGGAGCAGGAAATAGATTCATCCTGTGAATGCGCAAAATGGGGAGGTGTAAATAGCTTCTTCCTGGGAATGTGGAAAGGGGGTAGGTTTAATTAGCTTGATCCTGTGAATGTGGAAATGGGGGAGGTGTAAATAGTCTCATCCTGTGAATGTGCAAATGTGGGAGGTGGAAATAGCCTCATCCAGTGACTGTGGAAATGGGGGATGTGTAAATAATGTCATCGTGTGTATGTAGAAATGGAGGAGGTGTAAATAGTCTCATCCTGTGAATGTGGAAATAGAGGAGGTGTAAATAGTCTCATCCTGTGAATGTAGAAATTGGGGAGGTGTAAATAGCTTCATCCTGTGAATGTGGAAATGGGGGAGGTGGAAATAGTGTCATTCTGTGAATGTGGAAATGTGGGAGGTGTAAATAAATTGATCCTGTGAATGTGGAGATGGGGGAGGTTTAAATAGCTTCATCCTGTCAACGTGGAAATGGGGAGGTGTAAATACTCTCATCCTGTAAATGTGGAAATGGAGGAGGTGTATCTAGTCCCTTCCTTTGAATGTGGAAATGGAGGAGGTGTAAATAGTCTCAACCTGTGAATGTGGAAATCGTGGTGGTGTAAATAGTCTCATCCTCTGAATGTGGAAATCGGGGAGGTGTAAATAGCTTCAGTCTGTGAATAATGAAAAGCGTAGGTGAAAATAGCTTCATCCTGTGAATGTGGAAATGGGGGAGGTGTAAATCGATTCATCCTGTGAATGTGGATATGGGGGAGGTGTAAATAGTCTCATCCGGTGAATGTGGAAATGGGGGAGGTGTAAATTGTCTCATCCTGTGAATGTGGAAATGGGGGAGGTGTAAATAGCCTCATCCTGGAATGTGGAAATGGGGGAGCTGAAAATAGATTCATCCTGCGAATATGCAATTAGGGGAGTTGTAAATATCTTCATCCTGTGAATGTGGAAATGGAGGAGGTGTAAATAGTCTCATCCTGTGAATGTGGAAATTGGGGCGGTGTAAATAGCTTCATCCTATGAATGTGGAAATGGGGGAGGTGTAAATAATCTCATCCTGTGAATGTGGAAATGGGGGAGGTCTGAATAGTCTCATCCTGCGAACGTGGAAATGGGGGAGGTGTAAATAGTCTCATCCTGTGAAATTGGAAATGGGGGAGGTGTAAATTGTCTCATCCTGTGAATGTGGAAATGGGGGAGGTGTAAATAGCCTCATCCTGTCAATGTGGAAATGGGGGAGAAGTAAATAGCTTCATCCTTTGAATATGGAAATGGGTGGTGTAAATAGCTTCATCCTGTGAATGTGGAAATGGCGGAGGTGTAAATAGTCTCATCCTGTGACTGTGGAAATGGGGGAGGTGTAAATAGCCTCATCCTGTGAACGTGGAAATGGGGGAGGTGTAAATAGCCTCATCCTGTGAATGTGGAAATGGGGCAGGTGTAAATAGCTGCATCCTGTGAATGTGGAAATGGGTGTGGTGTAAATAGTCTCATCCAGTGACTGTGGAAATGGGGGAGGTTTAAATAGTCTCATCCTGTGAATGTCGAAATGGGGGAGGTGTAAATAGTCTCATCCTGTGAATGTGGAAATGGGGAGGTGCAAATCGACTCATCCTGTGAATGTGGAAATGGGGGAGGTGTAAATTGTCTCATCCTGTGAATGTGGAAATGTGGGAGGTGTAAATTGTCTCATCCTGTGAATGTGGAAATGGGGGAGGTGTAAATAGCCTCATCCTGGAATGTGGAAATGAGGGAGGTGTAAATAAATTCATCCTGTGAATGCAGAAAAGGGGGAGGTTTAAATAGCTTCATCCTGTGAATGTGGAATTGGGGGAGGTGGAAATAGTCTCATCCTGTGAATGTGGAAATGGGGATGTGTAAATAGCCTCATCCTGTAAATGTGGAAATGGTGGACGTGTAAATAGATTCATCCTGTGAATGCGGATAAGGGGGAGGTTTAAATAGCTTCATGCTGTGAATGTTGAAAAGCGGAGGTGAAAATAGCTCCATCCTGTGAATGTGGAAATGGGGGAGGTGGAAATAGTCTCATCCTGTGAATATCGAAATGGGGGAGGTGTAAATAGTCTCATCCTGTGAATGTGGAAATGGGGGAGGTGTAAATAGCTTCATTCTGTGAATGTGGAAATTGGGGAGATGTAAATCGCCTCATCGTGTGAATGTGGAAATGGGGGAGGTGTAAATAGTCTCATCCTGTGAATGTGGAAATGTGGGAGGTGTAAATTGTCTCATCCTGTGAATGTGGAAATGGGGGTGGTGTAAATAAATTCATCCTGTGAATGCGGAAAAGGGGGAGGTTTAAATAGCTTCATCCTGTGAATGTGGATATGTGGGAGGTGGAAATAGTCTCATCCTGTGAATGTGGAAATGGGGGAGGTGTAAATAGCTTCATTCTGTGAATGTGGAAATTGGGGAGGTGTAAATCGCCTCATCCTGTGAATGTCGAAATGGGAGAGGTGTAAATAGTATCATCCTGTGAATGTGGAAAAGGGGGAGGTGCAAATTGTCTCATCCTGTGAATGTGGAAATGGGGGAGGTGTAAATAGCCTCATCCTGGAATGTGGAAATGAGGGAGGTGTAAATAAATTCATCCTGTGAATGCGGAAAAGGGGGAGGTTTAAATAGCTTCATCCTGTGAATGTGGAATTCGGGGAGGTGGAAATAGCTTCATCCTGTGAATGCGGAAAAGGGGGAGGTTTAAATAGTCTCATCCTGTGAATGTGCAAATGGGGGAGGTGTAAATAGTCTCATCCTGTGAATGTGGAAATGGGGAAGTGTAAATAGCTTCATCCTGTGAATGTGGAAATGTGGGAGGTGGAAATAGTCTCATCCTGTGAATGTGGATATGGCGGAGGTGTAAATAGTCTCATCCTATGAATGTGGAAATGGGGGAGGTGTAAATAGTCTCATCGTATGATGTGGAAATGGTGGAGGTGTAAATAGTTTCATTCTGTGAATGTGGAAATCGGGGAGGTGTAAATAGCCTCATGCTGTGAATGTTCAAATGGGGGATGTGTAAATAGCCTCATCCTGTGTATGTGGAAATGGGGGAGGTGTAAATAGCCTCATCCTGTGAACGTGGAAATGGGTGAAGTGTATATAGCTTCATCCTGTGAATGTCGAAAGGGTGGAGGTGAAAGCAGCTTCATCCTGTGAATGTGGAAATGGGGAGGTGTAAATAGTCTCATCCTCTGAATGTGGATATGTGGGAGGTGGAAATAGTCTCATCCTGTGAATGTGGATATGGCGGAGGTGTAAATAGTCTCATCCTATGAATGTGGAAATGGGGGAGGTGTAAACAGTCTCATCGTGTGAATGTGGAAATGGGGGAGGTGTAAATAGTTTCATTCTGTGAATGTGGAAATCGGGGAGGTGTAAATAGCCTCATCCTGTGAAAGTTCAAATGGGGGAGGTGTAAATAGCCTCATCCTGTGAATGTGGAAATGGGGGAGGTGTCAATAGCCTCATCCTGTGAACGTGGAACTGGGTGAAGTGTATATTGCTTCATCCTGTGAATGTGGAAATGGGGGCAGTGTAAATAGTCTCATCCTGTGACTGTGGAAATGGGGGAGGTGTAAATACATTCAACCTGTGAATGTGCAAATAGCGGAGGTGTAAATAATCACATTCTTTGAATGTGGAAATGGGGGAGGTGTAAATAGTCTCATCGTCTGAATGTGGAAATGGGGGAGGTGTACATAGCTTCATCCTGTGAATGTCCAAAGGGGGAAGGTGTAACTAGCTTCATCCTGTGAATGTGGAAATGGGGGAGGTGTAAATAGTCTCATCCTATGAATGTGGAAATGGGGGAGGTTTAAATAGTCTCAACCTGTGAATGTGGAAATCGGGGAGGTGTAAATAGCTTCATCCTGTGAATGTGGAAATGGAGGAGGTGTAAATAGTCTCATCCTGTGAATGTGGAAATGGGGGAGGTGGAAATAGTCTCATCCTGTGACTCTGGAAATTGTGGAGGTGTAAATAGATTCAACCTGTGAATGTGGAAATGGGGTAGCTGGAAATAGATTCATCCTGTGAATGTGGAAATGGGGGAGGTGTAAATAGTCTCATCCTGTGAATGTGGAAATAGGGAAGTGTAAATAGCTTCATCCTGTGAATGTGGAAATGTGGGAGGCGGAAATAGTCTCATCCTGTGAATGTGGATATGGCGGAGGTGTAAATAGTCTCATCCTATGAATGTGGAAATGGGGGAGGTGTAAATAGTCTCATCGTGTGATGTGGAAATGGGGGAGGTGTAAATAGTTTCATTCTGTGAATGTGGAAATAGGGGAGGTGTAAATAGCCTCATCCTGTGAATGTGGAAATGGGGGAGGTGTAAATAGCCTCATCCTGTGAACGTGGAAATGGGTGAAGTGTATATAGCTTCATCCTGTGAATGTGGAAATGGGGGCAGTGTAAATAGTCTCATCCTGTGACTGTGGAAATGGGGGAGGTGTAAATACATTCAACCTGTGAATGTGCAAATAGCGGAGGTGCAAATAATCACATTCTGTGAATGTGGAAATGGGGGAGGTGTAAGTAGTCTCATCCTATGAATGTGGAAATGGGGGAGGTTTAAATAGTCTCATCCTGTGAATCTGGAAAGGGGGGAGGTGTAAATAGCTTAATGCTGTGAATGAGGAAAGGGGGTGTTGTAAATAGCTTCATCCGGTGAATGTGGAAATGGGGGAGTTTTAAATTGTCTCATCCTGTGAATGTGAAAATGGGGAAGGTGTAAGTAGCCTCATCCTGTGAATGTGGAAATGGGGGCTGTGTAAATAGTCTCATCCTGTGACTGTGGAAATGGGGGAGGTGTAAATACATTCAACCTGTGAATGTGCAAATAGCGGAGGTGCAAATAATCACATTCTGTGAATGTGGAAATGGGGGAGGTGTAAGTAGTCTCATCCTATGAATATGGAAATGGGGGAGGTTTAAATAGTCTCATCCTGTGAATCTGGAAAGGGGGGAGGTGTAAATAGCTTAATGCTGTGAATGAGGAAAGGGGGTGTTGTAAATAGCTTCATCCTGTGAATGTGGAAATGGGGGAGGTGTAAATAGCTTCATCCTGTGAATGTGGAAATGGGGTAGATGTACATAGCTTCATCCTGTGAATGTCGAAAGGGGGGAGGTGAAGCTAGCTTCATGCTTTGAACATGCAAATGGGGGAGGTGTAAATAGTCTCATCCTGTGAATGTGGAAATGGGGGAGGTGTAAATAGCCTCATCCTGGAATGTGGAAATGAGGGAGGTGTAAATAAATTCATCCTGTGAATGTGGAAATGGGGGAGGTTTAAATAGCTTCATCCTGTGAATGTGGAAATGGGGGAGGTGTAAATAATCTCATCCTGTAAACGTGGAAATGGAGGAGGTTTAAATAATCTCATCTTGTGAATGTGGAAATGGGGGAGGTGTAAATAGCCTCATCCTGGAATGTGGAAATGGGGGAGCTGAAAATAGATTCATCCTGCGAATATGCAATTAGGGGAGTTGTAAATATCTTCATCCTGTGAATGTGGAAATGGAGGAGGTGTAAATAGTCTCATCCTGTGAATGTGGAAATTGGGGCGGTGTAAATAGCTTCATCCTGTGAATGTGGAAATGGGGGAGGTGTAAATAGTCTCATCCTGTGAATGTGAAAATGGGGGAGGTCTGAATAGTCTCATCCTGCGAACGTGGAAATGGGGGAGGTGTAAATAGTCTCATCCTGTGAAATTGGAAATGGGGGAGGTGTAAATTGTCTCATCCTGTGAATGTGGAAATGGGGGAGGTGTAAATAGCCTCATCCTGTCAATGTGGAAATGGGGGAGAAGTAAATAGCTTCATCCTTTGAATATGGAAATGGGTGGTGTAAATAGCTTCATCCTGTGAATGTGGAAATGGCGGAGGTGTAAATAGTCTCATCCTGTGACTGTGGAAATGGGGGAGGTGTAAATAGCCTCATCCTGTGAACGTGGAAATGGGGGAGGTGTAAATAGCCTCATCCTGTGAATGTGGAAATGGGGCAGGTGTAAATAGCTGCATCCTGTGAATGTGGAAATGGGTGTGGTGTAAATAGTCTCATCCAGTGACTGTGGAAATGGGGGAGGTTTAAATAGTCTCATCCTGTGAATGTCGAAATGGGGGAGGTGTAAATAGTCTCATCCTGTGAATGTGGAAATGGGGAGGTGCAAATCGCCTCATCCTGTGAATGTGGAAATGGGGGAGGTGTAAATTGTCTCATCCTGTGAATGTGGAAATGTGGGAGGTGTAAATTGTCTCATCCTGTGAATGTGGAAATGGGGGAGGTGTAAATAGCCTCATCCTGGAATGTGGAAATGAGGGAGGTGTAAATAAATTCATCCTGTGAATGCGGAAAAGGGGGAGGTTTAAATAGCTTCATCCTGTGAATGTGGAATTGGGGGAGGTGGAAATAGTCTCATCCTGTGAATATCGAAATGGGGGAGGTGTAAATAGTCTCATCCTGTGAATGTGGAAATGGGGGAGGTGTAAATAGCTTCATTCTGTGAATGTGGAAATTGGGGAGATGTAAATCGCCTCATCGTGTGAATGTGGAAATGGGGGAGGTGTAAATAGTCTCATCCTGTGAATGTGGAAATGTGGGAGGTGTAAATTGTCTCATCCTGTGAATGTGGAAATGGGGGTGGTGTAAATAAATTCATCCTGTGAATGCGGAAAAGGGGGAGGTTTAAATAGCTTCATCCTGTGAATGTGGATATGTGGGAGGTGGAAATAGTCTCATCCTGTGAATGTGGAAATGGGGGAGGTGTAAATAGCTTCATTCTGTGAATGTGGAAATTGGGGAGGTGTAAATCGCCTCATCCTGTGAATGTCGAAATGGGAGAGGTGTAAATAGTCTCATCCTGTGAATGTGGAAAAGGGGGAGGTGCAAATTGTCTCATCCTGTGAATGTGGAAATGGGGGAGGTGTAAATAGCCTCATCCTGGAATGTGGAAATGAGGGTGGTGTAAATAAATTCATCCTGTGAATGCGGAAAAGGGGGAGGTTTAAATAGCTTCATCCTGTGAATGTGGAATTCGGGGAGGTGGAAATAGCTTCATCCTGTGAATGCGGAAAAGGGGGAGGTTTAAATAGTCTCATCCTGTGAATGTTCAAATGGGGGAGGTGTAAATAGTCTCATCCTGTGAATGTGGAAATGGGGAAGTGTAAATAGCTTCATCCTGTGAATGTGGAAATGTGGGAGGTGGAAATAGTCTCATCCTGTGAATGTGGATATGGCGGAGGTGTAAATAGTCTCATCCTATGAATGTGGAAATGGGGGAGGTGTAAATAGTCTCATCGTATGATGTGGAAATGGTGGAGGTGTAAATAGTTTCATTCTGTGAATGTGGAAATCGGGGAGGTGTAAATAGCCTCATGCTGTGAATGTTCAAATGGGGGAGGTGTAAATAGCCTCATCCTGTGTATGTGGAAATGGGGGAGGTGTAAATAGCCTCATCCTGTGAACGTGGAAATGGGTGAAGTGTATATAGCTTCATCCTGTGAATGTCGAAAGGGTGGAGGTGAAAGCAGCTTCATCCTGTGAATGTGGAAATGGGGGAGGTGTAAATAGTCTCATCCTGTGAATGTGGAAAATGGGGAGGTGTAAATAGTCTCATCCTATGAATGTGGAAATGGGGGAGGTGTAAACAGTCTCATCGTGTGAATGTGGAAATGGGGGAGGTGTAAATAGTTTCATTCTGTGAATGTGGAAATCGGGGAGGTGTAAATAGCCTCATCCTGTGAAAGTTCAAATGGGGGAGGTGTAAATAGCCTCATCCTGTGAATGTGGAAATGGGGGAGGTGTCAATAGCCTCATCCTGTGAACGTGGAACTGGGTGAAGTGTATATTGCTTCATCCTGTGAATGTGGAAATGGGGGCAGTGTAAATAGTCTCATCCTGTGACTGTGGAAATGGGGGAGGTGTAAATACATTCAACCTGTGAATGTGCAAATAGCGGAGGTGTAAATAATCACATTCTTTGAATGTGGAAATGGGGGAGGTGTAAATAGTCTCATCGTCTGAATGTGGAAATGGGGGAGGTGTACATAGCTTCATCCTGTGAATGTCCAAAGGGGGAAGGTGTAACTAGCTTCATCCTGTGAATGTGGAAATGGGGGAGGTGTAAATAGTCTCATCCTATGAATGTGGAAATGGGGGAGGTTTAAATAGTCTCAACCTGTGAATGTGGAAATCGGGAAGGTGTAAATAGCTTCATCCTGTGAATGTGGAAATGGGGGAGGTGTAAATAGTCTCATCCTGTGAATGTGGAAATGGGGGAGGTGGAAATAGTCTCATCCTGTGACTCTGGAAATTGTGGAGGTGTAAATAGATTCAACCTGTGAATGTGGAAATGGGGTAGCTGGAAATAGATTCATCCTGTGAATGTGGAAATGGGGGAGGTGTAAATAGTCTCATCCTGTGAATGTGGAAATAGGGAAGTGTAAATAGCTTCATCCTGTGAATGTGGAAATGTGGGAGGTGGAAATAGTCTCATCCTGTGAATGTGGATATGGCGGAGGTGTAAATAGTCTCATCCTATGAATGTGGAAATGGGGGAGGTGTAAATAGTCTCATCGTGTGATGTGGAAATGGGGCAGGTGTAAATAGTTTCATTCTGTGAATGTGGAAATAGGGGAGGTGTAAATAGCCTCATGCTGTGAATGTTCAAATGGGGGATGTGTAAATAGCCTCATCCTGTGAATGTGGAAATGGGGGAGGTGTAAATAGCCTCATCCTGTGAACGTGGAAATGGGTGAAGTGTATATAGCTTCATCCTGTGAATGTGGAAATGGGGGCAGTGTAAATAGTCTCATCCTGTGACTGTGGAAATGGGGGAGGTGTAAATACATTCAACCTGTGAATGTGCAAATAGCGGAGGTGCAAATAATCACATTCTGTGAATGTGGAAATGGGGGAGATTTAAATAGTCTCATCCTGTGAATCTGGAAAGGGGGAGGTGTAAATAGCTTAATGCTGTGAATGAGGAAAGGGGGTGTTGTAAATAGCTTCATCCGGTGAATGTGGAAATGGGGGAGTTTTAAATTGTCTCATCCTGTGAATGTGAAAATGGGGAAGGTGTAAGTAGCCTCATCCTGTGAATGTGGAAATGGGGGCTGTGTAAATAGTCTCATCCTGTGACTGTGGAAATGGGGGAGGTGTAAATACATTCAACCTGTGAATGTGCAAATAGCGGAGGTGCAAATAATCACATTCTGTGAATGTGGAAATGGGGGAGGTGTAAGTAGTCTCATCCTATGAATATGGAAATGGGGGAGGTTTAAATAGTCTCATCCTGTGAATCTGGAAAGGGGGGAGGTGTAAATAGCTTAATGCTGTGAATGAGGAAAGGGGGTGTTGTAAATAGCTTCATCCTGTGAATGTGGAAATGGGGGAGGTGTAAATAGCTTCATCCTGTGAATGTGGAAATGGGATAGATGTACGTAGCTTCATCCTGTGAATGTGGAAATGGGGGAGGTGTAAATAGCTTCATCCTGTGAATGTCGAAAGGGGGGAGGTGAAGCTAGCTTCATGCTTTGAACATGCAAATGGGGGAGGTGTAAATAGTCTCATCCTGTGAATGTGGAAATGGGGGAGGTGTAAATAGCCTCATGCTGTGAATGTGGAAATGGGGGAGGTGTAAATAGCCTCATGCTGTGAATGTGGAAATGGGAGAGGTGTAAATAGCCTCATCCTTTGAATGTGCAAATAGGGGAGGTGTAAATAATCTCATTTTGTGAATGTGTAAGTAGTCTCATCCAGTGAATGTGCAAATGGGGGAGGTGTAAATAGTCTCATCAAGTGAATGTCGAAATGGGGGAGGTGTAAATTGCTTCATCCTGTGAATCTGGAAAGGTGGGAGGTTTAAATAACTTCATCCTGTAAATGTGGAAATGGAGGAGGTGGAAAAAGTCTCATCCTGTGAATGTGGATATGGCGGAGGTGTAAATAGTCTCTCCTATGAATGTGGAAATGGGGGAGGTGTAAATAGTCTCATCATGTGAATGTGGAAATGGGGGAGGTGTAAATAGTTTCATTCTGTGAATGTGGAAATGGGGGAGGTGTAAATAGCCTCATGCTGTGAATGTGGAAATGGGGGAGGTGTAAATAGCCTCATCCTGTGAATGTTCAAATGGGGGATGTGTAAATAGCCTCATCCTGTGAATGTGGAAATGGGGGCAGTGTAAATAGATTCAACCTGTGAATGTGCAAATAGGGGAGGTGTAAATAATCACATTCTGTGAATGTGGAAATGGGGGAGGTGTAAATTGTCTCATCGTCTGAATGTGGAAATGGGGGCGGTGTACATAGCTTCATCCTGTGAATGTCGAAAGTGGGGCGGTGTAACTAGCTTCATCCTGTGAATGTGGAAATGGGGGAGGTGTAAATAGTCTCTTCCTATGAATGTGGAAATGGGGGAAGTTTAAATAGTCTCAACCTGTGAATGTGGAAATGGGGGAGGTGTAAATAATCACATTTTGTGAATGTGTATGTAGTCTCATCCAGTGAATGTGGAAATGTGAGATGTGTAAATACTCTCATCAAGTGAATGTTGAAATGGGGGAGGTGTAAATAGCTTCATCCTGTAAAACTGGTAAGGGGGGAGGAGTAAATAATTTCATCCTGTAGATGTGGAAATGGAGGAGGTTTAAATAGTGTCATCCTGTGAATGTGGAAATGGGGGAGGTGGAAATAGTCTCATCCTGTGAATGTGGAAATGGGGGAGGTGTAAATAGCTTCATCCTGTGAATGTGGAAATGAGGGAGGTGTACATAGACTCATCCTGTGAATGTGGAAATGGGGGAGGTGTAAATAGCCTCATCCTGTGAATGTGGAAATGGTGGAGGTGGAAATAGCCTCATCCTGTGAATGTGGAAATGGGGGAGGTGTAAATAGCCTCATCCTGTGAATTTGGAAATGGGGGAGGTGTAAATAGCTGCATCCTGTGAATGTGGAAATGGCGGAGGTTTAAATAGTCTCATCCTGTGAATGTGGAAATGGGGGAGGTGTAAATAGTCTCATTCTGTGAATGTGGAAATGGGGGAGGTGTAAATAGCCTCATCCTGTGAATGTGGAAATGGGTGAGGTGTAAGTAGCCTCATCCTGTGAATGTGGAAATGGGGGAAGTGTAAATCGTCTCATCCTGTGAATTTGGAAATGGGTGAGGTGTAAATAGCTTCATTGTGTGAATGCGGAATTTGGGGAGGTGTAAATAGACTCATCCTGTGAATGTGGAAATGGGGAAGTGTAAATAGCTTCATCCTGTGAATGTGGAAATGTGGGAGGTGTAAATAGTCTCATCCTGTGAATGTGCAAATAGGGGAGGTGTAAATAGCCTCATCCTGTGAATGTTCAAATGGGGGAGGTGTAAATAGCCTCATCCTGTGAATGTGGAAATGGGGGAGGTGTAAATAGCCTCATCCTGTGAACGTGGAAATGGGGGAAGTGTATATTGCTTCATCCTGTGAATGTGGAAATGGGGGCAGTGTAAATAGTCTCATCCTGTGACTGTGGAAATGGGGGAGGTGTAAATACATTCAACCTGTGAATGTGCAAATAGCGGAGGTGTAAATAATCATATTCTTTGAATGTGGAAATGGGGGAGGTGTAAATAGTCTCATCGTCTGAATGTGGAAATGGAGGAGGTGTACATAGCTTCATCCTGTGAATGTCGAAAGGGGGAAGGTGTAACTAGCTTCATCCTGTGAATGTGGAAATGGGGGAGGTGTAAATAGTCTCATCCTATGAATGTGGAAATGGGGGAGGTTTAAATAGTCTCAACCTGTGAATGTGGAAATCGGGGAGGTGTAAATAGCTTCATCCTGTGAATGTGGAAATGGGGGAGGTGTAAATAGTCTCATCCTGTGAATGTGGAAATGGGGGAGGTGGAAATAGTCTCATCCTGTGACTCTGGAAATTGTGGAGGTGTAAATAGATTCAACCTGTGAATGTGGAAATGGGGTAGCTGGAAATAGATTCATCCTGTGAATGTGGAAATGGGGGAAGTGTAAATAGCTTCATCATGTGAATGTGGAAATGGGGGAGGTGGAAATAGTCTCATCCTGTGAATGTGGATATGGCGGAGGTGTAAATAGTCTCATCCTATGAATGTGGAAATGGGGGAGGTGTAAATAGTCTCATCGTGTGATGTGGAAATGGGGCAGGTGTAAATAGTTTCATTCTGTGAATGTGGAAATTGGGGAGGTGTAAATAGCCTCATGCTGTGAATGTTCAAATGGGGGATGTGTAAATAGCCTCATCCTGTGAATGTGGAAATGGGGGAGGTGTAAATAGCCTCATCCTGTGAACGTGGAAATGGGTGAAGTGTATATAGCTTCATCCTGTGAATGTGGAAATGGGGGCAGTGTAAATAGTCTCATCCTGTGACTGTGGAAATGGGGGAGGTGTAAATACATTCAACCTGTGAATGTGCAAATAGCGGAGGTGCAAATAATCACATTCTTTGAATGTGGAAATGGGGGAGGTGTAAGTAGTCTCATCCTATGAATGTGGAAATGGGGGAGGTTTAAATAGTCTCATCCTGTGAATCTGGAAAGGGGGGAGGTGTAAATAGCTTAATGCTGTGAATGAGGAAAGGGGGTGTTGTAAATAGCTTCATCCTGTGAATGTGGAAATGGGGGAGGTGTAAATTGACTCATCCTGTGAATGTGAAAATGGGGAAGGTGTAAGTAGCCTCATCCTGTGAATGTGGAAATGGGGAAGGTGTAAATAGCTTCATCCTGTGAATGTCGAAAGGGGGGAGGTGAAGCTAGCTTCATGCTTTGAACGTGCAAATGGGGGAGGTGTAAATAGCCTCATGCTGTGAATGTGGAAATCGGGGAGGTGTAAATAGCCTCATCCTTTGAATGTGCAAATAGGGGAGGTGTAAATAATCTCATTTTGTGAATGTGTAAGTAGTCTCATCCAGTGAATGTGCAAATGGGGGAGGTGTAAATAGTCTCATCAAGTGAATGTCGAAATGGGGGAGGTGTAAATTGCTTCATCCTGTGAATCTGGAAAGGTGGGAGGTTTAAATAACTTCATCCTGTAAATGTGGAAATGGAGGAGGTGGAAATAGTCTCATCCTGTGAATGTGGATATGGCGGAGGTGTAAATAGTCTCTCCTATGAATGTGGAAATGGGGGAGGTGTAAATAGTCTCATCATGGGAATGTGGAAATGGGGGAGGTGTAAATAGTTTCATTCTGTGAATGTGGAAATGGGGGAGGTGTAAATAGTCTCATCGTCTGAATGTGGAAATGGGGGAGGTGTAAATAGTCTCATCGTCTGAATGTGGAAATGGGGGAGGTGTAAATAGTCTCATCGTCTGAATGTGGAAATGGGGGAGCTGTACATAGCTTCATCCTGTGAATGTCGAAAGTGGGGCGGTGTAACTAGCTTCATCCTGTGAATGTGGAAATGGGGGAGGTGTAAATAGTCTCTTCCTATGAATGTGGAAATGGGGGAAGTTTAAATAGTCTCAACCTGTGAATGTGGAAATGGGGGAGGTGTAAATAATCACATTTTGTGAATGTGTATGTAGTCTCATCCAGTGAATGTGGAAATGTGAGATGTGTAAATACTCTCATCAAGTGAATGTCGAAATGGGGGAGGTGTAAATAGCTTCATCCTGTAAAACTGGTAAGGGGGGAGGTGTAAATAATTTCATCCTGTAGATGTGGAAATGGAGGAGGTTTAAATAGTGTCATCCCGTGAATGTGGAAATGGGGGAGGTGGAAATAGTCTCATCCTGTGAATGTGGAAATGGGGGAGGTGTAAATAGCTTCATCCTGTGAATGTGGAAATGAGGGAGGTGTACATAGACTCATCCTGTGAATGTGGAAATGGGGGAGGTGTAAATAGCCTCATCCTGTGAATGTGGAAATGGTGGAGGTGGAAATAGCCTCATCCTGTGAATGTGGAAATGGGGGAGGTGTAAATAGCCTCATCCTGTGAATTTGGAAATGGGGGAGGTGTAAATAGCTTCATCCTGTGAATGTGGAAATGGCGGAGGTTTAAATAGTCTCATTCTGTGAATGTGGAAATGGGGGAGGTGTAAATAGTCTCATTCTGTGAATGTGGAAAATGGGGAGGTGTAAATAGTCTCATCCTTTGAATGTGCAAATAGGGGAGGTGTAAATAATCTCATTTTGTGAATGTGTAAGTAGTCTCATCCAGTGAATGTGCAAATGGGGGAGGTGTAAATAGTCTCATCAAGTGAATGTCGAAATGGGGGAGGTGTAAATAGCCTCATCCTGTGAATGTGGAAATGGGTGAGGTGTAAGTAGCCTCATCCTGTGAATGTGGAAATGGGGGAAGTGTAAATAGCTTCATTGTGTGAATGCGGAATTTTGGGAGGTGTAAATCGACTCATCCTGTGAATGTGGAAATGGGGAAGTGTAAATAGCTTCATCCTGTGAATGTGGAAATGTGGGAGGTGTAAATAGCTTCATCCTGTGAATGTGGAAATGGGGTAGATGTACATAGCTTCATCCTGTGAATGTCGAAAGGGGGGAGGTGAAGCTAGCTTCATGCTTTGAACGTGCAAATGGGGGAGGTGTAAATAGTCTCATCCTGTGAATGTGGAAATGGGGGAGGTGTAAATAGCCTCATGCTGTGAATGTGGAAATGGGGGAGGTGTAAATAGCCTCATCCTTTGAATGTGCAAATAGGGGAGGTGTAAATAATCTCATTTTGTGAATGTGTAAGTAGTCTCATCCAGTGAATGTGCAAATGGGGGAGGTGTAAATAGTCTCATCCTGTGAATGTGGAAATGGTGGAGGTGTAAATAGCCTCATCCTGTGAATGTGGAAATGGGGGAGGTGTAAATAGCCTCATCCTGTGAATTTGGAAATGGGGGAGGTGTAAATAGCTTCATCCTGTGAATGTGGAAATGGCGGAGGTTTAAATAGTCTCATTCTGTGAATGTGGAAATGGGGGAGGTGTAAATAGTCTCATTCTGTGAATGTGGAAATGGGGGAGGTGTAAATAGCCTCATCCTGTGAATGTGGAAATGGGTGAGGTGTAAGTAGCCTCATCCTGTGAATGTGGAAATGGGGGAAGTGTAAATAGCTTCATTGTGTGAATGCGGAATTTTGGGAGGTGTAAATCGACTCATCCTGTGAATGTGGAAATGGGGAAGTGTAAATAGCTTCATCCTGTGAATGTGGAAATGTGGGAGGTGTAAATAGCTTCATCCTGTGAATGTGGAAATGGGGTAGATGTACATAGCTTCATCCTGTGAATGTCGAAAGGGGGGAGGTGAAGCTAGCTTCATGCTTTGAACGTGCAAATGGGGGAGGTGTAAATAGTCTCATCCTGTGAATGTGGAAATGGGGGAGGTGTAAATAGCCTCATGCTGTGAATGTGGAAATGGGGGAGGTGTAAATAGCCTCATCCTTTGAATGTGCAAATAGGGGAGGTGTAAATAATCTCATTTTGTGAATGTGTAAGTAGTCTCATCCAGTGAATGTGCAAATGGGGGAGGTGTAAATAGTCTCATCAAGTGAATGTCGAAATGGGGGAGGTGTAAATTGCTTCATCCTGTGAATCTGGAAAGGTGGGAGGTTTAAATAACTTCATCCTGTAAATGTGGAAATGGAGGAGGTGGAAATAGTCTCATCCCGTGAATGTGGATATGGCGGAGGTGTAAATAGTCTCTCCTATGAATGTGGAAATGGGGGAGGTGTAAATAGTCTCATCATGTGAATGTGGAAATGGGGGAGGTGTAAATAGTTTCATTCTGTGAATGTGGAAATGGGGGAGGTGTAAATAGCCTCATGCTGTGAATGTGGAAATGGGGGAGGTGTAAATAGCCTCATCCTGTGAATGTTCAAATGGGGGATGTGTAAATAGCCTCATCCTGTGAATGTGGAAATGGGGGAGGTGTAAATAGCCTCATCCTGTGAACATGGAAATGGGTGAAGTGTATATAGCTTCATCCTGTGAATATGGAAATGGGGGCAGTGTAAATAGATTCAGCCTGTGAATGTGCAAATAGGGGAGGTGTAAATAATCACATTCTCTGAATGTGGAAATGGGGGAGGTGTAAATAGTCTCATCGTCTGAATGTGGAAATGGGGGAGGTGTACATAGCTTCATCCTGTGAATGTCGAAAGTGGGGCGGTGTAACTAGCTTCATCCTGTGAATGTGGAAATGGGGGAGGTGTAAATAGTCTCTTCCTATGAATGTGGAAATGGGGGAGGTGTAAATAGTCTCTTCCTATGAATGTGGAAATGGGGGAAGTTTAAATAGTCTCATCCAGTGAATGTGGAAATGTGAGATGTGTAAATACTCTCATCAAGTGAATGTCGAAATGGGGGAGGTGTAAAAATCATCCTGTAAATCTGTTAAAGGGGGAGGTGTAAATAATTTCATCCTGTAGATGTGGAAATGGAGGAGGTTTAAATAGTGTCATCCTGTGAATGTGGAAATGGGGGAGGTGGAAATAGTCTCATCCTGTGAATGTGGAAATGGGGGAGGTGTAAATAGCTTCATCCTGTGAATGTGGAAATGAGGGAGGTGTACATAGACTCATCCTGCGAATGTGGAAATGGGGGAGGTGTAAATAGCCTCATCCTGTGAATGTGGAAATGGTGGAGGTGTAAATAGCCTCATCCTGTGAACGTGGAAATGGTGGAGGTGTAAATAGTCTCATCCTGTGAATGTGGAAATGGGGGAGGTGTAAATAGTCTCATCCTGTGACTGTGGAAATGGGGGAGGTGTAAATAGATTCATCCTATGAATGTGGAAACGGGGGAGGTGTAAATAATCACATTTTGTGAATGTGGAAATAGGGGATGTGTAAATAGTTTCATCGTGTGAATGTGGAAATGGGGGAGGTGTAAATAGCCTCATCCTGTGCATGTGGAAATGGGGGAGGTATAAATAGTCTCATCCTGTGAATGTAGAAATGGGGGCGGTGTACATAGTCTCATCGTCTGAATGTGGAAATGGGGGAGGTGTAAGTAGTCTCATCCTGTGAATGTGGAAATGGGGAAGTGTAAATAGCTTCATCCTGTGAATGTGGAAATGGGGGCAGTGTAAATAGTCTCATCCTGTGACTGTGGAAATGGGGGAGGTGTAAATAGTCTCATCCTATGAATGTGGAAATGGGGGAGGTGTAAATAGTCTCATCATGTGAATGTGGAAATGGGGGAGGTGTAAATAGTTTCATTCTGTGAATGTGGAAATCGGGGAGGTGTAAATAGCCTCATCCTGTGAATGTTCAAATGGGGGATGTGTAAGTAGCCTCATCCTGTGAAGGTCGAAATGGGGCAGGTGTAAATAGCCTCTTCCCGTGAACGTGGAAATGGGTGAAGTGTATATAGCTTCATCCTGTGGATGTGGAAATGGGGGCAGTGTAAATAGTCTCATCCTGTGACTGTGGAAATGGGGGAGGTGTAAATACATTCAACCTGTGAATGTGCAAATAGCGGAGGTGTAAATAATCACATTCTGTGAATGTGGAAATGGGGGAGGTGTAAATAGTCTCATTGTCTGAATGTGGAAATGGGGAAGGTGTACATAGCTTCATCCTGTGAATGTCGAAAGGGGGGAGGTGTAACTAGCTTCATCCTGTGAATGTGGAAATGGGGGAGGTGTAAATAGTCTCATCCTATGAATGTGGAAATGGGGGAGGTTTAAATAGTCTCAACCTGTGAATGTGGAAATGGGGGAGGTGTAAATAGCTTCATCCTGTGAATGTGGAAATGGGGGAGGTGTAAATAGTCTCATCCTGTGACTCTGGAAATTGTGGAGGTGTAAATAGATTCAACCTGTGAATGTGGAAATGGGGTAGCTCGAAATAGATTCATCCTGTGAATGTGGAAATCGGGGAGGTGTAAATAGACTCATCCTGTGAATGTGGAAATGGGTGAGGTGTAAATTGCTTCATCCTGTGAATGTGGAAATGGGGGCGGTGTAAATAGTCTCAGCCTGTGACTCTGGAAATTGTGGAGGTGTAAATAGATTCAACCTGTGAATGTGGAAATGGGGGAGCTGGAAATAGATTCATCCTGTGAATGTGCAAACAGGGGAGGTGTAAATAATCACATTCTGTGAATGTGGAAATGTGGGATGTGTAAATAGTCTCATCGTGTGAATGTGGAAATGGGGGAGGTGTAAATAGTCTTATCCTGTGCATGTGGAAATGGGGGAGATATAAATAGTCTCATCCAGTGAATGTAGAAATGGGGGAGGTGTAAATAGTCTCATCGTCTGAATGTGGAAATGGGGGAGGTGTACATAGCTTCATCCTGTGAATGTCGAAAGGGTGGAGGTGAAAGTAGCTTCATTCTGTGAATGTGGAAATGGGGGAGGTGTAAATAGTCTCATCCTGTGAATGTGGAAATGTGGAAGTGTAAATAGCTTCATCCTGTGAATGTGGAAATGGGGGAGGTGTAAATAGTCTCATCCTGTGAATGTGCAAATAGGGGAGGTGTAAATAATCACATTTTGTGAATGTTTAAGTAGTCTCATCCAGTGAATGTGGAAATGGGGGAGGTGTAAATAGCTTTATCCTGTCAATCTGGAAAGGGGGCAGGTGTAAATCGCTTCATCCTGTGAATGTGGAAAGGGGGGTGGTGTAAATAGCTTCATCCTGTGAATGTGGAAATGGGGGAGGTGTACATTGTCTCATCCTGTGAATGTGGAAATGGGGGAGGTGTAAATAGCCTCATGCTTTGAATGCGAAAATGGTGAAGGTGTAAGTAGCCTCATCCTGTGATTGTGGAAATGGGGGAGGTGAAACTAGCTTCATCCTGTGAATGTGGAAATGGGGGAGGTGTAAATAGTCTCATCCTGTGAATGTGGAAATGAGGGAGGTGTAAATAGCTTCATTCTGTGAATGTGGAAATGGGTGAGGTGTAAATTGTCTCATCCCGTGAATGTGGAAATCGGGGAGGTGGAAGTAGTTTCATCCTGAGATTGTGGAAATGGGGGAGGTGAAATA
>JANJGN010000974.1:0-227622 GCA_026770705.1 Isurus oxyrinchus
ACAAATTCAACAACAACCTCAACATTGAAAAAAACAACAACCCTCAACATTGAAAAACACCAACAAATTCAACAACAACCTCAACATTGAAAAACAACAGACAACCTCAACATTGAAAAACACCAACAAATTCAACAACAACCTCAACATTGAAAAACACAACAAATTCAACAACTAACCTCACATATGAAAAAACACCAACAAATTCAACAACAACCTCAACATTGAAAAACAACAACAACCTCAACATTGAAAAACACCAACAAATTCAACAACAACTTCAACATTGAAAAACAGCAACAAATTCAACAACAACCTCAACATTGAAAAACAACAACAACCTCAACATTGAAAAACGACCAACGAATTCAACAACAACTTGAACATTGAAAAACACCAACAAATTCAACAACAACCTCAACATTGAAAAAACAACCTCAACATTGAAAAACACCAACAAATTCAACAACAACCTCAACATTGAAAAACAACAACAACCCTCAACATTGAAAAACACCAACAAATTCAACAACAACCTCAACATTGAAAAACACGCAACAAATTCAACAACAACCTCAACATTGAAAAACACCAACAAATTCAACAACAACCTCAACATTGAAAAACAACAACAAACTCAACATTGAAAAACACCAACAAATTCAACAACAACCTCAACATTGAAAAACAACAACACCTCAACATTGAAAAACACCAACGAATTCAACAACAACTTGAACATTGAAAAACACTAAACAAAATTCAACAACAACCTCAACATTGAAAAACAACAACCTCACATGAAAAACACCAACAAATTCAATCAACAACCTCAACATTGAAAAACAACAACAACCTCTTTGAAAAACACCAACAAATTCAACAACAACCTCAACATTGAAAAACACCAACAAATTCAACAGACAACCTCAACATTGAAAAACAACAACAACCTCAACATTGAAAAACACCAACAAATTCAACAACAACCTCAACATTGAAAAAACAATACAACAAACTCAACATTGAAAAAACACCAACAAATTCAACAAACAACCTCAACATTGAAAAACAACAACAACCTCAACATTGAAAAACACCAACAATATTCAACAACAACCTCAACATTGAAAAACAACAACAACAACCTCAACATTGAAAAAACACCAACAAATTCAAACAACAACCTCAACATTGAAAAACAACAAACAACCTCAACATTGAAACACCAACAAAACAAATTCAACAACAACTTCAACATTGAAAAACACCAACAAATTCAACAAGAACCGTCGAAATGAAAAACACCAACAAATTCAACAACAACCTCAACATTGAAAAACAACAACAACCTCAACATTGAAAAACACCAACAAATTCAACAACAACCTCAACATTGAAAAACAACAACAACCTCAACATTGAAAAACACCAACAAATTTCAACAACAACCTCAACATTGAAAAACACCAACAAATTCAACAACAACCTCAACATTGAAAAACAACAACAACCTCAACATTGAAAAACACCAACAAATTCAACAACAACCTCAACATTGAAAAACAACAACAAACTCAACATTGAAAAAACACCAACAAATTCAACAACAACCTCAAACATTGAAAAACAACAACAACCTCAACATTGAAAAACACCTAACAAATTCAACAACAACTTCAACATTGAAAAACACCAACAAATTCAACAACAACCTCAACATTGAAAAAACAACAAACAACCTCAACATTGAAAAACATCCAACATATTCAACAACAACCTCAACATTGAATAAACAACAACAACCTCAAACATTGAAAAACACCAACAAATTCAACAACAACCTCACATTGAAAAACACAAACAAATTCAACAACAACTTCAACATTGAAAAACACCAACAAATTCAACAACAACCTCAACATTGAAAAAACAACAACAACCTCAACATTGAAAAACACCAACAAATTCAACAACAACTTCAACATTGAAAAACAGCAACAAATTCAACAACAACCTCAACATTGAAAAACACCAACAAGCCTCAACATTGAAAAACACCAACTAATTCAACAACAACCTCAACATTGAAAAAACAACAACAACCTCAACATTGAAAAACACCAACAAATTCAACAACAACCTCAACATTGAAAAACAACAGACAAACTCAACATTGAAAAAACACCAACAAATTCAACAACAACCTCAACATTGAAAAACAACATACAACAACCTCAACATTGAAAAACAACCAACGAATTCAACAACAACTTGAACATTGAAAAACAATCAACAAATTCAACAACAACCTCAACATTGAAAAACAACAACCTCAACATTGAAAAACACCAACAAATTCAACAACAACCTCAACATTGAAAAACAACAACAACCTCAACATTGAAAAACACCAACAAATTCAACAACAACCTCAACATTGAAAAAGACCAACAATTCAACAACAACCTCAACATTGAAAAACAACAACAACCTCAACATTGAAAAACACCAACAAATTCAACAACAACCTCAACATTGAAAAACAACAACAAACCTAAAACATTGAAAAACACCAACAAATTCAACAACAACCTCAACATTGAAAAAACAACAACCAACATCAACATTGAAAAAACACCAACATATTCAACAACAACCTCAACATTGAAAAAACAACAACAACCTCAACATTGAAAAACACCAACAAATTCAACAACAACCTCAACATTGAAAAACACCAACAAATTCAACAACAACCTACAACATTGAAAAACACCAACAATTCAACAACAACCTCAACATTGATAAACACAAACAACCTCAACATTGAAAAACACCAACAAATTCAACAACAACTTCAACATTTGAAAAACTCAACAAATTCAACAAGAACCTCGAAATTGAAAAACACCAACAAATTCAACAACAACCTCAACATTGAAAAAACAACAACAACCTCAACATTGTAAAAACACCAACAAATTCAACAACAACCTCAACATTGAAAAAACAACATACAACCTCAACATTGAAAAACACCAATCAATTCAACAACAACCTCAACATTGTAAAACACCAACAAATTCAAACAACAACCTCAAATTGAAAAACTCAAACAAATTCAACAACAAACTCTAACATTTGAAAAACACCAACAAATTCAAAAACAACCTCAACATTGAAAAACAACAACAACATCAACATTGAAAAAACACCAACAAATTCAACAACAACCTCAACATTGAAAAGCAGCAACAAATTCAACAACAACCTCAACATTGAAAAACAACATAACAACTTCAACACTGAAAAAACACCAACAAATTCAACAACAACCTCAACATGAAAAACAACAACAACCTCAACATTGAAAAACACCAACAAATTCAACAACAAATCTCAACATTGAAAAACAACAACAAACTCAACATTGAAAAACACCAACAAATTCAACAACAACCTCGAAATTGAAAAACACTCAACAACAATACAACAACAACCTCAACATTGAAAAACAACAACAACCTCAACATTGACAAACACCAAACAAATTCAACAACAACCTTAAAATTGAAAAACAACAACAACCTCAACATTGCAAAAACACCAGCAAATTCAGCAACAACCTCAACATTTAAAACACCAACAATTCAACAACAACCTCAACATTGAAAAACAACAACCTCAACATTGAAAAACGCCAGCAAATTCAACAAAGCAAATTCAACAAAAAATTCAACATTGAAAAACACCAACAAATTCAACAACAGCCCCGACATGGAAAAACAACAACAACCTCAACATTGAAAAACACCAACAAATTCAACAACAACCTCAACATTGAAAAACAACAACAACCTCAACATTGAAAAACACCAACAAATTCAACAACAACCTCAACATTGAAAAAACACCAACAAATTCAACAACAACCTCAGCATTGAAAAACAACAACAACCTCAACATTGAAAAACACCAACAAATTCAACAACAACCTCAACATTGAAAAACAACAACAACCTCAACATTGAAATACATCAATAAATTCAACAACAACTTCAACATTGAAAAACACCAACAAATTCAACAACAACCTCGAAATTGAAAAACACCAACAAATTCAACAACAACCTCAACATTGAAAAACAACAACAACCTCAACATTGAAAAACACCAACAAATTCAACATCAACCTCAACATTGAAAAACAACAACAAATTCAACAACAAACTCAAGATTGAAAAACACCAACAAATTCAACAACCTCAACATTGAAAAACAACAACAACCTCAACATTGAAAAACACCAACAAATTCAACAACAACCTCAACATTGAAAAACACCAACAAATTCAACAACAACCTCAACATTGAAAAACAACAACAACCTCAACATTGAAAAACACCAACAAATTCAACAACAACCTCAACATTGAAAAACATCAACAAATTCAACAGCAACTTCAACATTGAAAAATACCAACAAATTCAACAACAACCTCGAAATTGAAAAACACCAACAAATTCAACAACAGCCTCAACATTTAAAAACACCAACAAACTCAACAACAACCTCAACATTGAAAACACCAACAAATTCAACAACAACCTCAACATTTTAAAACGCTAAAAAATTCAACATCAACCTCAACATTGAAAAACCACAACCTCAACATTGAAAAACGCCAACAAATTCAACAAAAAATTCAACATTGAAAAACACCAACAAATTCAACAACAACCCCGACATTGAAAAACAACAACAACCTCAACATTGAAAAACACCAACAAATTCAACAACAACCTCAACATTGAAAAACAACAACAACCTCAACATTGAAAAACACCAACAAATTCAACAACAACCTCAACATTGAAAAACAACAACAAACTCAACATTGAAAAACACCAACAAATTCAACAACAACCTCAACATTGAAAAACAACAACAAACTCAACTTTGAAAAACACCAACAAATTCAACAACAACCTCGACATTGAAAAACAACAATAACCTCAACATTGAATAACACCAACAAATTCAACAACAACCTCAACATTGAAAAACACCAACAAATTCAACAACAACCTCAACATTGAAAAACAACAACAACCTAAACATTGAAAAGCACCAACAAATTCAAGAGCAACCTCAACATTGAAAAACAACAACAACCTCAACATTGAAAAACAACAACAACCTCAACATTGAAAAACAACAACAACCTCAACATTGAAAAACACCAACAAATTCAACAACAACTTCAACATTGAAAAACACCAACAAATTCAACAACAACCTCGAAATTGAAAAACCCCAACAAATACAACAACAACCTCAACATTGAAAAACAACAACAACGTCAACATTGAAAAACACCAACAAATTCAACAACAACCTCAACATTGAAAAACAACAACAACAATTTCAGCTTTGCAAAACACCAGCAAATTCAACAACAACCTCAACATTGAAAAACACCAACAAATTCAACAACAACCTCAACATTGAAAACACCAACAAATTCAACAACAATCTCAACATTTAAAAACAACAACAACCTCAACATTGAGAAACACCAACAAATTCAACAACAACATCAACATTGAAAAACAACAACAAATTCAACATCAACCTCAACATTGAAAAACAACAACAACCTCAACATTGAAAAACACCAACAAATTCAACAACAACCTCAACATTGATAAACAACAACAACCTCAACATTGAGAAACACCAACAAATTCAACAACAACATCAACATTGAAAAACAACAACAAATTCAACATCAACCTCAGCATTGAAAAACAACAACAACCTCAACATTGAAAAACACCAACAAATTCAACAACAACCTCAACATTGAAAAACAACACCAACCTCAACATTGAAAAACACCAACAAGTTCAACAAAAAATTCAACATTGAAAAACAACAACAAATTCAACAACAACCTCGAAATTGAAAAACACCAACAATTTCAACAACAACTTCAACATTGAAAAACACCAACAAATTCAACAACAACCTCGACATTGAAAAACACCATCAAATTCAACAACAACCTCAACATTGAAAAACACCAACATGCTCAAAATTGAAAAAACACCAACGAATGCAACAACAACCGCAACACTTAAAAACAACAACAACCTCAACATTGAAAAACACCAACAAATTCAACAACAACCTCAACATTGAAAAACACCAACAAATTCAACAACACCTCAACATTGAAAAACACCAACAAACTCAACAACAACCTCAACATTGAAAAACAACAACAACCTCAACATTGAAAAACACCAACAAATTCAGCAACAACCTCAACATTGAAAAACAACAACAAATTCAACAACAAACTCTAGATTGAAAAACACCAACAAATTCAACAACCTCAACATTGAAAAACAACAACAACCTCAACATTGAAAAACACCAACAAATTCAACAACAACCTCAACATTGAAAAACACCAACAAATTCAACAACAACCCTCAACATTGAAAAACAACAACAACCTCAACATTGAAAAACACCAACAAATTCAACAACAACCTCAACATTGAAAAACAACAACAAACTCAACATTGAAAAACACCAACAAATTCAACAACAACCTCAACATTGAAAAACAACAACAAACTCAACATTGAAAAACACCAACAAATTCAACAACAACCTCAACATTGAAAAACAACAACAACCTCAACATTGAAAAGCACCAACAAATTCAACAATAACCTCAACATTGAAAAACAACAACAACCTCAACATTGAAAAACACCAACAAATTCAACAACAACCTCAACATTGAAAAACACCAACAAATTCAACAACAACCTCAACATTGAAAAACAGCAACAACCTCAACATTGAAAAACACCAACAAATTCAACAACAACCTCAACATTGAAAAACAACAACAACCTCAACATTGAAAAACACCAACAAATTCAACAACAACCTCAACATTGAAAAACACCAACAAACTCAACAACAACCTCAACATTAAAAAACAACAACAACCTCAACATTGAAAAACACCAACAAATTCAACAACAACCTCAACATTGAAAAACAACAACAACCTCAATATTGAAAAACACCAACAAATTCAACAACAACCTCAATATTGAAAAACAACAACAAACTCAACATTGAAAAAAACAAACAAATTCAACAACAACCTCAACTTTGAAAAACAACAACAACCTCATCATGGAAAAACACCAACAAATTCAACAACAACCTCAACATTGAAAAACAACAACATCCTCAAAATTGAAAAACACCAACAAATTCAACAACAACCCCAACATTTAAAAACAACAACAACCTCAACATTGAAAAACACCAACAAATTCAACAACAACCTCAACATTGAAAAACACCAACAAATTCAACAACAACCTCAACATTGAAAAACACCAACAAACTCAACAACAACCTCAACATTGAAAAACAACAACAACCTCAACATTGAAAAACACCAACAAATTCAACAACAACCTCAACATTGAAAAACAGCAACAAATTCAACAACAACCTCAACATTGAAAAACACCAACAAGCTCAACATTGAAAAACACCAACTAATTCAACAACAACCTCAACATTGAAAAACAACAACCTCAACATTGAAAAACACCAACAAATTCAACAACAACCTCAACATTGAAAACAACAACAAACTCAACATTGAAAAACACCAACAAATTCAACAACAACCTCAACATTGAAAAACAACAACAACCTCAACATTGAAAAACACCAACAAATTCAACAACAACTTGAACATTGAAAAACACCAACAAATTCAACAACAACCTCAACATTGAAAAACAACAACCTCAACATTGAAAAACACCAACAAATTCAACAACAACCTCAACATTGAAAAACAACAACAACCTCAACATTGAAAAACACCAACAAATTCAACAACAACCTCAACATTGAAAAACACCAACAAATTCAACAACAACCTCAACATTGAAAAACAACAACAACCTCAACATTGAAAAACACCAACAAATTCAACAACAACCTCAAACATTGAAAAACAACAACAAACTCAACATTGAAAAACACCAACAAATTCAACAACAACCTCAACATTGAAAAACAACAACAACCTCAACATTGAAAAACACCAACAAATTCAACAACAACTTCAACATTGAAAAAGACCAACAAATTCAACAACAACCTCAACATTGAAAAACAACAACAACCTCAAAATTGAAAAACACCAACATATTCAACAACAACCTCAACATTGAAAAACAACAACAACCTCAAGATTGAAAAACACCAACAAATTCAACAACAACCTCAACATTGAAAAACACCAACAAATTCAACAACAACCTCAACATTGAAAAACACCAACAAATTCAACAACAACTTCAACATTGAAAAACACCAACAAATTCAACAAGAACCTCGAAATTGAAAAACACCAACAAATTCAACAACAACCTCAACATTGAAAAACAACAACAACCTCAACATTGAAAAACACCAACAAATTCAACAACAACCTCAACATTGAAAAACAACAACAACCTCAACATTGAAAAACACCAACAAATTCAACAACAACCTCAACATTGAAAAACACCAACAAATTCAACAACAACCTCTACATTGAAAAAACACCAACAAATTCAACAACAAACTCAACATTGAAAAACACCAACAAATTCAACAACAACCTCAACATTGAAAAACAACAACAACATCAACATTGAAAAACACCAACAAATTCAACAACATCCTCAAAATTGAAAAACACCAACAAATTCAACAACAACCCCAACATTTAAAAACAACAACAACCTCAACATTGAAAAACACCAACAAATTCAACAACAACCTCAACATTGAAAAACACCAACAAATTCAACAACAACCTCAACATTGAAAAACACCAACAAACTCAACAACAACCTCAACATTGAAAAACAACAACAACCTCAACATTGAAAAACACCAACAAATTCAACAACAACCTCAACATTGAAAAACAGCAACAAATTCAACAACAACCTCAACATTGAAAAACACCAACAAGCTCAACATTGAAAAACACCAACTAATTCAACAACAACCTCAACATTGAAAAACAACAACAACCTCAACATTGAAAAACACCAACAAATTCAACAACAACCTCAACATTGAAAAACAACAACAAACTCAACATTGAAAAACACCAACAAATTCAACAACAACCTCAACATTGAAAAACAACAACAACCTCAACATTGAAAAACACCAACAAATTCAACAACAACTTGAACATTGAAAAACACCAACAAATTCAACAACAACCTCAACATTGAAAAACAACAACCTCAACATTGAAAAACACCAACAAATTCAACAACAACCTCAACATTGAAAAACAACAACAACCTCAACATTGAAAAACACCAACAAATTCAACAACAACCTCAACATTGAAAAACACCAACAAATTCAACAACAACCTCAACATTGAAAAACAACAACAACCTCAACATTGAAAAACACCAACAAATTCAACAACAACCTCAACATTGAAAAACAACAACAAACTCAACATTGAAAAACACCAACAAATTCAACAACAACCTCAACATTGAAAAACAACAACAACCTCAACATTGAAAAACACCAACAAATTCAACAACAACTTCAACATTGAAAAAGACCAACAAATTCAACAACAACCTCAACATTGAAAAACAACAACAACCTCAAAATTGAAAAACACCAACATATTCAACAACAACCTCAACATTGAAAAAACAACAACAACCTCAAGATTGAAAAACACCAACAAATTCAACAACAACCTCAACATTGAAAAACACCAACAAATTCAACAACAACCTCAACATTGAAAAACACCAACAAATTCAACAACAACTTCAACATTGAAAAACACCAACAAATTCAACAAGAACCTCGAAATTGAAAAACACCAACAAATTCAACAACAACCTCAACATTGAAAAACAACAACAACCTCAACATTGAAAAACACCAACAAATTCAACAACAACCTCAACATTGAAAAACAACAACAACCTCAACATTGAAAAACACCAACAAATTCAACAACAACCTCAACATTGAAAAACACCAACAAATTCAACAACAACCTCTACATTGAAAAACACCAACAAATTCAACAACAAACTCAACATTGAAAAACACCAACAAATTCAACAACAACCTCAACATTGAAAAACAACAACAACATCAACATTGAAAAACACCAACAAATTCAACAACAACCTCAACATTGAAAAGCACCAACAAATTCAACAACAACCTCAACATTGAAAAAACAACAACAACCTCAACACTGAAAAACACCAACAAATTCAACAACAACCTCAACATGAAAAACAACAACAACCTCAACATTGAAAAACACCAACAAATTCAACAACAATCTCAACATTGAAAAACAACAACAAACTCAACATTGAAAAACACCAACAAATTCAACAACAACCTCGAAATTGAAAAACACCAACAAATTCAACAACAACCTCAACATTGAAAAACAACAACAACCTCAACATTGACAAACACCAACAAATTCAACAACAACCTTAACATTGAAAAACAACAACAACCTCAACATTGCAAAACACCAGCAAATTCAGCAACAACCTCATCATTTAAAAACACCAACAAATTCAACAACAACCTCAACATTGAAAACACCAACAAATTCAACAACAACCTCAACATTTTAAAACGCTAAAAAATTCAACAACAACCTCAACATTGAAAAACAACAACCTCAACATTGAAAAACGCCAACAAATTCAACAAAAAATTCAACATTGAAAAACACCAACAAATTCAACAACAGCCCCGACATTGAAAAACAACAACAACCTCAACATTGAAAAACACCAACAAATTCAACAACAACCTCAACATTGAAAAACAACAACGACCTCAACATTGAAAAACACCAACAAATTCAACAATAACCTCAACATGGAAAAACACCAACAAATTCAACAACAACCTCAGCATTGAAAAACAACAACAACCTCAACATTGAAAAACACCAACAAATTCAACAACAACCTCAACGTTGAAAAACAACAACAACCTCAACATTGAAATACATCAATAAATTCAACAACAACTTCAACATTGAAAAACACCAACAAATTCAACAACAACCTCGAAATTGAAAAACACCAACAAATTCAACAACAACCTCAACATTGAAAAACAACAACAACCTCAACATTGAAAAACACCAACAAATTCAACAACAACCTCAACATTGAAAAACAACAACAAATTCAACAACAAACTCAAGATTGAAAAACACCAACAAATTCAACAACCTCAACATTGAAAAACAACAACAACCTCAACATTGAAAAACACCAACAAATTCAACAACAACCTCAACATTGAAAAACACCAACAAATTCAACAACAACCTCAACATTGAAAAACAACAACAACCTCAACATTGAAAAACACCAACAAATTCAACAACAACCTCAACATTGAAAAACATCAACAAATTCAACAACAACTTCAACATTGAAAAACACCAACAAATTCAACAACAACCTCGAAATTGAAAAACACCAACAAATTCAACAACAACCTCAACATTGAAAAACAACAACAACCTCAGCATTGAAAAACACCAACAAATTCAACAACAACCTCAACATTTAAAAACACCAACAAACTCAACAACAACCTCAACATTGAAAACACCAACAAATTCAACAACAACCTCAACATTTTAAAACGCTAAAAAATTCAACAACAACCTCAACATTGAAAAACCACAACCTCAACATTGAAAAACGCCAACAAATTCAACAAAAAATTCAACATTGAAAAACACCAACAAATTCAACAACAACCCCGACATTGAAAAACAACAACAACCTCAACATTGAAAAACACCAACAAATTCAACAACAACCTCAACATTGAAAAACACCAACAACCTCAACATTGAAAAACAACAACCTCAACATTGAAAAACACCAACAAATTCAACAAAAAATTCAACATTGAAAAACACCAACAAATTCAACAACAACCTCAACATTGAAAAACAACAACAACCTCAACATTGAAAAACACCAACAAATTCAACAACAACCTCAACATTGAAAAACAACAACAACCTCAACGTTGAAAAACACCAACAAATTCAACAACAACCTCAACATTGAAAAACACCAACAAATTCAACATCAACCTCAGCATTGAAAAACAACAACAACCTCAACATTTAAAAACACCAAAAAATTCAACAACAACCTCAACATTGAAAAACACCAACAAATTCAACAACAACCTCAACATTGAAAAACACCAACAAATTCAACAACAACCTCAGCATTGAAAAACAACAACAACCTCAACATTGAAAAACACCAACAAATTCAACAACAACCTCAACATTGAAAAACAACAACAACCTCAACATTGAAAAACATCAACAAATTCAACAACAACTTCAACATTGAAAAACACCAACAAATTCAACAACAACCTCGAAATTGAAAAACACCAACAAATTCAACAACAACCTCAACATTGAAAAACAACAACAACCTCAACATTGAAAAACACCAACAAATTCAACAACAACCTCAACATTGAAAAACAACAACAAATTCAACAACAAACTCAAGATTGAAAAACACCAACAAATTCAACAACCTCAACATTGAAAAACAACAACAACCTCAACATTGAAAAACACCAACAAATTCAACAACAACCTCAACATTGAAAAACACCAACAAATTCAACAACAACCTCAACATTGAAAAACAACAACAACCTCAACATTGAAAAACACCAACAATTTCAACAACAACCTCAACATTGAAAAAACAACAACAACCTCAAAATTGAAAAACAACAACAACCTCAACATTGAAAAACACCAACAAATTCAACAACAACCTCAACATTGAAAAACAACAACAAACTCAACATTGAAAAACACCAACAAATTCAACAACAACCTCAACATTGAAAAACAACAACAACCTCAACATTGAAAAACAACAACAAATTCAACAACAAACTCAAGATTGAAAAACACCAACAAATTCAACAACCTCAACATTGAAAAACAACAACAACCTCAACATTTAAAAACACCAACAAACTCAACAACAACCTCAACATTGAAAACACCAACAAATTCAACAACAACCTCAACATTTTAAAACGCTAAAAAATTCAACAACAACCTCAACATTGAAAAACCACAACCTCAACATTGAAAAACGCCTACAAATTCAACAAAAAATTCAACATTGAAAAACACCAACAAATTCAACAACAACCCCGACATTGAAAAACAACAACAACCTCAACATTGAAAAACACCAACAAATTCAACAACAACCTCAACATTGAAAAAACAACAACAACCTCAACATTGAAAAACACCAACAAATTCAACAACAACCTCAACATTGAAAAACACCAACAAATTCAACAACAACCTCAGCATTGAAAAACAACAACAACCTCAACATTGAAAAACACCAACAAATTCAACAACAACCTCAACATTGAAAAACAACAGCAACCTCAACATTGAAAAACATCAACAAATTCAACAACAACTTCAACATTGAAAAACACCAACAAATTCAACAACAACCTCGAAATTGAAAAACACCAACAAATTCAACAACAACCTCAACATTGAAAAACAACAACAACCTCAACATTGAAAAACACCAACAAATTCAACAACAACCTCAACATTGAAAAACAACAACAAATTCAACAACAAACTCAAGATTGAAAAACACCAACAAATTCAACAACCTCAACATTGAAAAACAACAACAACCTCAACATTGAAAAACACCAACAAATTCAACAACAACCTCAACATTGAAAAACACCAACAAATTCAACAACAACCTCAACATTGAAAAACAACAACAACCTCAACATTGAAAAACACCAACAAATTCAACAACAAACTCAACATTGAAAAACAACAACAACCTCAAAATTGAAAAACAACAACAACCTCAACATTGAAAAACACCAACAAATTCAACAACAACCTCAACATTGAAAAACAACAACAAACTCAACATTGAAAAACACCAACAAATTCAACAACAACCTCAACTTTGAAAAACAACAACAACCTCAACATTGAAAAACACCAACAAATTCAACAACAACTTCAACATTGAAAAACACCAACAAATTCAACAACAACCTCAACATTGAAAAACAACAACAACCTCAACATTGAAAAACACCAACAAATTCAACAACAACCTCAAAATTGAAAAACACCAACAAATTCAACAACAACCTCAACATTGAAAAAACAACAACAACCTCAACATTGAAAAACACCAACAAATTCAACAACAACTTCAACATTGAAAAACACCAACAAATTCAACAACAACCTCAACATTGAAAAACACCAACAAACTCAACAACAACCTCAACATTGAAAAACAACAACAACCTCAACATTGAAAAACACCAACAAATTCAACAACAACCTCAACATTGAAAAACAGCAACAAATTCAACAACAACCTCAACATTGAAAAACACCAACAAGCTCAACATTGAAAAACACCAACTAATTCAACAACAACCTCAACATTGAAAAAACAACAACAACCTCAACATTGAAAAACACCAACAAATTCAACAACAACCTCAACATTGAAAAACAACAACAAACTCAACATTGAAAAACACCAACAAATTCAACAACAACCTCAACATTGAAAAACAACAACAACCTCAACATTGAAAAACACCAACAAATTCAACAACAACTTGAACATTGAAAAACACCAACAAATTCAACAACAACCTCAACATTGAAAAACAACAACCTCAACATTGAAAAACACCAACAAATTCAACAACAACCTCAACATTGAAAAACAACAACAACCTCAACATTGAAAAACACCAACAAATTCAACAACAACCTCAACATTGAAAAACACCAACAAATTCAACAACAACCTCAACATTGAAAAACAACAACAACCTCAACATTGAAAAACACCAACAAATTCAACAACAACCTCAACATTGAAAAACAACAACAAACTCAACATTGAAAAACACCAACAAATTCAACAACAACCTCAACATTGAAAAACAACAACAACCTCAACATTGAAAAACACCAACAAATTCAACAACAACTTCAACATTGAAAAACACCAACAAATTCAACAACAACCTCAACATTGAAAAACAACAACAACCTCAACATTGAAAAACACCAACATATTCAACAACAACCTCAACATTGAAAAACAACAACAACCTCAAGATCGAAAAACACCAACAAATTCAACAACAACCTCAACATTGAAAAACACCAACAAATTCAACAACAACCTCAACATTGAAAAACACCAACAAATTCAACAACAACTTCAACATTGAAAAACACCAACAAATTCAACAACAACCTCAACATTGAAAAACAACAACAACCTCAACATTGAAAAACACCAACAAATTCAACAACAACCTCAACATTGAAAAACAACAACAACCTCAACATTGAAAAACACCAACAAATTCAACAACAACCTCAACATTGAAAAACACCAACAAATTCAACAACAACCTCTACATTGAAAAACACCAACAAATTCAACGACAAACTCAACATTGAAAAACACCAACAAATTCAACAACAACCTCAACATTGAAAAACAACAAGAACCTCAACATTGACAAACACCAACAAATTCAACAACAACCTTAACATTGAAAAACAACAACAACCTCAACATTGCAAAACACCAGCAAATTCAGCAACAACCTCATCATTTAAAAACACCAACAAATTCAACAACAACCTCAACATTGAAAACACCAACAAATTCAACAACAACCTCAACATTTTAAAACGCTAAAAAATTCAACAACAACCTCAACATTGAAAAACAACAACCTCAACATTGAAAAACGCCAACAAATTCAACAAAAAATTCAACATTGAAAAACACCAACAAATTCAACAACAGCCCCGACATTGAAAAACAACAACAACCTCAACATTGAAAAACACCAACAAATTCAACAACAACCTCAACATTGAAAAACAACAACGACCTCAACATTGAAAAACACCAACAAATTCAACAATAACCTCAACATTGAAAAACACCAACAAATTCAACAACAACCTCAGCATTGAAAAACAACAACAACCTCAACATTGAAAAACACCAACAAATTCAACAACAACCTCAAACAACAACCCTCAACATTGAAATACATCAATAAATTCAACAACAACCTTCAACATTGAAAAACACCAACAAATTCAACAACAACCTCGAAATTGAAAAAACACCAACAAATTCAACAACAACCTCAACATTGAAAAACAGACAACAACCTCAACATTGAAAAAACACCAACAAATTCAACAACAACCTCAACATTGAAAAACAACAACAAATTCAACAACAAACTCAAGATTGAAAAACACCAACAAATTCAACAACCTCAACATTGAAAAACAACAACAACCTCAACATTGACAAACACCAACAAATTCAACAACAACCTCAACATTGAAAAACACCAACAAATTCAACAACAATCTCAACATTGAAAAACAACAACAACCTCAACATTGAAAAACACCAACAAATTCAACAACAACCTCAACATTGAAAAACATCAACAAATTCAACAACAACTTCAACATTGAAAAACACCAACAAATTCAACAACAACCTCGAAATTGAAAAACACCAACAAATTCAACAACAACCTCAACATTGAAAAACAACAACAACCTCAGCATTGAAAAACACCAACAAATTCAACAACAACCTCAACATTTAAAAACACCAACAAACTCAACAACAACCTCAACATTGAAAACACCAACAAATTCAACAACAACCTCAACATTTTTAAAACGCTAAAAAATTCAACAACAACCTCAACATTGAAAAAACCACAACCTCAACATTGAAAAACGCCAACAAATTCAAACAAAAAATTCAACATTGAAAAACACCAACAAATTCAACAACAACCCCGACATTGAAAAACAACAACAACCTCAACATTGAAAAACACCAACAAATTCAACAACAACCTCAACATTGAAAAACAACAACAACCTCAACATTGAAAAACACCAACAAATTCAAACAACAACCTCAACATTGAAAAACACCAAACAATTCAACAACAACCTCAGCATTGAAAAACAACAACAACCTCAACATTGAAAAACACCAACAAATTCAACAACAACCTCAACATTGAAAAACAACAACAACCTCAATTTTGAAAAACATCAACAAATTCAACAACAACTTCAACATTGAAAAACACCAACAAATTCAACAACAACCTCGAAATTGAAAAACACCAACAAATTCAACAACAACCTCAACATTGAAAAACAACAACAACCTCAACATTGAAAAACACCAACAAATTCAACAACAACCTCAACATTGAAAAACAACAACAAATTCAACAACAAACTCAAGATTGAAAAACACCAACAAATTCAACAACCTCAACATTGAAAAACAACAACAACCTCAACATTGAAAAACACACAACAAATTCAACAACAACCTCAACATTGAAAAACACCAACAAATTCAACAACAACCTCAACATTGAAAAACAACAACAACCTCAACATTGAAAAACACCAACAAATTCAACAACACCTCAACATTGAAAAACAACAACAACCTCAAAATTGAAAAACAACAACAACCTCAACATTGAAAAACACCAACAAATTCAACAACATCCTCAACATTGAAAAACAACAACAAACTCAACATTGAAAAACACCAACAAATTCAACAACAACCTCAACATTGAAAAACAACAACAACCTCAACATTGAAAAACAACAACAAAATTCAACAACAAACTCAAGATTGAAAAACACCAACAAATTCAACAACCTCAACATTGAAAAACAACAACAACCTCAACATTTAAAAACACCAACAAACTCAACAACAACCTCAACATTGAAAACACCAACAAATTCAACAACAACCTCAACATTGTTAAAACGCTAAAAAATTGAACAACAACCTCAACATTGAAAAACCACAACCTCAACATTGAAAAACGCCTACAAATTCAACAAAAAATTCAACATTGAAAAACACCAACAAATTCAACAACAACCCCGACATTGAAAAACAACAACAACCTCAACATTGAAAAACACCAACAAATTCAACAACAACCTCAACATTGAAAAACAACAACAACCTCAACATTGAAAAACAACAACAAATTCAACAACAACCTCAACATTGAAAAACACCAACAAATTCAACAACAACCTCAGCATTGAAAAGCAACAACAACCTCAACATTGAAAAACACCAAACAAATTCAACAACAACCTCAACATTGAAAAACAACAGCAACCTCAACATTGAAAAACATCAACAAATTCAACAACAACTTCAACATTGAAAAACACCAACAAATTCAACAACAACCTCGAAATTGAAAAACACCAACAAATTCAACAACAACCTCAACATTGAAAAACAACAACAACCTCAACATTGAAAAACACCAACAAATTCAACAACAACCTCAACATTGAAAAACAACAACAAATTCAACAACAAACTCAAGATTGAAAAACACCAACAAATTCAACAACCTCAACATTGAAAAACAACAACAACCTCAACATTGAAAAACACCAACAAATTCAACAACAACCTCAACATTGAAAAACACCAACAAATTCAACAACAACCTCAACATTGAAAAACAACAACAACCTCAACATTGAAAAACACCAACAAATTCAACAACAACCTCAACATTGAAAAACAACAACAACCTCAAAATTGAAAAACAACAACAACCTCAACATTGAAAAACACCAACAAATTCAACAACAACCTCAACATTGAAAAACAACAACAAACTCAACATTGAAAAACACCAACAAATTCAACAACAACCTCAACATTGAAAAACAACAACAACCTCAACATTGAAAAACACCAACAAATTCAACAACAACTTCAACATTGAAAAACACCAACAAATTCAACAACAACCTCAACATTGAAAAACAACAACAACCTCAACATTGAAAAACACCAACAAATTCAACAACAACCTCAAAATTGAAAAACACCAACAAATTCAACAACAACCTCAACATTGAAAAACAACAACAACCTCAACTTTGAAAAACAACAACAAATTCAACAACAACCTCAACATTGAAAAACAACAACAAACTCAACATTGAAAAACACCAACAAATTCAACAACAACCTCAACATTGAAAAACAACAACAACCTCAACATTGAAAAACACCAACAAATTCAACAACAACTTCAACATTGAAAAACACAAACAAATTCAACAACCTCAACATTGAAAAACAACAACAACCTCAAAATTGAAAAACACCAACAAATTCAACAACAACCTCAACATTGAAATTCAACAACAACCTCAACATTGAAAAACACCAACAAATTCAACAACAACCTCAACATTGAAAACACCAACAAATTCAACAACAACCTCAACACTGAAAAACACCAACAAATTCAACAACAACCTCAACATTGAAAAACAACAACAACCTCAACATTGAAAAACACCAACAAATTCAACAACAACTTCAACATTGAAAAACACCAACAAATTCAACAACAACCTCGAAATTCAAAAACACCAACAAATTCAACAACAACCTCAACATTGAAAATCAACAACAACCCTCAACATTGAAAACCACCAACAAATTCAACAACAACCTCAACATTGAAAAACAACAACAACCTCAACATTGAAAAACACCAACAAATTCAACAACAACCTCAACATTGAAAAACACCAACAAATTCAACAACAGCCTCAACATTGAAAAACACCAACAAATTCAACAACAAACTCAACATTGAAAAACACGAACAAATTCAACAACAACCTCAACATTGAAAAACAACAACAACATCAACATTGAAAAACACCAACAAATTCAACAACAACCTCAACATTGAAAAGCACCAACAAATTCAACAACAACCTCAACATTGAAAAACAAAAACAACCTCAACATTGAAAAACACCAACAAATTCAACAACAACCTCAACAGTGAAAAACAACAACAACCTCAATATTGAAAAACACCAACAAATACAACAACAATCTCAACATTGAAAAACAACAACAAACTCAACATTGAAAAACACCAACAAATTCAACAAGAACCTCGAAATTGAAAAACACCAACAAATACAACAACAACCTCAACATTGAAAAACAACAACAACCTCAACATTGACAAACACCAACAAATTCAACAACAACCTCAACATTGAAAAACAACAACAACCTCAACATTGCAAAACACCAGCAAATTCAGCAAAAACCTCAACATTTAAAAACACCAACAAATTCAACAACAACCTCAACATTGAAAACACCAACAAATTCAACAACAACCTCAACATTTTAAAACGCTAAAAAATTCAACAACAACCTCAACATTGAAAAACAACAACCTCAACATTGAAAAACGCCAACAAATTCAACAAAAAATTCAACATTGAAAAACACCAACAAATTCAACAACAACCCCGACATTGAAAAACAACAACAACCTCAACATTGAAAAAAACCAACAACAATTAAACAACAACCTCAACATTGAAAAACACCAACAAATTCAACACCAACCTCAGCATTGAAAAACAACAACAACCTCAACATTGAAAAACACCAACAAATTCAAGAACAACCTCTACATTGAAAAACAACAACAACCTCAACATTGAAAAACATCAACAAATTCAACAACAACTTCAACATTGAAAAACACCAACAAATTCAACAACAACCTCGAAATTGAAAAACACCAACAAATTCAACAACAACCTCAACATTGAAAAACAACAACAACCTCAACATTGAAAAACACCAACAAATTCAACAACAACCTCAACATTGAAAAACAACAACAAATTCAACAACAAATTCAAGATTGAAAAACACCAATAAATTAAACAACCTCAACATTGAAAAACAACAACAACCTCAACATTGAAAAACACCAACAAATTCAACAACAACCTCAACATTGAAAAACACCAACAAATTCAACAACAACCTCAACATTGAAAAACAACAACAACCTCAACATTGAAAAACACCAACAAATTCTACAACAACCTCAACATTGAAAAACAACAACAACCTCAACATTGAAAAACACCAACAAATTCAACAACAACCTCAACATTGAAAAACAACAACAAACTCAACATTGAAAAACAACAACAAATTCAACAACAACCTCAACATTGAAAAACACCAACTAACTCAACAACAACCTCAACATTGAAAAACAACAACAACCTCAACATTGAAAAACACCAACAAATTCAACAACAACCTCAACATTGAAAAACAGCAACAAATTCAACAACAACCTCAACATTGAAAAACACCAACAACCTCAACATTGAAAAACACCAACAAATTCAACAACAACCTCAACATTGAAAAACAACAACAACCTCAACATTGAAAAACACCAACAAATTCAACAACAACCTCAACATTGAAAAACAACAACAAACTCAACATTGAAAAACACCAACAAATTCAACAACAACCTCAACATTGAAAAACAACAACAACCTCAACATTGAAAAACACCATCAAATTCAACAACAACTTCAACATTGAAAAACACCAACAAATTCAACAACAACCTCAACATTGAAAAACAACAACCTCAACATTGAAAAACACCAACAAATTCAACAACAACCTCAACATTGAAAAACAACTACAACCTCAACATTGAAAAACACCAACAAATTCAACAACAACCTCAAAATTGAAAAACACCAACAAATTCAACAACAACCTCAACATTGAAAAACAACAACAACCTCAACATTGAAAAACACCAACAAATTGAACAACAACCTCAACATTGAAAAACAACAACAAACTCAACATTGAAAAACACCAACAAATTCAACAACAACCTCAACATTGAAAAACAACAACAACCTCAACATTGAAAAACACCAACAAATTCAACAACAACTTCAACATTGAAAAACACCAACAAATTCAACAACAACCTCAACATTGAAAAACAACAACAACCTCAACATTGAAAAACTCCAACAAATTCAACAACAACCTCAACATTGAAAAACAACAACAACCTCAACATTGAAAAACACCAACAAATTCAACAACAACCTCAACATTGAAAAACAACAACAAATTCAACAACAACCTCAACATTGAAAAACACCAACAAATTCAACAACAACCTCAACATTGAAAAACAACAACAACCTCAACATTGAAAAACACCAACAAATTCAACAACAACTTCAACATTGAAAAACACCAACAAATTCAACAACAACCTCGAAATTGAAAAACACCAACAAATTCAACAACAACCTCAACATTGAAAAACAACAACAACCTCAACATTGAAAAACACCAACAAATTCAACAACAACCTCAACATTGAAAAACAACAACAACCTCAACATTGAAAAACACCAACAAATTCAACAACAACCTCAACATTGAAAAACACCAACAAATTCAACAACAACCTCAACATTGAAAAACACCAACAAATTCAACAACAAACTCAAGATTGAAAAACACCAACAAATTCAACAACAACCTCAACATTGAAAAACAACAACAACATCAACATTGAAAAACACCAGCAAATTCAACAACAACCTCAACATTGAAAAGCACCAACAAATTCAACAACAACCTCAACATTGAAAAACAACAACAACCTCAACATTGAAAAACACCAACAAATTTAACAACAACCTCAACATTGAAAAACAACAACAACCTCAATATTGAAAAACACCAACAAATTCAACAACAACCTCAATATTGAAAAACAACAACAAACTCAACATTGAAAAAAACAAACAAATTCAACAACAACCTCAACTTTGAAAAACAACAACAACCTCATCATGGAAAAACACCAACAAATTCAACAACAACCTCAACATTGAAAAACAACAACATCCTCAAAATTGAAAAACACCAACAAATTCAACAACAACCCCAACATTTAAAAACAACAACAACCTCAACATTGAAAAACACCAACAAATTCAACAACAACCTCAACATTGAAAAACACCAACAAATTCAACAACAACCTCAACATTGAAAAACACCAACAAACTCAACAACAACCTCAACATTGAAAAACAACAACAACCTCAACATTGAAAAACACCAACAAATTCAACAACAACCTCAACATTGAAAAACAGCAACAAATTCAACAACAACCTCAACATTGAAAAACACCAACAAGCTCAACATTGAAAAACACCAACTAATTCAGCAACAACCTCAACATTGAAAAACAACAACAACCTCAACATTGAAAAACACCAACAAATTCAACAACAACCTCAACATTGAAAAACAACAACAAACTCAACATTGAAAAACACCAACAAATTCAACAACAACCTCAACATTGAAAAACAACAACAACCTCAACATTGAAAAACACCAACAAATTCAACAACAACTTGAACATTGAAAAACACCAACAAATTCAACAACAACCTCAACATTGAAAAACAACAACCTCAACATTGAAAAACACCAACAAATTCAACAACAACCTCAACATTGAAAAACAACAACAACCTCAACATTGAAAAACACCAACAAATTCAACAACAACCTCAACATTGAAAAACACCAACAAATTCAACAACAACCTCAACATTGAAAAACAACAACAACCTCAACATTGAAAAACACCAACAAATTCAACAACAACCTCAACATTGAAAAACAACAACAAACTCAACATTGAAAAACACCAACAAATTCAACAACAACCTCAACATTGAAAAACAACAACAACCTCAACATTGAAAAACACCAACAAATTCAACAACAACTTCAACATTGAAAAACACCAACAAATTCAACAACAACCTCAACATTGAAAAACAACAACAACCTCAACATTGAAAAACACCAACATATTCAACAACAACCTCAACATTGAAAAACAACAACAACCTCAACATTGAAAAACACCAACAAATTCAACAACAACCTCAACATTGAAAAACACCAACAAATTCAACAACAACCTCAACATTGAAAAACACCAACAAATTCAACAACAACCTCAACATTGAAAAACAACAACAACCTCAACATTGAAAAACACCAACAAATTCAACAACAACTTCAACATTGAAAAACACCAACAAATTCAACAAGAACCTCGAAATTGAAAAACACCAACAAATTCAACAACAACCTCAACATTGAAAAACAACAACAACCTCAACATTGAAAAACACCAACAAATTCAACAACAACCTCAACATTGAAAAACAACAACAACCTCAACATTGAAAAACACCAACAAATTCAACAACAACCTCAACATTGAAAAACACCAACAAATTCAACAACAACCTCTACATTGAAAAACACCAACAAATTCAACAACAAACTCAACATTGAAAAACACCAACCAATTCAACAACAACCTCAACATTGAAAAACAACAACAACATCAACATTGAAAAACACCAACAAATTCAACAACAACCTCTACATTGAAAAACACCAACAAATTCAACAACAAACTCAACATTGAAAAACACCAACCAATTCAACAACAACCTCAACATTGAAAAACAACAACAACATCAACATTGAAAAACACCAACCAATTCAACAACAACCTCAACATTGAAAAACAACAACAACATCAACATTGAAAAACACCAACAAATTCAACAACAACCTCAACATTGAAAAGCACCAACAAATTCAACAACAACCTCAACATTGAAAAACAACAACAACCTCAACACTGAAAAACACCAACAAATTCAACAACAACCTCAACATGAAAAACAACAACAACCTCAACATTGAAAAACACCAACAAATTCAACAACAATCTCAACATTGAAAAACAACAACAAACTCAACATTGAAAAACACCAACAAATTCAACAACAACCTCGAAATTGAAAAACACCAACAAATACAACAACAACCTCAACATTGAAAAACAACAACAACCTCAACATTGACAAACACCAACAAATTCAACAATAACCTTAACATTGAAAAACAACAACAACCTCAACATTGCAAAACACCAGCAAATTCAGCAACAACCTCATCATTTAAAAACACCAACAAATTCAACAACAACCTCAACATTGAAAACACCAACAAATTCAACAACAACCTCAACATTTTAAAACGCTAAAAAATTCAACAACAACCTCAACATTGAAAAACAACAACCTCAACATTGAAAAACGCCAACAAATTCAACAAAAAATTCAACATTGAAAAACACCAACAAATTCAACAACAGCCCCGACATTGAAAAACAACAACAACCTCAACATTGAAAAACACCAACAAATTCAACAACAACCTCAACATTGAAAAACAACAACGACCTCAACATTGAAAAACACCAACAAATTCAACAACAACCTCAACATTGAAAAACACCAACAAATTCAACAACAACCTCAGCATTGAAAAACAACAACAACCTCAACATTGAAAAACACCAACAAATTCAACAACAACCTCAACATTGAAAAACAACAACAACCTCAACATTGAAATACATCAATAAATTCAACAACAACTTCAACATTGAAAAACACCAACAAATTCAACAACAACCTCGAAATTGAAAAACACCAACAAATTCAACAACAACCACAACATTGAAAAACAACAACAACCTCAACATTGAAAAACACCAACAAATTCAACAACAACCTCAACAATGAATTACAACAACAAATTCAACAACAAACTCAAGATTGAAAAACACCAACAAATTCAACAACCTCAACATTGAAAAACAACAACAACCTCAACATTGAAAAACACCAACAAATTCAACAACAACCTCAACATTGAAAAACACCAACAAATTCAACAACAACCTCAACATTGAAAAACAACAACAACCTCAACATTGAAAAACATCAACAAATTCAACAACAACTTCAACATTGAAAAACACCAACAAATTCAACAACAACCTCGAAATTGAAAAACACCAACAAATTCAACAACAACCTCAACATTGAAAAACAACAACAACCTCAGCATTGAAAAACACCAACAAATTCAACAACAACCTCAACATTTAAAAACACCAACAAACTCAACAACAACCTCAACATTGAAAATACCAACAAATTCAACAACAACCTCAACATTTTAAAACGCTAAAAAATTCAACAACAACCTCAACATTGAAAAACAACAACCTCAAAATTGAAAAACGCCAACAAATTCAACAAAAAATTCAACATTGAAAAACACCAACAAATTCAACAACAGCCCCGACATTGAAAAACAACAACAACCTCAACATTGAAAAACACCAACAAATTCAACAACAACCTCAACATTGAAAAACAACAACGACCTCAACATTGAAAAACACCAACAAATTCAACAACAACCTCAACATTGAAAAACACCAACAAATTCAACAACAACCTCAGCATTGAAAAACAACAACAACCTCAACATTGAAAAACACCAACAAATTCAACAACAACCTCAACATTGAAAAACAACAACAACCTCAACATTGAAATACATCAATAAATTCAACAACAACTTCAACATTGAAAAACACCAACAAATTCAACAACAACCTCGAAATTGAAAAACACCAACAAATTCAACAACAACCTCAACATTGAAAAACAACAACAACCTCAACATTGAAAAACACCAACAAATTCAACAACAACCTCAACATTGAAAAACAACAACAAATTCAACAACAAACTCAAGATTGAAAAACACCAACAAATTCAACAACCTCAACATTGAAAAACAACAACAACCTCAACATTGAAAAACACCAACAAATTCAACAACAACCTCAACATTGAAAAACACCAACAAATTCAACAACAACCTCAACATTGAAAAACAACAACAACCTCAACATCGAAAAACACCAACAAATTCAACAACAACCTCAACATTGAAAAACATCAACAAATTCAACAACAACTTCAACATTGAAAAACACCAACAAATTCAACAACAACCTCGAAATTGAAAAACACCAACAAATTCAACAACAACCTCAACATTGAAAAACAACAACAACCTCAGCATTGAAAAACACCAACAAATTCAACAACAACCTCAACATTTAAAAACACCAACAAACTCAACAACAACCTCAACATTGAAAACACCAACAAATTCAACAACAACCTCAACATTTTGAAACGCTAAAAAATTCAACAACAACCTCAACATTGAAAAACGACAAACTCAACATTGAAAAACGCCAACAAATTCAACAAAAAATTCAACATTGAAAAACACCAACAAATTCAACAACAACCCCGACATTGAAAAACAACAACAACCTCAACATTGAAAAACACCAACAAATTCAACAACAACCTCAACATTGAAAAACACCAACAAATTCAACAACAACCTCAACATTGAAAAACACCAACAAACTCAACAACAACCTCAACATTGAAAAACAACAACAACCTCAACATTGAAAAACACCAACAAATTCAACAACAACCTCAACATTGAAAAACAGCAACAAATTCAACAACAACCTCAACATTGAAAAACACCAACAAGCTCAACATTGAAAAACACCAACTAATTCAGCAACAACCTCAACATTGAAAAACAACAACAACCTCAACATTGAAAAACACCAACAAATTCAACAACAACCTCAACATTGAAAAACAACAACAAACTCAACATTGAAAAACACCAACAAATTCAACAACAACCTCAACATTGAAAAACAACAACAACCTCAACATTGAAAAACACCAACAAATTCAACAACAACTTGAACATTGAAAAACACCAACAAATTCAACAACAACCTCAACATTGAAAAACAACAACCTCAACATTGAAAAACACCAACAAATTCAACAACAACCTCAACATTGAAAAACAACAACAACCTCAACATTGAAAAACACCAACAAATTCAACAACAACCTCAACATTGAAAAACACCAACAAATTCAACAACAACCTCAACATTGAAAAACAACAACAACCTCAACATTGAAAAACACCAACAAATTCAACAACAACCTCAACATTGAAAAACAACAACAAACTCAACATTGAAAAACACCAACAAATTCAACAACAACCTCAACATTGAAAAACAACAACAACCTCAACATTGAAAAACACCAACAAATTCAACAACAACTTCAACATTGAAAAACACCAACAAATTCAACAACAACCTCAACATTGAAAAACAACAACAACCTCAACATTGAAAAACACCAACATATTCAACAACAACCTCAACATTGAAAAACAACAACAACCTCAACATTGAAAAACACCAACAAATTCAACAACAACCTCAACATTGAAAAACACCAACAAATTCAACAACAACCTCAACATTGAAAAACACCAACAAATTCAACAACAACCTCAACATTGAAAAACAACAACAACCTCAACATTGAAAAACACCAACAAATTCAACAACAACTTCAACATTGAAAAACACCAACAAATTCAACAAGAACCTCGAAATTGAAAAACACCAACAAATTCAACAACAACCTCAACATTGAAAAACAACAACAACCTCAACATTGAAAAACACCAACAAATTCAACAACAACCTCAACATTGAAAAACAACAACAACCTCAACATTGAAAAACACCAACAAATTCAACAACAACCTCAACATTGAAAAACACCAACAAATTCAACAACAACCTCTACATTGAAAAACACCAACAAATTCAACAACAAACTCAACATTGAAAAACACCAACCAATTCAACAACAACCTCAACATTGAAAAACAACAACAACATCAACATTGAAAAACACCAACAAATTCAACAACAACCTCTACATTGAAAAACACCAACAAATTCAACAACAAACTCAACATTGAAAAACACCAACCAATTCAACAACAACCTCAACATTGAAAAACAACAACAACATCAACATTGAAAAACACCAACCAATTCAACAACAACCTCAACATTGAAAAACAACAACAACATCAACATTGAAAAACACCAACAAATTCAACAACAACCTCAACATTGAAAAGCACCAACAAATTCAACAACAACCTCAACATTGAAAAACAACAACAACCTCAACACTGAAAAACACCAACAAATTCAACAACAACCTCAACATGAAAAACAACAACAACCTCAACATTGAAAAACACCAACAAATTCAACAACAATCTCAACATTGAAAAACAACAACAAACTCAACATTGAAAAACACCAACAAATTCAACAACAACCTCGAAATTGAAAAACACCAACAAATACAACAACAACCTCAACATTGAAAAACAACAACAACCTCAACATTGACAAACACCAACAAATTCAACAATAACCTTAACATTGAAAAACAACAACAACCTCAACATTGCAAAACACCAGCAAATTCAGCAACAACCTCATCATTTAAAAACACCAACAAATTCAACAACAACCTCAACATTGAAAACACCAACAAATTCAACAACAACCTCAACATTTTAAAACGCTAAAAAATTCAACAACAACCTCAACATTGAAAAACAACAACCTCAACATTGAAAAACGCCAACAAATTCAACAAAAAATTCAACATTGAAAAACACCAACAAATTCAACAACAGCCCCGACATTGAAAAACAACAACAACCTCAACATTGAAAAACACCAACAAATTCAACAACAACCTCAACATTGAAAAACAACAACGACCTCAACATTGAAAAACACCAACAAATTCAACAACAACCTCAACATTGAAAAACACCAACAAATTCAACAACAACCTCAGCATTGAAAAACAACAACAACCTCAACATTGAAAAACACCAACAAATTCAACAACAACCTCAACATTGAAAAACAACAACAACCTCAACATTGAAATACATCAATAAATTCAACAACAACTTCAACATTGAAAAACACCAACAAATTCAACAACAACCTCGAAATTGAAAAACACCAACAAATTCAACAACAACCACAACATTGAAAAACAACAACAACCTCAACATTGAAAAACACCAACAAATTCAACAACAACCTCAACAATGAATTACAACAACAAATTCAACAACAAACTCAAGATTGAAAAACACCAACAAATTCAACAACCTCAACATTGAAAAACAACAACAACCTCAACATTGAAAAACACCAACAAATTCAACAACAACCTCAACATTGAAAAACACCAACAAATTCAACAACAACCTCAACATTGAAAAACAACAACAACCTCAACATTGAAAAACATCAACAAATTCAACAACAACTTCAACATTGAAAAACACCAACAAATTCAACAACAACCTCGAAATTGAAAAACACCAACAAATTCAACAACAACCTCAACATTGAAAAACAACAACAACCTCAGCATTGAAAAACACCAACAAATTCAACAACAACCTCAACATTTAAAAACACCAACAAACTCAACAACAACCTCAACATTGAAAATACCAACAAATTCAACAACAACCTCAACATTTTAAAACGCTAAAAAATTCAACAACAACCTCAACATTGAAAAACAACAACCTCAAAATTGAAAAACGCCAACAAATTCAACAAAAAATTCAACATTGAAAAACACCAACAAATTCAACAACAGCCCCGACATTGAAAAACAACAACAACCTCAACATTGAAAAACACCAACAAATTCAACAACAACCTCAACATTGAAAAACAACAACGACCTCAACATTGAAAAACACCAACAAATTCAACAACAACCTCAACATTGAAAAACACCAACAAATTCAACAACAACCTCAGCATTGAAAAACAACAACAACCTCAACATTGAAAAACACCAACAAATTCAACAACAACCTCAACATTGAAAAACAACAACAACCTCAACATTGAAATACATCAATAAATTCAACAACAACTTCAACATTGAAAAACACCAACAAATTCAACAACAACCTCGAAATTGAAAAACACCAACAAATTCAACAACAACCTCAACATTGAAAAACAACAACAACCTCAACATTGAAAAACACCAACAAATTCAACAACAACCTCAACATTGAAAAACAACAACAAATTCAACAACAAACTCAAGATTGAAAAACACCAACAAATTCAACAACCTCAACATTGAAAAACAACAACAACCTCAACATTGAAAAACACCAACAAATTCAACAACAACCTCAACATTGAAAAACACCAACAAATTCAACAACAACCTCAACATTGAAAAACAACAACAACCTCAACATCGAAAAACACCAACAAATTCAACAACAACCTCAACATTGAAAAACATCAACAAATTCAACAACAACTTCAACATTGAAAAACACCAACAAATTCAACAACAACCTCGAAATTGAAAAACACCAACAAATTCAACAACAACCTCAACATTGAAAAACAACAACAACCTCAGCATTGAAAAACACCAACAAATTCAACAACAACCTCAACATTTAAAAACACCAACAAACTCAACAACAACCTCAACATTGAAAACACCAACAAATTCAACAACAACCTCAACATTTTGAAACGCTAAAAAATTCAACAACAACCTCAACATTGAAAAACGACAAACTCAACATTGAAAAACGCCAACAAATTCAACAAAAAATTCAACATTGAAAAACACCAACAAATTCAACAACAACCCCGACATTGAAAAACAACAACAACCTCAACATTGAAAAACACCAACAAATTCAACAACAACCTCAACATTGAAAAACAACAACAACCTCAACATTGAAAAACACCAACAAATTCAACAACAACCTCAACATTGAAAAACACCAACAAATTCAACAACAACCTCAGCATTGAAAAACAACAAAAACCTCAACATTGAAAAACACCAACAAATTCAACAACAACCTCAACATTGAAAAACAACAACAACCTCAACATTGAAAAACATCAACAAATTCAACAACAACTTCAACATTGAAAAACACCAACAAATTCAACAACAACCTCGAAATTGAAAAACACCAACAAATTCAACAACAACCTCAACATTGAAAAACAACAACAACCTCAACATTGAAAAACACCAACAAATTCAACAACAACCTCAACATTGAAAAACAACAACAAATTCAACAACAAACTCAAGATTGAAAAACACCAACAAATTCAACAACCTCAACATTGAAAAACAACAACAACCTCAACATTGAAAAACACCAACAAATTCAACAACAACCTCAACATTGAAAAACACCAACAAATTCAACAACAACCTCAACATTGAAAAACAACAACAACCTCAACATTGAAAAACACCAACAAATTCAACAACAACCTCAACATTGAAAAACAACAACAAACTCAACATTGAAAAACACCAACAAATTCAACAACAACCTCAACATTGAAAAACACCAACAAACTCAACAACAACCTCAACATTGAAAAACAACAACAACCTCAACATTGAAAAACACCAACAAATTCAACAACAACCTCAACATTGAAAAACAGCAACAAATTCAACAACAACCACAACATTGAAAAATACCAACAACCTCAACATTGAAAAACACCAACAAATTCAACAACAACCTCAAAATTGAAAAACAACAACAACCTCAACATTGAAAAACACCAACAAATTCAACAACAACCTCAACATTGAAAAACAACAACAAACTCAACATTGAAAAACACCAACAAATTCAACATCAACCTCAACATTGAAAAACAACAACAACCTCAACATTGAAAAACACCAACAAATTCAACAACAACTTCAACATTGAAAAACACCAACAAATTCAACAACAACCTCAACATTGAAAAACAACAACAACCTCAACATTGAAAAACACCAACAAATTCAACAACAACCTCAAAATTGAAAAACACCAACAAATTCAACAACAACCTCAACATTGAAAAACAACAACAACCTCAACTTTGAAAAACAACAACAAATTCAACAACAACCTCAACATTGAAAAACAACAACAAACTCAACATTGAAAAACACCAACAAATTCAACAACAACCTCAACATTGAAAAACAACAACAACCTCAACATTGAAAAACACCAACAAATTCAACAACAACTTCAACATTGAAAAACACCAACAAATTCAACAACCTCAACATTGAAAAACAACAACAACCTCAAAATTGAAAAACACCAACAAATTCAACAACAACCTCAACATTGAAATTCAACAACAACCTCAACATTGAAAAACACCAACAAATTCAACAACAACCTCAACATTGAAAAACACCAACAAATTCAACAACAACCTCAACACTGAAAAACACCAACAAATTCAACAACAACCTCAACATTGAAAAACAACAACAACCTCAACATTGAAAAACACCAACAAATTCAACAACAACTTCAACATTGAAAAACACCAACAAATTCAACAACAACCTCGAAATTCAAAAACACCAACAAATTCAACAACAACCTCAACATTGAAAATCAACAACAACCTCAACATTGAAAACCACCAACAAATTCAACAACAACCTCAACATTGAAAAACAACAACAACCTCAACATTGAAAAACACCAACAAATTCAACAACAACCTCAACATTGAAAAACACCAACAAATTCAACAACAGCCTCAACATTGAAAAACACCAACAAATTCAACAACAAACTCAACATTGAAAAACACGAACAAATTCAACAACAACCTCAACATTGAAAAACAACAACAACATCAACATTGAAAAACACCAACAAATTCAACAACAACCTCAACATTGAAAAGCACCAACAAATTCAACAACAACCTCAACATTGAAAAACAACAACAACCTCAGCATTGAAAAACACCAACAAATTCAACAACAACCTCAACATTTAAAAACACCAACAAACTCAACAACAACCTCAACATTGAAAACACCAACAAATTCAACAACAACCTCAACATTTTAAAACGCTAAAAAATTCAACAACAACCTCAACATTGAAAAACAACAACCTCAACATTGAAAAACGCCAACAAATTCAACAAAAAATTCAACATTGAAAAACACCAACAAATTCAACAACAGCCCCGACATTGAAAAACAACAACAACCTCAACATTGAAAAACACCAACAAATTCAACAACAACCTCAACATTGAAAAACAACAACGACCTCAACATTGAAAAACACCAACAAATTCAACAACAACCTCAACATTGAAAAACACCAACAAATTCAACAACAACCTCAGCATTGAAAAACAACAACAACCTCAACATTGAAAAACACCAACAAATTCAACAACAACCTCAACATTGAAAAACAACAACAACCTCAACATTGAAATACATCAATAAATTCAACAACAACTTCAACATTGAAAAACACCAACAAATTCAACAACAACCTCGAAATTGAAAAACACCAACAAATTCAACAACAACCTCAACATTGAAAAACAACAACAACCTCAACATTGAAAAACACCAACAAATTCAACAACAACCTCAACATTGAAAAACAACAACAAATTCAACAACAAACTCAAGATTGAAAAACACCAACAAATTCAACAACCTCAACATTGAAAAACAACAACAACCTCAACATTGAAAAACACCAACAAATTCAACAACAACCTCAACATTGAAAAACACCAACAAATTCAACAACAACCTCAACATTGCAAAACAACAACAACCTCAACATTGAAAAACACCAACAAATTCAACAACAACCTCAACATTGAAAAACATCAACAAATTCAACAACAACTTCAACATTGAAAAACACCAACAAATTCAACAACAACCTCGAAATTGAAAAACACCAACAAATTCAACAACAACCTCAACATTGAAAAACAACAACAACCTCAGCATTGAAAAACACCAACAAATTCAACAACAACCTCAACATTTAAAAACACCAACAAACTCAACAACAACCTCAACATTGAAAACACCAACAAATTCAACAACAACCTCAACATTTTAAAACGCTAAAAAATTCAACAACAACCACAACATTGAAAAACGACAAACTCAACATTGAAAAACGCCAATAAATTCAACAAAAAATTCAACATTGAAAAACACCAACAAATTCAACAACAACCCCGACATTGAAAAACAACAACAACCTCAACATTGAAAAACACCAACAAATTCAACAACAACCTCAACATTGAAAAACAACAACAACCTCAACATTGAAAAACACCAACAAATTCAACAACAACCTCAACATTGAAAAACACCAACAAATTCAACAACAACCTCAGCATTGAAAAACAACAAAAACCTCAACATTGAAAAACACCAACAAATTCAACAACAACCTCAACATTGAAAAACAACAACAACCTCAACATTGAAAAACATCAACAAATTCAACAACAACTTCAACATTGAAAAACACCAACAAATTCAACAACAACCTCGAAATTGAAAAACACCAACAAATTCAACAACAACCTCAACATTGAAAAACAACAACAACCTCAACATTGAAAAACACCAACAAATTCAACAACAACCTCAACATTGAAAAACAACAACAAATTCAACAACAAACTCAAGATTGAAAAACACCAACAAATTCAACAACCTCAACATTGAAAAACAACAACAACCTCAACATTGAAAAACACCAACAAATTCAACAACAACCTCAACATTGAAAAACACCAACAAATTCAACAACAACCTCAACATTGAAAAACAACAACAACCTCAACATTGAAAAACACCAACAAATTCAACAACAACCTCAACATTGAAAAACAACAACAAACTCAACATTGAAAAACACCAACAAATTCAACAACAACCTCAACATTGATAAACACCAACAAACTCAACAACAACCTCAACATTGAAAAACAACAACAACCTCAACATTGAAAAACACCAACAAATTCAACAACAACCTCAACATTGAAAAACAGCAACAAATTCAACAACAACCACAACATTGAAAAATACCAACAACCTCAACATTGAAAAACACCAACAAATTCAACAACAACCTCAAAATTGAAAAACAACAACAACCTCAACATTGAAAAACACCAACAAATTCAACAACAACCTCAACATTGAAAAACAACAACAAACTCAACATTGAAAAACACCAACAAATTCAACAACAACCTCAACATTGAAAAACAACAACAACCTCAACATTGAAAAACACCAACAAATTCAACAACAACTTCAACATTGAAAAACACCAACAAATTCAACAACAACCTCAACATTGAAAAACAACAACAACCTCAACATTGAAAAACACCAACAAATTCAACAACAACCTCAAAATTGAAAAACACCAACAAATTCAACAACAACCTCAACATTGAAAAACAACAACAACCTCAACTTTGAAAAACAACAACAAATTCAACAACAACCTCAACATTGAAAAACAACAACAAACTCAACATTGAAAAACACCAACAAATTCAACAACAACATCAACATTGAAAAACAACAACAACCTCAACATTGAAAAACACCAACAAATTCAACAACAACTTCAACATTGAAAAACACCAACAAATTCAACAACCTCAACATTGAAAAACAACAACAACCTCAAAATTGAAAAACACCAACAAATTCAACAACAACCTCAACATTGAAATTCAACAACAACCTCAACATTGAAAAACACCAACAAATTCAACAACAACCTCAACATTGAAAAACACCAACAAATTCAAAAACAACCTCAACACTGAAAAACACCAACAAATTCAACAACAACCTCAACATTGAAAAACAACAACAACCTCAACATTGAAAAACACCAACAAATTCAACAACAACTTCAACATTGAAAAACACCAACAAATTCAACAACAACCTCGAAATTCAAAAACACCAACAAATTCAACAACAACCTCAACATTGAAAATCAACAACAACCTCAACATTGAAAACCACCAACAAATTCAACAACAACCTCAACATTGAAAAACAACAACAACCTCAACATTGAAAAACACCAACAAATTCAACAACAACCTCAACATTGAAAAACACCAACAAATTCAACAACAGCCTCAACATTGAAAAACACCAACAAATTCAACAACAAACTCAACATTGAAAAACACGAACAAATTCAACAACAACCTCAACATTGAAAAACAACAACAACATCAACATTGAAAAACACCAACAAATTCAACAACAACCTCAACATTGAAAAGCACCAACAAATTCAACAACAACCTCAACATTGAAAAACAACAACAACCTCAACATTGAAAAACACCAACAAATTCAACAACAACCTCAACAGTGAAAAACAACAACAACCTCAACATTGAAAAACACCAACAAATACAACAACAATCTCAACATTGAAAAACAACAACAAACTCAACATTGAAAAACACCAACAAATTCAACAAGAACCTCGAAATTGAAAAACACCAACAAATACAACAACAACCTCAACATTGAAAAACAACAACAACCTCAACATTGACAAACACCAACAAATTCAACAACAACCTCAACATTGAAAAACAACAACAACCTCAACATTGCAAAACACCAGCAAATTCAGCAAAAACCTCAACATTTAAAAACACCAACAAATTCAACAACAACCTCAACATTGAAAACACCAACAAATTCAACAACAACCTCAACATTTTAAAACGCTAAAAAATTCAACAACAACCTCAACATTGAAAAACAACAACCTCAACATTGAAAAACGCCAACAAATTCAACAAAAAATTCAACATTGAAAAACACCAACAAATTCAACAACAACCCCGACATTGAAAAACAACAACAACCTCAACATTGAAAAAAACCAACAAATTAAACAACAACCTCAACATTGAAAAACACCAACAAATTCAACAACAACCTCAGCATTGAAAAACAACAACAACCTCAACATTGAAAAACACCAACAAATTCAAGAACAACCTCAACATTGAAAAACAACAACAACCTCAACATTGAAAAACATCAACAAATTCAACAACAACTTCAACATTGAAAAACACCAACAAATTCAACAACAACCTCGAAATTGAAAAACACCAACAAATTCAACAACAACCTCAACATTGAAAAACAACAACAACCTCAACATTGAAAAACACCAACAAATTCAACAACAACCTCAACATTGAAAAACAACAACAAATTCAACAACAAACTCAAGATTGAAAAACACCAATAAATTAAACAACCTCAACATTGAAAAACAACAACAACCTCAACATTGAAAAACACCAACAAATTCAACAACAACCTCAACATAGAAAAACATCAACAAATTCAACAACAACCTCAACATTGAAAAACAACAACAACCTCAACATTGAAAAACACCAACAAATTCAACAACAACCTCAACATTGAAAAACAACAACAACCTCAACATTGAAAAACACCAACAAATTCAACAACAACCTCAACATTGAAAAACAACAACAAACTCAACATTGAAAAACAACAACAAATTCAACAACAACCTCAACATTGAAAAACACCAACTAACTCAACAACAACCTCAACATTGAAAAACAACAACAACCTCAACATTGAAAAACACCAACAAATTCAACAACAACCTCAACATTGAAAAACAGCAACAAATTCAACAACAACCTCAACATTGAAAAACACCAACAACCTCAACATTGAAAAACACCAACAAATTCAACAACAACCTCAACATTGAAAAACAACAACAACCTCAACATTGAAAAACACCAACAAATTCAACAACAACCTCAACATTGAAACACACCAACAAACTCAACATTGAAAAACACCAACAATTTCAACAACAACCTCAACATTGAAAAACAACAACAACCTCAACATTGAAAAACACCAACAAATTCAACAACAACTTCAACATTGAAAAACACCAACAAATTCAACAACAACCTCAACATTGAAAAACAACAACCTCAACATTGAAAAACACCAACAAATTCAACAACAACCTCAACATTGAAAAACAACTACAACCTCAACATTGAAAAACACCAACAAATTCATCAACAACCTCAAAATTGAAAAACACCAACAAATTCAACAACAACTTGAACATTGAAAAACACCAACAAATTCAACAACAACCTCAACATTGAAAAACAACAACCTCAACATTGAAAAACACCAACAAATTCAACAACAACCTCAACATTGAAAAACAACAACAACCTCAACATTGAAAAACACCAACAAATTCAACAACAACCTCAACATTGAAAAACACCAACAAATTCAACAACAACCTCAACATTGAAAAACAACAACAACCTCAACATTGAAAAACACCAACAAATTCAACAACAACCTCAACATTGAAAAACAACAACAAACTCAACATTGAAAAACACCAACAAATTCAACAACAACCTCAACATTGAAAAACAACAACAACCTCAACATTGAAAAACACCAACAAATTCAACAACAACTTCAACATTGAAAAACACCAACAAATTCAACAACAACCTCAACATTGAAAAAGAACAACAACCTCAACATTGAAAAACACCAACATATTCAACAACAACCTCAACATTGAAAAACAACAACAACCTCAACATTGAAAAACACCAACAAATTCAACAACAACCTCAACATTGAAAAACACCAACAAATTCAACAACAACCTCAACATTGAAAAACACCAACAAATTCAACAACAACCTCAACATTGAAAAACAACAACAACCTCAACATTGAAAAACACCAACAAATTCAACAACAACTTCAACATTGAAAAACACCAACAAATTCAACAAGAACCTCGAAATTGAAAAACACCAACAAATTCAACAACAACCTCAACATTGAAAAACAACAACAACCTCAACATTGAAAAACACCAACAAATTCAACAACAACCTCAACATTGAAAAACAACAACAACCTCAACATTGAAAAACACCAACAAATTCAACAACAACCTCAACATTGAAAAACACCAACAAATTCAACAACAACCTCTACATTGAAAAACACCAAGAAATTCAACAACAAACTCAACATTGAAAAACACCAACAAATTCAACAACAACCTCAACATTGAAAAACAACAACAACATCAACATTGAAAAACACCAACAAATTCAACAACAACCTCAACATTGAAAAGCACCAACAAATTCAACAACAACCTCAACATTGAAAAACAACAACAACCTCAACAATGAAAAACACCAACAAATTCAACAACAACCTCAACATGAAAAACAACAACAACCTCAACATTGAAAAACACCAACAAATTCAACAACAATCTCAACATTGAAAAACAACAACAAACTCAACATTGAAAAACACCAACAAATTCAACAACAACCTCGAAATTGAAAAACACCAACAAATACAACAACAACCTCAACATTGAAAAACAACAACAACCTCAACATTGACAAACACCAACAAATTCAACAACAACCTTAACATTGAAAAACAACAACAACCTCAACATTGCAAAACACCAGCAAATTCAGCAACAACCTCATCATTTAAAAACACCAACAAATTCAACAACAACCTCAACATTGAAAACACCAACAAATTCAACAACAACCTCAACATTTTAAAACGCTAAAAAATTCAACAACAACCTCAACATTGAAAAACAACAACCTCAACATTGAAAAACGCCAACAAATTCAACAAAAAATTCAACATTGAAAAACACCAACAAATTCAACAACAGCCCCGACATTGAAAAACAACAACAACCTCAACATTGAAAAACACCAACAAATTCAACAACAACCTCAACATTGAAAAACAACAACGACCTCAACATTGAAAAACACCAACAAATTCAACAACAACCTCAACATTGAAAAACACCAACAAATTCAACAACAACCTCAGCATTGAAAAACAACAACTACCTCAACATTGAAAAACACCAACAAATTCAACAACAACCTCAACATTGAAAAACAACAACAACCTCAACATTGAAATACATCAATAAATTCAACAACAACTTCAACATTGAAAAACACCAACAAATTCAACAACAACCTCGAAATTGAAAAACACCAACAAATTCAACAACAACCTCAACATTGAAAAACAACAACAACCTCAACATTGAAAAACACCAACAAATTCAACAACAACCTCAACAATGAAATACAACAACAAATTCAACAACAAACTCAAGATTGAAAAACACCAACAAATTCAACAACCTCAACATTGAAAAACAACAACAACCTCAACATTGAAAAACACCAACAAATTCAACAACAACCTCAACATTGAAAAACACCAACAAATTCAACAACAACCTCAACATTGAAAAACAACAACAACCTCAACATTGAAAAACACCAACAAATTCAACAACAACCTCAACATTGAAAAACATCAACAAATTCAACAACAACTTCAACATTGAAAAACACCAACAAATTCAACAACAACCTCGAAATTGAAAAACACCAACAAATTCAACAACAACCTCAACATTGAAAAACAACAACAACCTCAGCATTGAAAAACACCAACAAATTCAACAACAACCTCAACATTTAAAAACACCAACAAACTCAACAACAACCTCAACATTGAAAACACCAACAAATTCAACAACAACCTCAACATTTTAAAACGCTAAAAAATTCAACAACAACCTCAACATTGAAAAACAACAACCTCAACATTGAAAAACGCCAACAAATTCAACAAAAAATTCAACATTGAAAAACACCAACAAATTCAACAACAGCCCCGACATTGAAAAACAACAACAACCTCAACATTGAAAAACACCAACAAATTCAACAACAACCTCAACATTGAAAAACAACAACGACCTCAACATTGAAAAACACCAACAAATTCAACAACAACCTCAACATTGAAAAACACCAACAAATTCAACAACAACCTCAGCTTTGAAAAACAACAACAACCTCAACATTGAAAAACACCAACAAATTCAACAACAACCTCAACATTGAAAAACAACAACAACCTCAACATTGAAATACATCAATAAATTCAACAACAACTTCAACATTGAAAAACACCAACAAATTCAACAACAACCTCGAAATTGAAAAACACCAACAAATTCAACAACAACCTCAACATTGAAAAACAACAACAACCTCAACATTGAAAAACACCAACAAATTCAACAACAACCTCAACATTGAAAAACAACAACAAATTCAACAACAAACTCAAGATTGAAAAACACCAACAAATTCAACAACCTCAACATTGAAAAACAACAACAACCTCAACATTGAAAAACACCAACAAATTCAACAACAACCTCAACATTGAAAAACACCAACAAATTCAACAACAACATCAACATTGAAAAACAACAACAACCTCAACATTGAAAGACACCAACAAATTCAACAACAACCTCAACATTGAAAAACATCAACAAATTCAACAACAACTTCAACATTGAAAAACACCAACAAATTCAACAACAACCTCGAAATTGAAAAACACCAACAAATTCAACAACAACCTCAACATTGAAAAACAACAACAACCTCAGCATTGAAAAACACCAACAAATTCAACAACAACCTCACCATTTAAAAACACCAACAAACTCAACAACAACCTCAACATTGAAAACACCAACAAATTCAACAACAACCTCAACATTTTAAAACGCTAAAAAATTCAACAACAACCTCAACATTGAAAAACCACAACCTCAACATTGAAAAACGCCAACAAATTCAACAAAAAATTCAACATTGAAAAACACCAACAAATTCAACAACAACCCCGACATTGAAAAACAACAACAACCTCAACATTGAAAAACACCAACAAATTCAACAACAACCTCAACATTGAAAAACAACAACAACCTCAACATTGAAAAACACCAACAAATTCAACAACAACCTCAACATTGAAAAACACCAACAAATTCAACAACAACCTCAGCATTGAAAAACAACAACAACCTCAACATTGAAAAACACCAACAAATTCAACAACAACCTCAACATTGAAAAACAACAACAACGTCAACATTGAAAAACATCAACAAATTCAACAACAACTTCAACATTGAAAAACACCAACAAATTCAACAACAACCTCGAAATTGAAAAACACCAACAAATTCAACAACAACCTCAACATTGAAAAACAACAACAACCTCAACATTGAAAAACACCAACAAATTCAACAACAACCTCAACATTGAAAAACAACAACAAATTCAACAACAAACTCAAGATTGAAAAACACCAACAAATTCAACAACCTCAACATTGAAAAACAACAACAACCTCAACATTGAAAAACACCAACAAATTCAACAACAACCTCAACATTGAAAAACACCAACAAATTCAACAACAACCTCAACATTGAAAAACAACAACAACCTCAACATTGAAAAACACCAACAAATTCAACAACAACCTCAACATTGAAAAACAACAACAAACTCAACATTGAAAAACACCAACAAATTCAACAACAACCTCAACATTGAAAAACACCAACAAACTCAACAACAACCTCAACATTGAAAAACAACAACAACCTCAACATTGAAAAACACCAACAAATTCAACAACAACCTCAACATTGAAAAACAGCAACAAATTCAACAACAACCACAACATTGAAAAATACCAACAACCTCAACATTGAAAAACACCAACAAATTCAACAACAACCTCAAAATTGAAAAACAACAACAACCTCAACATTGAAAAACACCAACAAATTCAACAACAACCTCAACATTGAAAAACAACAACAAACTCAACATTGAAAAACACCAACAAATTCAACAACAACCTCAACATTGAAAAACAACAACAACCTCAACATTGAAAAACACCAACAAATTCAACAACAACTTCAACATTGAAAAACACCAACAAATTCAACAACAACCTCAACATTGAAAAACAACAACAACCTCAACATTGAAAAACACCAACAAATTCAACAACAACCTCAAAATTGAAAAACACCAACAAATTCAACAACAACCTCAACATTGAAAAACAACAACAACCTCAACTTTGAAAAACAACAACAAATTCAACAACAACCTCAACATTGAAAAACAACAACAAACTCAACATTGAAAAACACCAACAAATTCAACAACAACCTCAACATTGAAAAACAACAACAACCTCAACATTGAAAAACACCAACAAATTCAACAACAACTTCAACATTGAAAAACACCAACAAATTCAACAACCTCAACATTGAAAAACAACAACAACCTCAAAATTGAAAAACACCAACAAATTCAACAACAACCTCAACATTGAAATTCAACAACAACCTCAACATTGAAAAACACCAACAAATTCAACAACAACCTCGAAATTGAAAAACACCAACAAATTCAACAACAACCTCAACATTGAAAAACAACAACAACCTCAACATTGAAAAACACCAACAAATTCAACAACAACCTCAACATTGAAAAACAACAACAAATTCAACAACAAACTCAAGATTGAAAAACACCAACAAATTCAACAACCTCAACATTGAAAAACAACAACAACCTCAACATTGAAAAACACCAACAAATTCAACAACAACCTCAACATTGAAAAACACCAACAAATTCAACAACAACCTCAACATTGAAAAACAACAACAACCTCAACATTGAAAAACACCAACAAATTCAACAACAACCTCAACATTGAAAAACAACAACAAACTCAACATTGAAAAACACCAACAAATTCAACAACAACCTCAACATTGAAAAACACCAACAAACTCAACAACAACCTCAACATTGAAAAACAACAACAACCTCAACATTGAAAAACACCAACAAATTCAACAACAACCTCAACATTGAAAAACAGCAACAAATTCAACAACAACCACAACATTGAAAAATACCAACAACCTCAACATTGAAAAACACCAACAAATTCAACAACAACCTCAAAATTGAAAAACAACAACAACCTCAACATTGAAAAACACCAACAAATTCAACAACAACCTCAACATTGAAAAACAACAACAAACTCAACATTGAAAAACACCAACAAATTCAACAACAACCTCAACATTGAAAAACAACAACAACCTCAACATTGAAAAACACCAACAAATTCAACAACAACTTCAACATTGAAAAACACCAACAAATTCAACAACAACCTCAACATTGAAAAACAACAACAACCTCAACATTGAAAAACACCAACAAATTCAACAACAACCTCAAAATTGAAAAACACCAACAAATTCAACAACAACCTCAACATTGAAAAACAACAACAACCTCAACTTTGAAAAACAACAACAAATTCAACAACAACCTCAACATTGAAAAACAACAACAAACTCAACATTGAAAAACACCAACAAATTCAACAACAACCTCAACATTGAAAAACAACAACAACCTCAACATTGAAAAACACCAACAAATTCAACAACAACTTCAACATTGAAAAACACCAACAAATTCAACAACCTCAACATTGAAAAACAACAACAACCTCAAAATTGAAAAACACCAACAAATTCAACAACAACCTCAACATTGAAATTCAACAACAACCTCAACATTGAAAAACACCAACAAATTCAACAACAACCTCAACATTGAAAAACACCAACAAATTCAACAACAACCTCAACACTGAAAAACAACAACAACCTCAACATTGACAAACACCAACAAATTCAACAACAACCTTAACATTGAAAAACAACAACAACCTCAACATTGCAAAACACCAGCAAATTCAGCAACAACCTCATCATTTAAAAACACCAACAAATTCAACAACAACCTCAACATTGAAAACACCAACAAATTCAACAACAACCTCAACATTTTAAAACGCTAAAAAATTCAACAACAACCTCAACATTGAAAAACAACAACCTCAACATTGAAAAACGCCAACAAATTCAACAAAAAATTCAACATTGAAAAACACCAACAAATTCAACAACAGCCCCGACATTGAAAAACAACAACAACCTCAACATTGAAAAACACCAACAAATTCAACAACAACCTCAACATTGAAAAACAACAACGACCTCAACATTGAAAAACACCAACAAATTCAACAACAACCTCAACATTGAAAAACACCAACAAATTCAACAACAACCTCAGCATTGAAAAACAACAACAACCTCAACATTGAAAAACACCAACAAATTCAACAACAACCTCAACATTGAAAAACAACAACAACCTCAACATTGAAATACATCAATAAATTCAACAACAACTTCAACATTGAAAAACACCAACAAATTCAACAACAACCTCGAAATTGAAAAACACCAACAAATTCAACAACAACCTCAACATTGAAAAACAACAACAACCTCAACATTGAAAAACACCAACAAATTCAACAACAACCTCAACAATGAAATACAACAACAAATTCAACAACAAACTCAAGATTGAAAAACACCAACAAATTCAACAACCTCAACATTGAAAAACAACAACAACCTCAACATTGAAAAACACCAACAAATTCAACAACAACCTCAACATTGAAAAACACCAACAAATTCAACAACAACCTCAACATTGAAAAACAACAACAACCTCAACATTGAAAAACATCAACAAATTCAACAACAACTTCAACATTGAAAAACACCAACAAATTCAACAACAACCTCGAAATTGAAAAACACCAACAAATTCAACAACAACCTCAACATTGAAAAACAACAACAACCTCAGCATTGAAAAACACCAACAAATTCAACAACAACCTCAACATTTAAAAACACCAACAAACTCAACAACAACCTCAACATTGAAAACACCAACAAATTCAACAACAACCTCAACATTTCAAAACGCTAAAAAATTCAACAACAACCTCAACATTGAAAAACAACAACCTCAACATTGAAAAACGCCAACAAATTCAACAAAAAATTCAACATTGAAAAACACCAACAAATTCAACAACAGCCCCGACATTGAAAAACAACAACAACCTCAACATTGAAAAACACCAACAAATTCAACAACAACCTCAACATTGAAAAGCAACAACGACCTCAACATTGAAAAACACCAACAAATTCAACAACAACCTCAACATTGAAAAACACCAACAAATTCAACAACAACCTCAGCATTGAAAAACAACAACAACCTCAACATTGAAAAACACCAACAAATTCAACAACAACCTCAACATTGAAAAACAACAACATCCTCAACATTGAAATACATCAATAAATTCAACAACAACTTCAACATTGAAAAACACCAACAAATTCAACAACAACCTCGAAATTGAAAAACACCAACAAATTCAACAACAACCTCAACATTGAAAAACAACAACAACCTCAACATTGAAAAACACCAACAAATTCAACAACAACCTCAACATTGAAAAACAACAACAAATTCAACAACAAACTCAAGATTGAAAAACACCAACAAATTCAACAACCTCAACATTGAAAAACAACAACAACCTCAACATTGAAAAACACCAACAAATTCAACAACAACCTCAACATTGAAAAACACCAACAAATTCAACAACAACATCAACATTGAAAAACAACAACAACCTCAACATTGAAAAACACCAACAAATTCAACAACAACCTCAACATTGAAAAACATCAACAAATTCAACAACAACTTCAACATTGAAAAACACCAACAAATTCAACAACAACCTCGAAATTGAAAAACACCAACAAATTCAACAACAACCTCAACATTGAAAAACAACAACAACCTCAGCATTGAAAAACACCAACAAATTCAACAACAACCTCAACATTTAAAAACACCAACAAACTCAACAACAACCTCAACATTGAAAACACCAACAAATTCAACAACAACCTCAACATTTTAAAACGCTAAAAAATTCAACAACAACCTCAACATTGAAAAACCACAACCTCAACATTGAAAAACGCCAACAAATTCAACAAAAAATTCAACATTGAAAAACACCAACAAATTCAACAACAACCCCGACATTGAAAAACAACAACAACCTCAACATTGAAAAACACCAACAAATTCAACAACAACCTCAACATTGAAAAACAACAACAACCTCAACATTGAAAAACACCAACAAATTCAACAACAACCTCAACATTGAAAAACACCAACAAATTCAACAACAACCTCAACATTGAAAAACAACAACAACCTCAACATTGAAATACATCAATAAATTCAACAACAACTTCAACATTGAAAAACACCAACAAATTCAACAACAACCTCGAAATTGAAAAACACCAACAAATTCAACAACAACCTCAACATTGAAAAACAACAACAACCTCAACATTGAAAAACACCAACAAATTCAACAACAACCTCAACATTGAAAAACAACAACAAATTCAACAACAAACTCAAGATTGAAAAACACCAACAAATTCAACAACCTCAACATTGAAAAACAACAACCAACCTCAACATTGAAAAACACCAACAAATTCAACAACAACCTCAACATTGAAAAACACCAACAAATTCAACAACAACATCAACATTGAAAAACAACAACAACCTCAACATTGAAAAACACCAACAAATTCAACAACAACCTCAACCTTGAAAACATCAACAAATTCAACAACAACTTCAACATTGAAAAACACCAACAAATTCAACAACAACCTCGAAATTGAAAAACACCAACAAATTCAACAACAACCTCAACATTGAAAAACAACAACAACCTCAGCATTGAAAAACACCAACAAATTCAACAACAACCTCAACATTTAAAAACACCAACAAACTCAACAACAACCTCAACATTGAAAACACCAACAAATTCAACAACAACCTCAACATTTTAAAACGCTAAAAAATTCAACAACAACCTCAACATTGAAAAACCACAACCTCAACATTGAAAAACGCCAACAAATTCAACAAAAAATTCAACATTGAAAAACACCAACAAATTCAACAACAACCCGACATTGAAAAACAACAACAACCTCAACATTGAAAAACACCAACAAATTCAACAACAACCTCAACATTGAAAAACAACAACAACCTCAACATTGAAAAACACCAACAAATTCAACAACAACCTCAACATTGAAAAACACCAACAAATTTCAACAACAACCTCAGCATTGAAAAACAACAACAACCTCAACATTGAAAAACACCAACAAATTCAACAACAACCTCAACATTGAAAAACAACAACAACGTCAACATTGAAAAACATCAACAAATTCAACAACAACTTCAACATTGAAAAACACCAACAAATTCAACAACAACTCGAAATTGAAAAACACCAACAAATTCAACAACAACCTCAACATTGAAAAACAACAACAACCTCAACATTGAAAAACACCAACAAATTCAACAACAACCTCAACATTGAAAAACAACAACAAATTCAACAACAAACTCAAGATTGAAAAACACCAACAAATTCAACAACCTCAACATTGAAAAAACAACAACAACCTCAACATTGAAAAACACCAACAAATTCAACAACAACCTCAACATTGAAAAACACCAACAAATTCAACAACAACCTCAACATTGAAAAACAACAACAACCTCAACATTGAAAAACACCAACAAATTCAACAACAACCTCAACATTGAAAAACAACAACAAACTCAACATTGAAAAACACCAACAAATTCAACAACAACCTCAACATTGAAAAACACCAACAAACTCAACAACAACCTCAACATTGAAAAACAACAACAACCTCAACATTGAAAAACACCAACAAATTCAACAACAACCTCAACATTGAAAAACAGCAACAAATTCAACAACAACCACAACATTGAAAAATACCAACAACCTCAACATTGAAAAACACCAACAAATTCAACAACAACCTCAAAATTGAAAAACAACAACAACCTCAACATTGAAAAACACCAACAAATTCAACAACAACCTCAACATTGAAAAACAACAACAAACTCAACATTGAAAACACCAACAAATTCAACAACAACCTCAACATTGAAAAACAACAACAACCTCAACATTGAAAAACACCAACAAATTCAACAACAACTTCAACATTGAAAAACACCAACAAATTCAACAACAACCTCAACATTGAAAAAACAACAACAACCTCAACATTGAAAAAACACCAACAAATTCAACAACAACCTCAAAATTGAAAAACACCAACAAATTCAACAACAACCTCAACATTGAAAAACAACAACAACCTCAAACTTTGAAAAACAACAACAAATTCAACAACAACCTCAACATTGAAAAACAACAACAAACTCAACATTGAAAAACACCAACAAATCAACAACAACCTCAACATTGAAAAACAACAACAACCTCAACATTGAAAAACACCAACAAATTCAACAACAACTTCAACATTGAAAAACACCAACAAATTCAACAACCTCAACATTGAAAAACAACAACAACCTCAAAATTGAAAAACACCAACAAATTCAACAACAACCTCAACATTGAAATTCAACAACAACCTCAACATTGAAAAACACCAACAAATTCAACAACAACCTCAACATTGAAAAACACCAACAAATTCAACAACAACCTCAACACTGAAAAACAACAACAACCTCAACATTGACAAACACCAACAAATTCAACAACAACCTTAACATTGAAAAACAACAACAACCTCAACATTGCAAAACACCAGCAAATTCAGCAACAACCTCATCATTTAAAAACACCAACAAATTCAACAACAACCTCAACATTGAAAACACCAACAAATTCAACAACAACCTCAACATTTTAAAACGCTAAAAAATTCAACAACAACCTCAACATTGAAAAACAACAACCTCAACATTGAAAAACGCCAACAAATTCAACAAAAAATTCAACATTGAAAAACACCAACAAATTCAACAACAGCCCCGACATTGAAAAACAACAACAACCTCAACATTGAAAAACACCAACAAATTCAACAACAACCTCAACATTGAAAAACAACAACGACCTCAACATTGAAAAACACCAACAAATTCAACAACAACCTCAACATTGAAAAACACCAACAAATTCAACAACAACCTCAGCATTGAAAAACAACAACAACCTCAACATTGAAAAACACCAACAAATTCAACAACAACCTCAACATTGAAAAACAACAACAACCTCAACATTGAAATACATCAATAAATTCAACAACAACTTCAACATTGAAAAACACCAACAAATTCAACAACAACCTCGAAATTGAAAAACACCAACAAATTCAACAACAACCTCAACATTGAAAAACAACAACAACCTCAACATTGAAAAACACCAACAAATTCAACAACAACCTCAACAATGAAATACAACAACAAATTCAACAACAAACTCAAGATTGAAAAACACCAACAAATTCAACAACCTCAACATTGAAAAACAACAACAACCTCAACATTGAAAAACACCAACAAATTCAACAACAACCTCAACATTGAAAAACACCAACAAATTCAACAAACAACCTCAACATTGAAAAACAACAACAACCTCAACATTGAAAAACATCAACAAATTCAACAACAACTTCAACATTGAAAAACACCAACAAATTCAACAACAACCTCGAAATTGAAAAACACCAACAAATTCAACAACAACCTCAACATTGAAAAACAACAACAACCTCAGCATTGAAAAACACCAACAAATTCAACAACAACCTCAACATTTAAAAACACCAACAAACTCAACAACAACCTCAACATTGAAAACACCAACAAATTCAACAACAACCTCAACATTTCAAAACGCTAAAAAATTCAACAACAACCTCAACATGAAAAACAACAACCTCAACATTGAAAAACGCCAACAAATTCAACAAAAAATTCAACATTGAAAAACACCAACAAATTCAACAACAGCCCCGACATTGAAAAAACAACAACAACCTCAACATTGAAAAACACCAACAAATTCAACAACAACCTCAACATTGAAAAGCAACAACGACCTCAACATTGAAAAACACCAACAAATTCAACAACAACCTCAACATTGAAAAACACCAACAAATTCAACAACAACCTCAGCATTGAAAAACAACAACAACCTCAACATTGAAAAACACCAACAAATTCAACAACAACCTCAACATTGAAAAACAACAACAACCTCAACATTGAAATACATCAATAAATTCAACAACAACTTCAACATTGAAAAACACCAACAAATTCAACAACAACCTCGAAATTGAAAAACACCAACAAATTCAACAACAACCTCAACATTGAAAAACAACAACAACCTCAACATTGAAAAACACCAACAAATTCAACAACAACCTCAACATTGAAAAACAACAACAAATTCAACAACAAACTCAAGATTGAAAAACACCAACAAATTCAACAACCTCAACATTGAAAAACAACAACAACCTCAACATTGAAAAACACCAACAAATTCAACAACAACCTCAACATTGAAAAACACCAACAAATTCAACAACAACATCAACATTGAAAAACAACAACAACCTCAACATTGAAAAACACCAACAAATTCAACAACAACCTCAACATTGAAAAACATCAACAAATTCAACAACAACTTCAACATTGAAAAACACCAACAAATTCAACAACAACCTCGAAATTGAAAAAACACCAACAAATTCAACAACAACCTCAACATTGAAAAACAACAACAACCTCAGCATTGAAAAACACCAACAAATTCAACAACAACCTCAACATTTAAAAACACCAACAAACTCAACAACAACCTCAACATTGAAAACACCAACAAATTCAACAACAACCTCAACATTTTAAAACGCTAAAAATTCAACAACAACCTCAACATTGAAAAACCACAACCTCAACATTGAAAAACGCCAACAAATTCAACAAAAAATTCAACATTGAAAAACACCAACAAATTCAACAACAACCCCAACATTGAAAAACAACAACAACCTCAACATTGAAAAACACCAACAAATTCAACAACAACCTCAACATTGAAAAACAACAACAACCTCAACATTGAAAAACACCAACAAATTCAACAACAACCTCAACATTGAAAAACACCAACAAATTCAACAACAACCTCAGCATTGAAAAACAACAACAACCTCAACATTGAAAAACACCAACAAATTCAACAACAACCTCAACATTGAAAAACAACAACAACGTCAACATTGAAAAACATCAACAAATTCAACAACAACTTCAACATTGAAAAACACCAACAAATTCAACAACAACCTCGAAATTGAAAAACACCAACAAATTCAACAACAACCTCAACATTGAAAAACAACAACAACCTCAACATTGAAAAACACCAACAAATTCAACAACAACCTCAACATTGAAAAACAACAACAAATTCAACAACAAACTCAAGATTGAAAAACACCAACAAATTCACCAACCTCAACATTGAAAAACAACAACAACCTCAACATTGAAAAACACCAACAAATTCAACAACAAACTCAACATTGAAAAACACCAACAAATTCAACAACAACCTCAACATTGAAAAACAACAACAACCTCAACATTGAAAAACACCAACAAATTCAACAACAACCTCAACATTGAAAAACAACAACAAACTCAACATTGAAAAACACCAACAAATTCAACAACAACCTCAACATTGAAAAACACCAACAAACTCAACAACAACCTCAACATTGAAAAACAACAACAACCTCAACTTTGAAAAACACCAACAAATTCAACAACAACCTCAACATTGAAAAACAGCAACAAATTCAACAACAACCACAACATTGAAAAATACCAACAACCTCAACATTGAAAAACACCAACAAATTCAACAACAACCTCAAAATTGAAAAACAACAACAACCTCAACATTGAAAAACACCAACAAATTCAACAACAACCTCAACATTGAAAAACAACAACAAACTCAACATTGAAAAACACCAACAAATTCAACAACAACCTCAACATTGAAAAACAACAACAACCTCAACATTGAAAAACACCAACAAATTCAACAACAACTTCAACATTGAAAAACACCAACAAATTCAACAACAACCTCAACATTGAAAAACAACAACAACCTCAACATTGAAAAACACCAACAAATTCAACAACAACCTCAAAATTGAAAAACACCAACAAATTCAACAACAACCTCAACATTGAAAAACAACAACAACCTCAACTTTGAAAAACAAAAACAAATTCAACAACAACCTCAACATTGAAAAACAACAACAAACTCAACATTGAAAAACACCAACAAATTCAACAACAACCTCAACATTGAAAAACAACAACAACCTCAACATTGAAAAACACCAACAAATTCAACAACAACTTCAACATTGAAAAACACCAACAAATTCAACAACCTCAACATTGAAAAACAACAACAACCTCAAAATTGAAAAACACCAACAAATTCAACAACAACCTCAACATTGAAATTCAACAACAACCTCAACATTGAAAAACACCAACAAATTCAACAACAACCTCAACATTGAAAAACACCAACAAATTCAACAACAACCTCAACACTGAAAAACACCAACAAATTCAACAACAACCTCAACAATGAAAAACAACAACAACCTCAACATTGAAAAACACCAACAAATTCAACAACAACTTCAACATTGAAAAACACCAACAAATTCAACAACAACCTCGAAATTCAAAAACACCAACAAATTCAACAACAACCTCAACATTGAAAATCAACAACAACCTCAACATTGAAAACCACCAACAAATTCAACAGCAACCTCAACATTGAAAAACAACAACAACCTCAACATTGAAAAACACCAACAAATTCAACAACAACCTCAACATTGAAAAACACCAACAAATTCAACAACAGCCTCAACATTGAAAAACACCAACAAATTCAACAACAAACTCAACATTGAAAAACACGAACAAATTCAACAACAACCTCAACATTGAAAAACAACAACAACATCAACATTGAAAAACACCAACAAATTCAACAACAACCTCAACATTGAAAAGCACCAACAAATTCAACAACAACCTCAACATTGAAAAACAACAACAACCTCAACATTGAAAAACACCAACAAATTCAACAACAACCTCAACAGTGAAAAACAACAACAAATTCAACAACAACCTCAACATTGAAAAACACCAACAAATACAACAACAATCTCAACATTGAAAAACAACAACAAACTCAACATTGAAAAACACCAACAAATTCAACAAGAACCTCGAAATTGAAAAACACCAACAAATACAACAACAACCTCAACATTGAAAAACAACAACAACCTCAACATTGACAAACACCAGCAAATTCAGCAAAAACCTCAACATTTAAAAACACCAACAAATTCAACAACAACCTCAACATTGAAAACACCAACAAATTCAACAACAACCTCAACATTTTAAAACGCTAAAAAATTCAACAACAACCTCAACATTGAAAAAGAACAACCTCAACATTGAAAAACGCCAACAAATTCAACAAAAAATTCAACATTGAAAAACACCAACAAATTCAACAACAACCCCGACATTGAAAAACAACAACAACCTCAACATTGAAAAAAACCAACAAATTAAACAACAACCTCAACATTGAAAAACACCAACAAATTCAACAACAACCTCAGCATTGAAAAACAACAACAACCTCAACATTGAAAAACACCAACAAATTCAAGAACAACCTCAACATTGAAAAACAACAACAACCTCAACATTGAAAAACATCAACAAATTCAACAACAACTTCAAAATTGAAAAACACCAACAAATTCAACAACAACCTCGAAATTGAAAAACACCAACAAATTCAACAACAACCTCAACATTGAAAAACAACAACAACCTCAACATTGAAAAACACCAACAAATTCAACAACAACCTCAACATTGAAAAACAACAACAAATTCAACAACAAACTCAAGATTGAAAAACACCAATAAATTAAACAACCTCAACATTGAAAAACAACAACAACCTCAACATTGAAAAACACCAACAAATTCAACAACAACCTCAACATTGAAAAACACCAACAAATTCAACAACAACCTCAACATTGAAAAACAACAACAACCTCAACATTGAAAAACACCAACAAATTCAACAACAACCTCAACATTGAAAAACAACAACAACCTCAACATTGAAAAACACCAACAAATTCAACAACAACCTCAACATTGAAAAACAACAACAAACTCAACATTGAAAAACAACAACAAATTCAACAACAACCTCAACATTGAAAAACACCAACTAACTCAACAACAACCTCAACATTGAAAAACAACAACAACCTCAACATTGAAAAACACCAACAAATTCAACAACAACCTCAACATTGAAAAACAGCAACAAATTCAACAACAATCTCAACATTGAAAAACAACAACAAACTCAACATTGAAAAACACCAACAAATTCAACAAGAACCTCGAAATTGAAAAACACCAACAAATACAACAACAACCTCAACATTGAAAAACAACAACAACCTCAACATTGACAAACACCAACAAATTCAACAACAAACTCAACATTGAAAAACAACAACAACCTCAACATTGCAAAACACCAGCAAATTCAGCAAAAACCTCAACATTTAAAAACACCAACAAATTCAACAACAACCTCAACATTGAAAACACCAACAAATTCAACAACAACCTCAACATTTTAAAACGCTAAAAAATTCAACAACAACCTCAACATTGAAAAACAACAACCTCAACATTGAAAAATGCCAACAAATTCAACAAAAAATTCAACATTGAAAAACACCAACAAATTCAACAACAACCCCGACATTGAAAAACAACAACAACCTCAACATTGAAAAAAAACCAACAAATTAAACTACAACCTCAACATTGAAAAACACCAACAAATTCAACAACAACCTCAGCATTGAAAAACAACAACAACCTCAACATTGAAAAACACCAACAAATTCAAGAACAACCTCAACATTGAAAAACAACAACAACCTCAACATTGAAAAACATCAACAAATTCAACAACAACTTCAACATTGAAAAACACCAACAAATTCAACAACAACCTCGAAATTGAAAAACACCAACAAATTCAACAACAACCTCAACATTGAAAAACAACAACAACCTCAACATTGAAAAACACCAACAAATTCAACAACAACCTCAACATTGAAAAACAACAACAAATTCAACAACAAACTCAAGATTGAAAAACACCAATAAATTAAACAACCTCAACATTGAAAAACAACAACAACCTCAACATTGAAAAACACCAACAAATTCAACAACAACCTCAACATTGAAAAACACCAACAAATTCAACAACAACCTCAACATTGAAAAACAACAACAACCTCAACATTGAAAAACACCAACAAATTCAACAACAACCTCAACATTGAAAAACAACAACAACCTCAACATTGAAAAACACCAACAAATTCAACAACAACCTCAACATTGAAAAACAACAACAAACTCAACATTGAAAAACAACAACAAATTCAACAACAACCTCAACATTGAAAAACACCAACTAACTCAACAACAACCTCAACATTGAAAAACAACAACAACCTCAACATTGAAAAACACCAACAAATTCAACAACAACCTCAACATTGAAAAACAGCAACAAATTCAACAACAACCTCAACATTGAAAAACACCAACAACCTCAACATTGAAAAACACCAACAAATTCAACAACAACCTCAACATTGAAAAACAACAACAACCTCAACATTGAAAAACACCAACAAATTCAACAACAACCTCAACATTGAAAAACAACAACAAACTCAACATTGAAAAACACCAACAAATTCAACAACAACCTCAACATTGAAAAACAACAACAACCTCAACATTGAAAAACACCAACAAATTCAACAACAACTTCAACATTGAAAAACACCAACAAATTCAACAACAACCTCAACATTGAAAAACAACAACCTCAACATTGAAAAACACCAACAAATTCAACAACAACCTCAACATTGAAAAACAACTACAACCTCAACTTTGAAAAACACCAACAAATTCAACAACAACCTCAAAATTGAAAAACACCAACAAATTCAACAACAACCTCAACATTGAAAAACAACAACAACCTCAACATTGAAAAACACCAACAAATTGAACAACAACCTCAACATTGAAAAACAACAACAAACTCAACATTGAAAAACACCAACAAATTCAACAACAACCTCAACATTGAAAAACAACAACAACCTCAACATTGAAAAACACCAACAAATTCAACAACAACTTCAACATTGAAAAACACCAACAAATTCAACAACAACCTCAACATTGAAAAACAACAACAACCTCAACATTGAAAAACTCCAACAAATTCAAAAACAACCTCAACATTGAAAAACAACAACAACCTCAACATTGAAAAACACCAACAAATTCAACAACAACCTCAACATTGAAAAACACCAACAAATTCAACAACAACCTCAACATTGAAAAACACCAACAAATTCAACAACAACCTCAACATTGAAAAACAACAACAACCTCAACATTGAAAAACACCAACAAATTCAACAACAACTTCAACATTGAAAAACACCAACAAATTCAACAACAACCTCGAAATTGAAAAACACCAACAAATTCAACAACAACCTCAACATTGAAAAACAACAACAACCTCAACATTGAAAAACACCAACAAATTCAACAACAACCTCAACATTGAAAAACAACAACAACCTCAACATTGAAAAACACCAACAAATTCAACAACAACCTCAACATTGAAAAACACCAACAAATTCAACAACAACCTCAACATTGAAAAACACCAACAAATTCAACAACAAACTCAAGATTGAAAAACACCAACAAATTCAACAACAACCTCAACATTGAAAAACAACAACAACATCAACATTGAAAAACACCAGCAAATTCAACAACAACCTCAACATTGAAAAGCACCAACAAATTCAACAACAACCTCAACATTGAAAAACAACATAAACCTCAACATTGAAAAACACCAACAAATTCAACAACAACCTCAACAGTGAAAAACAACAAAAACCTCAACATTGAAAAACACCAACAAATTCAACAACAATCTCAACATTGAAAAACAACAACAAACTCAACATTGAAAAACACCAACAAATTCAACAACAACCTCGAAATTGAAAAACACCAACAAATACAACAACAACCTCAACATTGAAAAACAACAACAACCTCAACATTGACAAACACCAACAAATTCAACAACAACCTCAACATTGAAAAACAACAACAACCTCAACATTGCAAAACACCAGCAAATTCAGCAACAACCTCAACATTTAAAAACACCAACAAATTCAACAACAACCTCAACATTGAAAACACCAACAAATTCAACAACAACCTCAACATTTTAAAACGCTAAAAAATTCAACAACAACCTCAACATTGAAAAACAACAATCTCAACATTGAAATACGCGAACAAATTCAACAAAAAATTCAACATTGAAAAACACCAACAAATTCAACAACAACCCCGACATTGAAAAACAACAAAAACCTCAACATTGAAAAACACCAACAAATTCAACAACAACCTCAACATTGAAAAACAACAACAACCTCAACATTGAAAAACACCAACAAATTCAACAACAACCTCAACATTGAAAAACACCAACAAATTCAACAACAACCTCAGCATTGAAAAACAACAACAACCTCAACATTAAAAAACACCAACAAATTCAACAACAACCTCAACTTTGAAAAACAACAACAACCTCAAAATTGAAAAACACCAACAAATTCAACAACAACTTCAACATTGAAAAACACCAACAAATTCAACAACAACCTCGAAATTGAAAAACACCAACAAATTCAACAACAACCTCAACATTGAAAAACAACAACAACCTCAACATTGAAAAACACCAACAATTTCAACAACAACCTCAACATTGAAAAACAACAACAAATTCAACAACAAACTCAAGATTGAAAAACACCAACAAATTCAACAACCTCAACATTGAAAAACACCAACAAATTCAACAACAACCTCAACATTGAAAAACACCAACAAATTCAACAACAACCTCAACATTGAAAAACAACAGCAACCTCAACATTGAAAAACACCAACAAATTCAACAACAACCTCAACATTGAAAAACAACAACAACCTCAACATTGAAAAACACCAACAAATTCAACAACAACCTCAACATTGAAAAACAACAACAACCTCAACATTGAAAAACACCAACAAATTCAACAACAACCTCAACATTGAAAAACACCAACAAATTCAACAACAACCTCAGCATTGAAAAACAACAACAACCTCAACATTGAAAAACACCAACAAATTCAACAACAACCTCAACATTGAAAAACAACAACAACCTCAACATTGAAAAACAGCAACAAATTCAACAAAATCTTCAACATTGAAAAACACCAACAAATTCAACAACAACCTCGAAATTGAAAAACACCAACATATTCAACAACAACTTCAACATTGAAAAACACCAACAAATTCAACAACAACCTCGACATTGAAAAACACCATCAAATTCAACAACAACCTCAACATTGAAAAAAAACCAACAACCTCAAAATTGAAAAAACACCAACAAATTCAACAACAACCTCAACATTTAAAAAGAACAACAAATTCAACAACAACCTCAACATTGAAAAACACCAACAAATTCAACAACAAACTCAAGATTGAAAAACACCAACAAATTCAACAACCTCAACTTTGAAAAACAACAACAACCTCAACATTGAAAAACACCAACAAATTCAACAACAACCTCAACATTGAAAAACACCAACAAATTCAACAACAACCTCAATATTGAAAAACAACAACAAACTCAACATTGAAAAACACCAACAAATTCAACAACAACCTCAACATTGAACAACAACCTCAACATTGAAAAACACCAACAAATTCAACAACAACCTCGAAATTGAAAAACCCCAACAAATACAACAACAACCTCAACATTGAAAAACAACAACAACCTCAACATTGAAAAACACCAACAAATTCAACAACAACCTCAACATTGAAAAACAACAACAACCTCAACTTTGCAAAACACCAGCAAATTCAACAACAACCTCAACATTTAAAAACACCAACAAATTCAACAACAACCTCAACATTGAAAACACCAACAAATTCAACAACAACCTCAACATTTAAAAACGCCAACAAATTCAACAACAACCTCAACATTGAAAAACAAGAACCTCAACATTGAAAAACACCAACAAATTCAACAAAAAATTCAACATTGAAAAACACCAACAAATTCAACAACAACCTCAACATTGAAAAACAACAACCTCAACATTGAAAAACACCAATAAATTCAACAAGAACCTCAACATTGAAAAACAACAGCAACCTCAACATTGAAAAACACCAACAAATTCAACAACAACCTCAGCATTGAAAAACAACAACAACCTCAACATTGAAAAACACCAACAAATTCAACAACAACCTCAACATTGAAAAACAACACCAACCTCAACATTGAAAAACAGCAACAAATTCAACAAAAACTTCAACATTGAAAAACACCAACAAATTCAACAACAACCTCGAAATTGAAAAACACCAACATATTCAACAACAACTTCAACATTGAAAAACACCAACAAATTCAACAACAACCTCGACATTGAAAAACAACAACAACCTCAACATTGAAAAACACCAACAAATTGAACAACAACCTCAACATTGAAAAACAACAACAACCTCAACATTGAAAAACTCCTACAAATTCAACAACAACCTCAATATTGAAAAACAACAACAATCTTAACATTGAAAAACACCAACAAATTCAACAACAACGTCAACATTGAAAAACACCAACAAATTCAACAACAACCTGAACATTGAAAAACACCAACAAATTCAACAACAAACTCAACATTGAAAAATACCAACAAGTTCAACAACAAGCTCAACATTGAAAAACAACAACAACATCAACATTGAAAAACACCAACAAATTCAACAACAACCTCAACATTGAAAAGCACCAACAAATTCAACAACAACCTCAACATTGAAAAACAACAACAACCTCAACATTGAAAAACACCAACAAATTCAACAACAACCTCAACATTGAAAAACAACAACAACCTCAACTTTGAAAAACACCAACAAATTCAACAACAACCTCAACATTAAAAAACAACAACAAACTCAACATTGAAAAACACCAACAAATTCAACAACAACCTCAACATTGAAAAACAACAACAACCTCACATTGAAAAACACCAACAAATTCAACAACAACCTCAGCATTGAAAAACACCAACAAATTCAACAACAACTTCAACATTGAAAAACACCAACAAATTCAACAACAACCTCGAAATTGAAAAACCCCAACAAATACAACAACAACCTCAACATTGAAAAACAACAACAACCTCAACATTGAAAAACACCAACAAATTCAACAACAACCTCAACATTGAAAAACAACAACAACCTCAACTTTGCAAAACACCAGCAAATTCAACAACAACCTCAACATTTAAAAACACCAACAAATTCAACAACAACCTCAACATTGAAAACACCAACAAATTCAACAACAACCTCAACATTTAAAAACGCCAACAAATTCAACAACAACCTCAACATTGAAAAACAAGAACGTCAACATTGAAAAACACCAGCAAATTCAACAAAAAATTCAACATTGAAAAACACCAACAAATTCAACAACAACCTCAACATTGAAAAACAACAACCTCAACATTGAAAAACACCAATAAATTCAACAACAACCTCAACATTGAAAAACAACAGCAACCTCAACATTGAAAAACACCAACAAATTCAACAACAACCTCAACATTGAAAAACAACAACAAATTCAACATCAACCTCAGCATTGAAAAACAACAACAACCTCAACATTGAAAAACACCAACAAATTCAACAACAACCTCAACATTGAAAAACAACACCAACCTCAACATTGAAAAACAGCAACAAATTCAACAAAATCTTCAACATTGAAAAACACCAACAAATTCAACAACAACCTCGAAATTGAAAAACACCAACATATTCAACAACAACTTCAACATTGAAAAACACCAACAAATTCAACAACAACCTCGACATTGAAAAACACCATCAAATTCAACAACAACCTCAACATTGAAAAAAAACCAACAACCTCAAAATTGAAAAAACACCAACAAATTCAACAACAACCTCAACATTTAAAAAGAACAACAACCTCAACATTGAAAAACACCAACAAATTCAACAACAACCTCAACATTGAAAAACACCAACAAATTCAACAACAACCTCAACATTGAAAAACACCAACAAACTCAACAACAACCTCAACATTGAAAAACAACAACAACCTCAACATTGAAAAACACCAACAAATTCAACAACAACCTCAACATTGAAAAACACCAACAAATTCAACAACAACCTCAACATTGAAAAACACCAACAAATTCAACAACAAACTCAAGATTGAAAAACACCAACAAATTCAACAACCTCAACTTTGAAAAACAACAACAACCTCAACATTGAAAAACACCAACAAATTCAACAACAACCTCAACATTGAAAAACACCAACAAATTCAACAACAACCTCAATATTGAAAAACAACAACAAACTCAACATTGAAAAACACCAGCAAATTCAACAACAACCTCAACATTGAACAACAACAACAACCTCAACATTGAAAAACACCAACAAATTCAACAACAACCTCGAAATTGAAAAACCCCAACAAATACAACAACAACCTCAACATTGAAAAACAACAACAACCTCAACATTGAAAAACACCAACAAATTCAACAACAACCTCAACATTGAAAAACAACAACAACCTCAACTTTGCAAAACACCAGCAAATTCAACAACAACCTCAACATTTAAAAACACCAACAAATTCAACAACAACCTCAACATTGAAAACACCAACAAATTCAACAACAACCTCAACATTTAAAAACGCCAACAAATTCAACAACAACCTCAACATTGAAAAACAAGAACCTCAACATTGAAAAACACCAACAAATTCAACAAAAAATTCAACATTGAAAAACACCAACAAATTCAACAACAACCTCAACATTGAAAAACAACGACCTCAACATTGAAAAACACCAATAAATTCAACAACAACCTCAACATAGAAAAACAACAGCAACCTCAACATTGAAAAACACCAACAAATTCAACAACAACCTCAGCATTGAAAAACAACAACAACCTCAACATTGAAAAACACCAACAAATTCAACAACAACCTCAACATTGAAAAACAACACCAACCTCAACATTGAAAAACAGCAACAAATTCAACAAAAACTTCAACATTGAAAAACACCAACAAATTCAACAACAACCTCGAAATTGGAAAACACCAACATATTCAACAACAACTTCAACATTGAAAAACACCAACAAATTCAACAACAACCTCGACATTGAAAAACACCATCAAATTCAACAACAACCTCAACATTGAAAAAAAACCAACAACCCCAAAATTGAAAAAACACCAACAAATTCAACAACAACCTCAACATTTAAAAAGAACAACAACCTCAACATTGAAAAACACCAACAAATTCAACAACAACCTCAACATTGAAAAACACCAACAAATTCAACAACAACCTCAACATTGAAAAGCACCAACAACTCAACAACAACCTCAACATTGAAAAACAACAACAACCTCAACATTGAAAAACACCAACAAATTCAACAACAACCTCAACATTGAAAAACACCAACAAATTCAACAACAACCTCAACATTGAAAAACACCAACAAATTCAACAACAAACTCAAGATTGAAAAACACCAACAAATTCAACAACCTCAACTTTGAAAAACAACAACAACCTCAACATTGAAAAACACCAACAAATTCAACAACAACCTCAACATTGAAAAACACCAACAAATTCAACAACAACCTCAATATTGAAAAACAACAACAAACTCAACATTGAAAAACACCAACAAATTCAACAACAACCTCAACATTGAACAACAACAACAACCTCAACATTGAAAAACACCAACAAATTCAACAACAACCTCGAAATTGAAAAACCCCAACAAATACAACAACAACCTCAACATTGAAAAACAACAACAACCTCAACATTGAAAAACACCAACAAATTCAACAACAACCTCAACATTGAAAAACAACAACAACCTCAACTTTGCAAAACACCAGCAAATTCAACAACAACCTCAACATTTAAAAACACCAACAAATTCAACAACAACCTCAACATTGAAAACACCAACAAATTCAACAACAACCTCAACATTTAAAAACGCCAACAAATTCAACAACAACCTCAACATTGAAAAACAAGAACCTCAACATTGAAAAACACCAACAAATTCAACAAAAAATTCAACATTGAAAAACACCAACAAATTCAACAACAACCTCAACATTGAAAAACAACAACCTCAACATTGAAAAACACCAATAAATTCAACAACAACCTCAACATTGAAAAACAACAGCAACCTCAACATTGAAAAACACCAACAAATTCAACAACAACCTCAGCATTGAAAAACAACAACAACCTCAACATTGAAAAACACCAACAAATTCAACAACAACCTCAACATTGAAAAACAACACCAACCTCAACATTGAAAAACAGCAACAAATTCAACAACACCCTCAACATTGAAAAACACCGACAAATTCAACAACAAACTCAACATTGAAAAACACCAACAAATTCAACAACAACCTCAACATTGAAAAACAACAACAACATCAACATTGAAAAACACCAACAAATTCAACAACAACCTCAACATTGAAAAACAACAACCTCAACATTGAAAAACACCAATAAATTCAACAACAACCTCAACATTGAAAAACAACAGCAACCTCAACATTGAAAAACACCAACAAATTCAACAACAACCTCAACATTGAAAAACAACAACAAATTCAACATCAACCTCAGCATTGAAAAACAACAACAACCTCAACATTGAAAAACACCAACAAATTCAACAACAACCTCAACATTGAAAAACAACACCAACCTCAACATTGAAAAACAGCAACAAATTCAACAAAATCTTCAACATTGAAAAACACCAACAAATTCAACAACAACCTCGAAATTGAAAAACACCAACATATTCAACAACAACTTCAACATTGAAAAACACCAACAAATTCAACAACAACCTCGACATTGAAAAACACCATCAAATTCAACAACAACCTCAACATTGAAAAAAAACCAACAACCTCAAAATTGAAAAAACACCAACAAATTCAACAACAACCTCAACATTTAAAAAGAACAACAACCTCAACATTGAAAAACACCAACAAATTCAACAACAACCTCAACATTGAAAAACACCAACAAATTCAACAACAACCTCAACATTGAAAAACACCAACAAACTCAACAACAACCTCAACATTGAAAAACAACAACAACCTCAACATTGAAAAACACCAACAAATTCAACAACAACCTCAACATTGAAAAACACCAACAAATTCAACAACAACCTCAACATTGAAAAACACCAACAAATTCAACAACAAACTCAAGATTGAAAAACACCAACAAATTCAACAACCTCAACTTTGAAAAACAACAACAACCTCAACATTGAAAAACACCAACAAATTCAACAACAACCTCAACATTGAAAAACACCAACAAATTCAACAACAACCTCAATATTGAAAAACAACAACAAACTCAACATTGAAAAACACCAGCAAATTCAACAACAACCTCAACATTGAACAACAACAACAACCTCAACATTGAAAAACACCAACAAATTCAACAACAACCTCGAAATTGAAAAACCCCAACAAATACAACAACAACCTCAACATTGAAAAACAACAACAACCTCAACATTGAAAAACACCAACAAATTCAACAACAACCTCAACATTGAAAAACAACAACAACCTCAACTTTGCAAAACACCAGCAAATTCAACAACAACCTCAACATTTAAAAACACCAACAAATTCAACAACAACCTCAACATTGAAAACACCAACAAATTCAACAACAACCTCAACATTTAAAAACGCCAACAAATTCAACAACAACCTCAACATTGAAAAACAAGAACCTCAACATTGAAAAACACCAACAAATTCAACAAAAAATTCAACATTGAAAAACACCAACAAATTCAACAACAACCTCAACATTGAAAAACAACGACCTCAACATTGAAAAACACCAATAAATTCAACAACAACCTCAACATTGAAAAACAACAGCAACCTCAACATTGAAAAACACCAACAAATTCAACAACAACCTCAGCATTGAAAAACAACAACAACCTCAACATTGAAAAACACCAACAAATTCAACAACAACCTCAACATTGAAAAACAACACCAACCTCAACATTGAAAAACAGCAACAAATTCAACAAAAACTTCAACATTGAAAAACACCAACAAATTCAACAACAACCTCGAAATTGAAAAACACCAACATATTCAACAACAACTTCAACATTGAAAAACACCAACAAATTCAACAACAACCTCGACATTGAAAAACACCATCAAATTCAACAACAACCTCAACATTGAAAAAAAACCAACAACCCCAAAATTGAAAAAACACCAACAAATTCAACAACAACCTCAACATTTAAAAAGAACAACAACCTCAACATTGAAAAACACCAAGAAATTCAACAACAACCTCAACATTGAAAAACACCAACAAATTCAACAACAACCTCAACATTGAAAAGCACCAACAACTCAACAACAACCTCAACATTGAAAAACAACAACAACCTCAACATTGAAAAACACCAACAAATTCAACAACAACCTCAACATTGAAAAACACCAACAAATTCAACAACAACCTCAACATTGAAAAACACCAACAAATTCAACAACAAACTCAAGATTGAAAAACACCAACAAATTCAACAACCTCAACTTTGAAAAACAACAACAACCTCAACATTGAAAAACACCAACAAATTCAACAACAACCTCAACATTGAAAAACACCAACAAATTCAACAACAACCTCAATATTGAAAAACAACAACAAACTCAACATTGAAAAACACCAACAAATTCAACAACAACCTCAACATTGAACAACAACAACAACCTCAACATTGAAAAACACCAACAAATTCAACAACAACCTCGAAATTGAAAAACCCCAACAAATACAACAACAACCTCAACATTGAAAAACAACAACAACCTCAACATTGAAAAACACCAACAAATTCAACAACAACCTCAACATTGAAAAACAACAACAACCTCAACTTTGCAAAACACCAGCAAATTCAACAACAACCTCAACATTTAAAAACACCAACAAATTCAACAACAACCTCAACATTGAAAACACCAACAAATTCAACAACAACCTCAACATTTAAAAACGCCAACAAATTCAACAACAACCTCAACATTGAAAAACAAGAACCTCAACATTGAAAAACACCAACAAATTCAACAAAAAATTCAACATTGAAAAACACCAACAAATTCAACAACAACCTCAACATTGAAAAACAACAACCTCAACATTGAAAAACACCAATAAATTCAACAACAACCTCAACATTGAAAAACAACAGCAACCTCAACATTGAAAAACACCAACAAATTCAACAACAACCTCAGCATTGAAAAACAACAACAACCTCAACATTGAAAAACACCAACAAATTCAACAACAACCTCAACATTGAAAAACAACACCAACCTCAACATTGAAAAACAGCAACAAATTCAACAAAAACTTCAACATTGAAAAACACCAACAAATTCAACAACAACCTCGAAATTGAAAAACACCAACATATTCAACAACAACTTCAACATTGAAAAACACCAACAAATTCAACAACAACCTCGACATTGAAAAACAACAACAACCTCAACATTGAAAAACACCAACAAATTGAACAACAACCTCAACATTGAAAAACAACAACAACCTCAACATTGAAAAACTCCTACAAATTCAACAACAACCTCAATATTGAAAAACAACAACAATCTTAACATTGAAAAACACCAACAAATTCAACAACAACGTCAACATTGAAAAACACCAACAAATTCAACAACAACCTGAACATTGAAAAACACCAACAAATTCAACAACAAACTCAACATTGAAAAACACCAACAAGTTCAACAACAACCTCAACATTGAAAAACAACAACAACATCAACATTGAAAAACACCAACAAATTCAACAACAACCTCAACATTGAAAAGCACCAACAAATTCAACAACAACCTCAACATTGAAAAACAACAACAACCTCAACATTGAAAAACACCAACAAATTCAACAACAACCTCAACATTGAAAAACAACAACAACCTCAACTTTGAAAAACACCAACAAATTCAACAACAACCTCAACATTAAAAAACAACAACAAACTCAACATTGAAAAACACCAACAAATTCAACAACAACCTCAACATTGAAAAACAACAACAACCTCACATTGAAAAACACCAACAAATTCAACAACAACCTCAGCATTGAAAAACACCAACAAATTCAACAACAACTTCAACATTGAAAAACACCAACAAATTCAACAACAACCTCGAAATTGAAAAACACCAACAAATTCAACAACAACCTCAACATTGAAAAACAACAACAAATTGAACAACAACCTCAACATTGAAAAACACCAACAAATTCAACAACAAACTCAACATTGAAAAACACCAACAAATTCAACAACAACCTCAACATTGGAAAACAACAACAACCTCAACATTGAAAAACACCAACAAATTCAACAACAACCTCGAAATTGAAAAACACCAACAAATTCAACAACAACCTCTACATTGAAAAACAACAACCTCAACATTGAAAAACACGAACAAATTCAACAACAACCTCAACATTGAAAAACAACAACAACCTCAACATTGAAAAAGACCAACAAATTCAACAACAACCTCAACATTTAAAAACACCAACAAATTCAACAACAACCTCAACATTGAAAAACAACAACAATCTCAACATTGAAAAAAAGCAACAACTTCAACAACAACCTCAACATTGAAAAACAGCAACAACCTCAACATTGTAAAACACCAACAAATTCAACAACAACCTCAACATTGAAAATCACCAACAAATTCAACAACAACCTCAACATTGAAAAACACCAACAAATTCAACAACAAACTCAACATTGAAAAACACCAACAAATTCAACAACAACCTCAACATTGAACAACAACAACAACCTCAACATTGAAAAACACCAACAAATTCAACAACAACCTCGAAATTGAAAAACCCCAACAAATACAACAACAACCTCAACATTGAAAAACAACAACAACCTCAACATTGAAAAACACCAACAAATTCAACAACAACCTCAACATTGAAAAACAACAACAACCTCAACTTTGCAAAACACCAGCAAATTCAACAACAACCTCAACATTTAAAAACACCAACAAATTCAACAACAACCTCAACATTGAAAACACCAACAAATTCAACAACAACCTCAACATTTAAAAACGCCAACAAATTCAACAACAACCTCAACATTGAAAAACAAGAACCTCAACATTGAAAAACACCAACAAATTCAACAAAAAATTCAACATTGAAAAACACCAACAAATTCAACAACAACCTCAACATTGAAAAACAACAACCTCAACATTGAAAAACACCAATAAATTCAACAACAACCTCAACATTGAAAAACAACAGCAACCTCAACATTGAAAAACACCAACAAATTCAACAACAACCTCAGCATTGAAAAACAACAACAACCTCAACATTGAAAAACACCAACAAATTCAACAACAACCTCAACATTGAAAAACAACACCAACCTCAACATTGAAAAACAGCAACAAATTCAACAAAAACTTCAACATTGAAAAACACCAACAAATTCAACAACAACCTCGAAATTGAAAAACACCAACATATTCAACAACAACTTCAACATTGAAAAACACCAACAAATTCAACAACAACCTCGACATTGAAAAACACCATCAAATTCAACAACAACCTCAACATTGAAAAAAAACCAACAACCTCAAAATTGAAAAGCACCAACAAACTCAACAACAACCTCAACATTGAAAAACAACAACAACCTCAACATTGAAAAATACCAACAAATTCAACAACAACCTCAACATTGAAAAACACCAACAAATTCAACAACAACCTCAACATTGAAAAACAGCAACAAATTCAACAAAAACTTCAACATTGAAAAACACCAACAAATTCAACAACAACCTCGACATTGAAAAACACCATCAAATTCAACAACAACCTCAACATTGAAAAAAAACCAACAACCTCAAAATTGAAAAAACACCAACAAATTCAACAACAACCTCAACATTTAAAAAGAACAACAACCTCAACATTGAAAAACACCAACAAATTCAACAACAACCTCAACATTGAAAAACACCAACAAATTCAACAACAACCTCAACATTGAAAAGCACCAACAAACTCAACAACAACCTCAACATTGAAAAACAACAACAACCTCAACATTGAAAAACACCAACAAATTCAACAACAACCTCAACATTGAAAAACACCAACAAATTCAACAACAACCTCAACATTGAAAAACACCAACAAATTCAACAACAAACTCAAGATTGAAAAACACCAAGAAATTCAAAAACCTCAACTTTGAAAAACAAGAACAACCTCAACATTGAAAAACACCAACAAATTCAACAACAACCTCAACATTGAAAAACACCAACAAATTCAACAACAACCTCAATATTGAAAAACAACAACAACCTCAACATTGAAAAACACCAACAAATTCAACAACAACCTCAACATTGAAAAACAACAACAACCTCAACATTGAAAAACACCAACAAATTCAACAACAACCTCAACATTGAAAAACAACAACAAACTCAACATTGAAAAACACCAACAAATTCAACAACAACCTCAACATTGAAAAAACAACAACAACCTCAGCATTGAAAAGCACCAACAAATTCAACAATAACCTCAACATTGAAAAACAACAACAACCTCAACATTGAAGAACACCAACAAATTCAACAACAACCTCAACATTGAAAAACACAATCAAATTTAGCAACAACCTCAACATTGAAAAACAACAACACCCTCAACATTGAAAAACACCAACAAATTCAACAACAACGTCAACATTGAAAAACAACAGCAACCTCAACATTGAAAAACACCAACAAATTCAACAACAACCTCAACATTGAAAAACACCAACAAATTCAACAACAACCTCAGCATTGAAAAACATCAACAACCACAACATTGAAAAACACCAGCAAATTCAACAACAACCTCAACATTGAAAAACAACAACAACCTCAACATTGAAAAACACCAACAAATTCAACAACAACTTCAACATTGAAAAACACCAACAAATTCAACAACAACCTCAACATCGAAAAACACCAACAAATTCAACAACAACCTCAACATTGAAAAACAACAACAACCTCAACTTTGAAAAACACCAACAAATTCAACAACAACCTCAACATTGAAAAACAACAACCTCAACATTGAAAAACACCAACAAATTCAACAACAACCTCAACATTTAAAAACAACACCAACCTCAACATTGAAAAACAGCAACAAATTCAACAAAAACTTCAACATTGAAAAACACCAACAAATTCAACAACAACCTCGAAATTGAAAAACACCAACATATTCAACAACAACTTCAACATTGAAAAACACCAACAAATTCAACAACAACCTCGACATTGAAAAACACCATCAAATTCAACAACAACCTCAACATTGAAAAAAAACCAACAACCTCAAAATTGAAAAAACACCAACAAATTCAACAACAACCTCAACATTTAAAAAAAACAACAACCTCAACATTGAAAAACACCAACAAATTCAACAACAACCTCAACATTGAAAAACACCAACAAATTCAACAACAACCTCAACATTGAAAAGCACCAACAAACTCAACAACAACCTCAACATTGAAAAACAACAACAACCTCAACATTGAAAAACACCAACAAATTCAACAACAACCTCAACATTGAAAAACACCAACAAATTCAACAACAACCTCAACATTGAAAAACAGCAACAAATTCAACAAAAACTTCAACATTGAAAAACACCAACAAATTCAACAACAACCTCGAAATTGAAAAACACCAACATATTCAACAACAACTTCAACATTGAAAAACACCAACAAATTCAACAACAACCTCGACATTGAAAAACACCATCAAATTCAACAACAACCTCAACATTGAAAAAAAACCAACAACCTCAAAATTGAAAAAACACCAACAAATTCAACAACAACCTCAACATTTAAAAAGAACAACAACCTCAACATTGAAAAACACCAACAAATTCAACAACAACCTCAACATTGAAAAACACCAACAAATTCAACAACAACCTCAACATTGAAAAGCACCAACAAACTCAACAACAACCTCAACATTGAAAAACAACAACAACCTCAACATTGAAAAACACCAACAAATTCAACAACAACCTCAACATTGAAAAACACCAACAAATTCAACAACAACCTCAACATTGAAAAACACCAACAAATTCAACAACAAACTCAAGATTGAAAAACACCAAGAAATTCAACAACCTCAACTTTGAAAAACAAGAACAACCTCAACATTGAAAAACACCAACAAATTCAACAACAACCTCAACATTGAAAAAGACCAACAAATTCAACAACAACCTCAATATTGAAAAACAACAACAACCTCAACATTGAAAAACACCAACAAATTCAACAACAACCTCAACATTGAAAAGCAACAACAACCTCAACATTGAAAAACACCAACAAATTCAACAACAACCTCAACATTGAAAAACAACAACAAACTCAACATTGAAAAACACCAACAAATTCAACAACAACCTCAACATTGAAAAAACAACAACAACCTCAGCATTGAAAAGCACCAACAAATTCAACAATAACCTCAACATTGAAAAACAACAACAACCTCAACATTGAAGAACACCAACAAATTCAACAACAACCTCAACATTGAAAAACACCATCAAATTCAACAACAACCTCAACATTGAAAAACAACAACACCGTCAACATTGAAAAACACCAACAAATTCAACAACAACGTCAACATTGAAAAACAACAGCAACCTCAACATTGAAAAACACCAACAAATTCAACAACAACCTCAACATTGAAAAACACCAACAAATTCAACAACAACCTCAGCATTGAAAAGCATCAAAAACCACAACATTGAAAAACACCAACAAATTCAACAACAACCTCAACATTGAAAAACAACAACAACCTCAACATTGAAAAACACCAACAAATTCAACAACAACTTCAACATTGAAAAACACCAACAAATTCAACAACAACCTCAACATCGAAAAACACCAACAAATTCAACAACAACCTCAACATTGAAAAACAACAACAACCTCAACTTTGAAAAACACCAACAAATTCAACAACAACCTCAACATTGAAAAACAACAACCTCAACATTGAAAAACACCAACAAATTCAACAACAACCTCAACATTTAAAAACACCAACAAATTCAACAACAACCTCAACATTGGAAAACAACAACAACCTCAACATTGAAAAGCACCAACAAATTCAACAATAACCTCAACATTGAAAAACAACAACAACCTCAACATTGAAAAACACCAACAAATTCAACAACAACCTCAACATTGAAAAACACCAACAAATTGAACAACAACCTCAACATTGAAATTCAACAACAAGCTCAACATTGAAAAACAACAACAACCTCAACATTGAAAAACACCAACAAATTCAACAACAACCTCAACATTGAAAAACACCAACAAATTCAACAACAACCTCAACATTGAAAAACACCAACAAATTGAACAACAACCTCAACATTGAAATTCAACAACAAGCTCAACATTGAAAAACAACAACAACCTCAACATTGAAAAACACCAACAAATTCAACAACAACCTCAACATTGAAAAACACCAACAAATTCAACAACAACCTCAGCATTGGAAAACAACAACAACCTCAACATTGAAAAACACCAACAAATTCAACAACAACCTCAACATTGAAAAACAACAACAACCTCAACATTGAAAAACACCAACAAATTCAACAACAACTTCAACATTGAAAAACACCAACAAATTCAACAACAACCTCGAAATTGAAAAACACCAACAAATTCAACAACAACCTCAACATTGAAAAACAACAACAACCTCAACATTGAAAAACACCAACAAATTCAACAACAACCTCAACATTGAAAAACAGCAACAACCTCCACATTGAAAAACACCAACAAATTCAACAACAACCTCAACATTGAAAAACACCAACAAATTCAACAACACCCTCAACATTGAAAAACACCGACAAATTCAACAACAAACTCAACATTGAAAAACACCAACAAATTCAACAACAACCTCAACATTGAAAAACAACAACAACATCAACATTGAAAAACACCAACAAATTCAACAACAACCTCAACATTTAAAAAGAACAACAACCTCAACATTGAAAAACACCAACAAATTCAACAACAACCTCAACATTGAAAAACACCAACAAATTCAACAACAACCTCAACATTGAAAAGCACCAACAAACTCAACAACAACCTCAACATTGAAAAACAACAACAACCTCAACATTGAAAAACACCAACAAATTCAACAACAACCTCAACATTGAAAAACACCAACAAATTCAACAACAACCTCAACATTGAAAAACAGCAACAAATTCAACAAAAACTTCAACATTGAAAAACACCAACAAATTCAACAACAACCTCGAAATTGAAAAACACCAACATATTCAACAACAACTTCAACATTGAAAAACACCAACAAATTCAACAACAACCTCGACATTGAAAAACACCATCAAATTCAACAACAACCTCAACATTGAAAAAAAACCAACAATCTCAAAATTGAAAAAACACCAACAAATTCAACAACAACCTCAACATTTAAAAAGAACAACAACCTCAACATTGAAAAACACCAACAAATTCAACAACAACCTCAACATTGAAAAACACCAACAAATTCAACAACAACCTCAACATTGAAAAGCACCAATAAACTCAACAACAACCTCAACATTGAAAAACAACAACAACCTCAACATTGAAAAACACCAACAAATTCAACAACAACCTCAACATTGAAAAACACCAACAAATTCAACAACAACCTCAACATTGAAAAACACCAACAAATTCAACAACAAACTCAAGATTGAAAAACACCAAGAAATTCAACAACCTCAACTTTGAAAAACAAGAACAACCTCAACATTGAAAAACACCAACAAATTCAACAACAACCTCAACATTGAAAAAGACCAACAAATTCAACAACAACCTCAATATTGAAAAACAACAACAACCTCAACATTGAAAAACACCAACAAATTCAACAACAACCTCAACATTGAAAAACAACAACAACCTCAACATTGAAAAACACCAACAAATTCAACAACAACCTCAACATTGAAAAACAACAACAAACTCAACATTGAAAAACACCAACAAATTCAACAACAACCTCAACATTGAAAAAACAACAACAACCTCAGCATTGAAAAGCACCAACAAATTCAACAATAACCTCAACATTGAAAAACAACAACAACCTCAACATTGAAGAACACCAACAAATTCAACAACAACCTCAACATTGAAAAACACCATCAAATTCAACAACAACCTCAACATTGAAAAACAACAACACCGTCAACATTGAAAAACACCAACAAATTCAACAACAACGTCAACATTGAAAAACAACAGCAACCTCAACATTGAAAAACACCAACAAATTCAACAACAACCTCAACATTGAAAAACACCAACAAATTCAACAACAACCTCAGCATTGAAAAGCATCAAAAACCACAACATTGAAAAACACCAACAAATTCAACAACAACCTCAACATTGAAAAACAACAACAACCTCAACATTGAAAAACACCAACAAATTCAACAACAACTTCAACATTGAAAAACACCAACAAATTCAACAACAACCTCAACATCGAAAAACACCAACAAATTCAACAACAACCTCAACATTGAAAAACAACAACAACCTCAACTTTGAAAAACACCAACAAATTCAACAACAACCTCAACATTGAAAAACAACAACCTCAACATTGAAAAACACCAACAAATTCAACAACAACCTCAACATTTAAAAACACCAACAAATTCAACAACAACCTCAACATTGGAAAACAACAACAACCTCAACATTGAAAAGCACCAACAAATTCAACAATAACCTCAACATTGAAAAACAACAACAACCTCAACATTGAAAAACACCAACAAATTCAACAACAACCTCAACATTGAAAAACACCAACAAATTGAACAACAACCTCAACATTGAAATTCAACAACAAGCTCAACATTGAAAAACAACAACAACCTCAACATTGAAAAACACCAACAAATTCAACAACAACCTCAACATTGAAAAACACCAACAAATTCAACAACAACCTCAACATTGAAAAACACCAACAAATTGAACAACAACCTCAACATTGAAATTCAACAACAAGCTCAACATTGAAAAACAACAACAACCTCAACATTGAAAAACACCAACAAATTCAACAACAACCTCAACATTGAAAAACACCAACAAATTCAACAACAACCTCAGCATTGAAAAACAACAACAACCTCAACATTGAAAAACACCAACAAATTCAACAACAACTTCAACATTGAAAAACAACAACAACCTCAACATTGAAAAACACCAACAAATTCAACAACAACTTCAACATTGAAAAACACCAACAAATTCAACAACAACCTCGAAATTGAAAAACACCAACAAATTCAACAACAACCTCAACATTGAAAAACAACAACAACCTCAACATTGAAAAACACCAACAAATTCAACAACAACCTCAACATTGAAAAACAGCAACAACCTCCACATTGAAAAACACCAACAAATTCAACAACAACCTCAACATTGAAAAACACCAACAAATTCAACAACACCCTCAACATTGAAAAACACCGACAAATTCAACAACAAACTCAACATTGAAAAACACCAACAAATTCAACAACAACCTCAACATTGAAAAACAACAACAACATCAACATTGAAAAACACCAACAAATTCAACAACAACCTCAACATTGAAAAGCACCAACAAATTGAACAACAACCTCAACATTGAAAAACAACAACAACCTCAACATTGAAAAACACCAACAAATTCAACAACAACCTCAACATTGAAAAACAACAACCTCAACATTGAAAAACACCAACAAATTCAACAACAACCTCAACATTAAAAAACAACAACAAACTCAACATTGAAAAACACCAACAAATTCAACAACAACCTCAACATTGAAAAACAACAACAACATCACATTGAAAAACACCAACAAATTCAACAACAACCTCAGCATTGAAAAACACCAACAAATTCAACAACAACTTCAACATTGAAAAACACCAACAAATTCAACAACAACCTCGAAATTGAAAAACCCCAACAAATACAACAACAACCTCCACATTGAAAAACAACAACAACCTCAACATTGAAAAACACCAACAAATTCAACAACAACCTCAACATTGAAAAACAACAACAACCTCAACTTTGCAAAACACCAGCAAATTCAACAACAACCTCAACATTTAAAAACACCAACAAATTCAACAACAACCTCAACATTGAAAACACCAACAAATTCAACAACAACCTCAACATTTAAAAACGCCAACAAATTCAACAACAACCTCAACATTGAAAAACAACAACCTCAACATTGAAAAACACCAACAAATTCAACAAAAAATTCAACATTGAAAAACACCAACAAATTCATCAACAACCTCAACATTGAAAAACAACAACCTCAACATTGAAAAACACCAATAAATTCAACAACAACCTCAACATTGAAAAACAACAGCAACCTCAACATTGAAAAACACCAACAAATTCAACAACAACCTCAACATTGAAAAACAACAACAAATTCAACATCAACCTCAGCATTGAAAAACAACAACAACCTCAACATTGAAAAACACCAACAAATTCAACAACAACCTCAACATTGAAAAACAACACCAACCTCAACATTGAAAAACAGCAACAAATTCAACAAAAACTTCAACATTGAAAAACACCAACAAATTCAACAACAACCTCGAAATTGAAAAACACCAACATATTCAACAACAACTTCAACATTGAAAAACACCAACAAATTCAACAACAACCTCGACATTGAAAAACACCATCAATTTCAACAACAACCTCAACATTGAAAAAAAACCAACAACCTCAAAATTGAAAAAACACCAACAAATTCAACAACAACCTCAACATTTAAAAAGAACAACAACCTCAACATTGAAAAACACCAACAAATTCAACAACAACCTCAACATTGAAAAACACCAACAAATTCAACAACAACCACAACATTGAAAAACACCAACAAACTCAACAACAACCTCAACATTGAAAAACAACAACATTCTCAACATTGAAAAACAGCAACAAATTCAACAACAACCTTAACATTGAAAAACACCAACAAATTCAACAACAAACTCAAGATTGAAAAACACCAACAAATTCAACAACCTCAACTTTGAAAAACAACAACAACCTCAACATTGAAAAACACCAACAAATTCAACAACAACCTCAACATTGAAAAACACCAACAAATTCAACAACAACCTCAATATTGAAAAACAACAACAACCTCAACATTGAAAAACACCAACAAATTCAACAACAACCTCAACATTGAAAAACAACAACAACCTCAACATTGAAAAACACCAACAAATTCAACAACAACCTCAACATTGAAAAACAACAACAAACTCAACATTGAAAAACACCAACAAATTCAACAACAACCTCAACATTGAAAAAACAACAACAACCTCAGCATTGAAAAGCACCAACAAATTCAACAATAACCTCAACATTGAAAAACAACAACAACCTCAACATTGAAGAACACCAACAAATTCAACAACAACCTCAACATTGAAAAACACCAACAAATTCAACAACAACTTAAACATTGAAAAACACCAACAAATTCAACAACAACCTCAACATCGAAAAACACCAACAAGTTCAACAACAACCTCAACATTGAAAAACAACAACAACCTCAACTTTGAAAAACACCAACAAATTCAACAACAACCTCAACATTGAAAAACAACAACCTCAACATTGAAAAACACCAACAAATTCAACAACAACCTCAACATTTAAAAACACCAACAAATTCAACAACAACCTCAACATTGAAAAACAACAACAACCTCAACATTGAAAAGCACCAACAAATTCAACAATAACCTCAACATTGAAAAACAACAACAACCTCAACATTGAAAAACACCAACAAATTCAACAACAACCTCAACATTGAAAAACAACAACAAATTGAACAACAACCTCAACATTGAAATTCAACAACAACCTCAACATTAAAAAACAACAACAAACTCAACATTGAAAAACACCAACAAATTCAACAACAACCTCAACATTGAAAAACAACAACAACATCACATTGAAAAACACCAACAAATTCAACAACAACCTCAGCATTGAAAAACACCAACAAATTCAACAACAACTTCAACATTGAAAAACACCAACAAATTCAACAACAACCTCGAAATTGAAAAACCCCAACAAATACAACAACAACCTCCACATTGAAAAACAACAACAACCTCAACATTGAAAAACACCAACAAATTCAACAACAACCTCAACATTGAAAAACAACAACAACCTCAACTTTGCAAAACACCAGCAAATTCAACAACAACCTCAACATTTAAAAACACCAACAAATTCAACAACAACCTCAACATTGAAAACACCAACAAATTCAACAACAACCTCAACATTTAAAAACGCCAACAAATTCAACAACAACCTCAACATTGAAAAACAACAACCTCAACATTGAAAAACACCAACAAATTCAACAAAAAATTCAACATTGAAAAACACCAACAAATTCAACAACAACCTCAACATTGAAAAACAACAACCTCAACATTGAAAAACACCAATAAATTCAACAACAACCTCAACATTGAAAAACAACAGCAACCTCAACATTGAAAAACACCAACAAATTCAACAACAACCTCAACATTGAAAAACAACAACAAATTCAACATCAACCTCAGCATTGAAAAACAACAACAACCTCAACATTGAAAAACACCAACAAATTCAACAACAACCTCAACATTGAAAAACAACACCAACCTCAACATTGAAAAACAGCAACAAATTCAACAAAAACTTCAACATTGAAAAACACCAACAAATTCAACAACAACCTCGAAATTGAAAAACACCAACATATTCAACAACAACTTCAACATTGAAAAACACCAACAAATTCAACAACAACCTCGACATTGAAAAACACCATCAATTTCAACAACAACCTCAACATTGAAAAAAAACCAACAACCTCAAAATTGAAAAAACACCAACAAATTCAACAACAACCTCAACATTTAAAAAGAACAACAACCTCAACATTGAAAAACACCAACAAATTCAACAACAACCTCAACATTGAAAAACACCAACAAATTCAACAACAACCACAACATTGAAAAACACCAACAAACTCAACAACAACCTCAACATTGAAAAACAACAACAACCTCAACATTGAAAAACAGCAACAAATTCAACAACAACCTTAACATTGAAAAACACCAACAAATTCAACAACAAACTCAAGATTGAAAAACACCAACAAATTCAACAACCTCAACTTTGAAAAACAACAACAACCTCAACATTGAAAAACACCAACAAATTCAACAACAACCTCAACATTGAAAAACACCAACAAATTCAACAACAACCTCAATATTGAAAAACAACAACAACCTCAACATTGAAAAACACCAACAAATTCAACAACAACCTCAACATTGAAAAACAACAACAACCTCAACATTGAAAAACACCAACAAATTCAACAACAACCTCAACATTGAAAAACAACAACAAACTCAACATTGAAAAACACCAACAAATTCAACAACAACCTCAACATTGAAAAAACAACAACAACCTCAGCATTGAAAAGCACCAACAAATTCAACAATAACCTCAACATTGAAAAACAACAACAACCTCAACATTGAAGAACACCAACAAATTCAACAACAACCTCAACATTGAAAAACACCAACAAATTCAACAACAACTTAAACATTGAAAAACACCAACAAATTCAACAACAACCTCAACATCGAAAAACACCAACAAGTTCAACAACAACCTCAACATTGAAAAACAACAACAACCTCAACTTTGAAAAACACCAACAAATTCAACAACAACCTCAACATTGAAAAACAACAACCTCAACATTGAAAAACACCAACAAATTCAACAACAACCTCAACATTTAAAAACACCAACAAATTCAACAACAACCTCAACATTGAAAAACAACAACAACCTCAACATTGAAAAGCAACAACAAATTCAACAATAACCTCAACATTGAAAAACAACAACAACCTCAACATTGAAAAACACCAACAAATTCAACAACAACCTCAACATTGAAAAACAACAACAAATTGAACAACAACCTCAACATTGAAATTCAACAACAAGCTCAACATTGAAAAACAACAACAACCTCAACATTGAAAAACACCAACAAATTCAACAACAACCTCAACATTGAAAAACACCAACAAATTCAACAACAACCTCAGCATTGAAAAACAACAACAACCTCAACATTGAAAAACACCAACAAACTCAACAACAACCTCAACATTGAAAAACAACAACAACCTCAACATTGAAAAACACCAACAAATTCAACAACAACTTCAACATTGAAAAACACCAACAAATTCAACAACAACCTCGAAATTGAAAAACACCAAAAAATACAACAACAACCTCAACATTGAAAAACAACAACAACCTCAACATTGAAAAACACCAACAAATTCAACAACAACCTCAACATTGAAAAACAGCAACAACCTCAACATTGAAAAACACCAACAAATTCAACAACAACCTCAACATTGAAAAACACCAACAAATTCAACAACAACCTCAACATTGAAAAACACCGACAAATTCAACAACAAACTCAACATTGAAAAACACCAACAAATTCAACAACAACCTCAACATTGAAAAACAACAACAACATCAACATTGAAAAACACCAACAAATTCAACAACAACCTCAACATTGAAAAGCACCAACAAATTCAACAACAACCTCAACATTGAAAAACAACAACAACCTCAACATTGAAAAACACCAACAAATTCAACAACAACCTCAACATTGAAAAACAACAACAACCTCAACATTGAAAAACACCAACAAATTCAACAACAACCTCAACATTAAAAAACAACAACAAGCTCAACATTGAAAAACACCAACAAATTCAACAACAACCTCAACATTGAAAAACAACAACAACCTCAACATTGAAAAACACCAACAAATTCAACAACTACCTCAACATTGAAACACACCAACAAATTCAACAACTACCTCAACATTGAAAAACACCAACAAATTCAACAACAACTTCAACATTGAAAAACACCAACAAATTCAACAACAACCTCAACATTGAAAAACAACAACAACCTCAACATTGAAAAACACCAACAAATTCAACAACAACCTCAACATTGAAAAACAACAACAACCTCAACTTGGCAAAACACCAGCAAATTCAACAACAACCTCAACATTTAAAAACACCAACAAATTCAACAACAACCTCAACATTGAAAACACCAACAAATTCAACAACAACCTCAACATTTAAAAACGCCAACAAATTCAACAACAACCTCAACATTGAAAAACAACAACCTCAACATTGAAAAACACCAACAAATTCAACAATAAATTCAACATTGAAAAACAACAACAACCTCAACATTGAAAAACACCAACAAATTCAGCAACAACCTCAACATTGAAAAACACCAACAAATTCAACAACAACCTCAGCATTGAAAAACAACAACAACCTCAACATTGAAAAACACCAACAAATTCAACAACAACCTCAACATTGAAAAACAACAACAACCTCAACATTGAAAAACACCAACAAATTCAACAACAAATTCAACATTGAAAAACACCAACAAATTCAACAACAACCTCGAAATTGAAAAACACCAACAAATTCAACAACAACCTCAACATTGAAAAACAACAACAACCTCAACTTTGAAAAACACCAACAAATTCAACAACAACCTCAACATTGAAAAACACCAACAAATTCAACAACCACCTCAACATTTAAAAACACCAACAAATTCAACAACAACCTCAACATTGAAAAACAACAACAACCTCAACATTGAAAAGCACCAACAAATTCAACAATAACCTCAACATTGAAAAACACCAACAAATTCAACAACAACCTCAACATTGAAAAACAACAACAACCTCAACATTGAAAAACACCAACAAATTCAACAACAAGCTCAACATTGAAAAACAACAACAACCTCAACATTGAAAAACACCAACAAATTCAACAACAACCTCAACATTGAAAAACACCAACACATTCAACAACAACCTCAGCATTGAAAAACAACAACAACCTCAACTTTGAAAAACACCAACAAATTCAACAACAACCTCAACATTGAAAAACAACAACAACCTCAACATTGAAAAACACCAACAAATTCAACAACAACTTCAACATTGAAAAACACCAACAAATTCAACAACAACCTCGAAATTGAAAAACACCAACAAATTCAACAACAACCTCAACATTGAAAAACAACAACAACCTCAACATTGAAAAACACCAACAAATTCAACAACAACCTCAACATTGAAAAACAACAACAACCTCAACATTGAAAAACACCAACAAATTCAACAACAACCTCAACATTTAAAAACGCCAACAAATTCAACAACAACCTCAACATTGAAAAACAAGAACCTCAACATTGAAAAACACCAACAAATTCAACAAAAAATTCAACATTGAAAAACACCAACAAATTCAACAACAACCTCAACATTGAAAAACAACAACAACCTCAACATTGAAAAACACCAATAAATTCAACAACAACCTCAACATTGCAAAACAACAGCAACCTCAACATTGAAAAACACCAACAAATTCAACAACAACCTCAACATTGAAAAACAACACCAACCTCAACATTGAAAAACAGCAACAAATTCAACAAAAACTTGAACATTGAAAAACACCAACAAATTCAACAACAACCTCGAAATTGAAAAACACCAACAAATTCAACAACAACTTCAACATTGAAAAACACCAACAAATTCAACAACAACCTCGACATTGAAAAACACCATCAAATTCAACAACAACCTCAACATTGAAAAAAAACCAACAACCTCAAAATTGAAAAAACACCAACAAATTCAACAACCTCAACATTTAAAAACAACAACAACCTCAACATTGAAAAACACCAACAAATTCAACAACAACCTCAACATTGAAAAACACCAACAAATTCAACAACAACCTCAACATTGAAAAACACCAACAAACTCAACAACAACCTCAACATTGAAAAACAACAACAACCTCAACATTGAAAAACACCAACAAATTCAACAACAACCTCAACATTGAAAAACACCAACAAATTCAACAACAAACTCAAGATTGAAAAACACCAACAAATTCAACAACCTCAACTTTGAAAAACAACAACAACCTCAACATTGAAAAACACCAACAAATTCAACAACAACCTCAACATTGAAAAACACCAACAAATTCAACAACAACCTCAATATTGAAAAACAACAACAACCTCAACATTGAAAAACACCAACAAATTCAACAACAACCTCAACATTGAAAAACAACAACAACCTCAACATTGAAAAACACCAACAAATTCAACAACAACCTCAACATTGAAAAAACAACAACAACCACAGCATTGAAAAGCACCAACAAATTCAACAATAACCTCAACATTGAAAAACAACAACAACCTCAACATTGAAAAACACCAACAAATTCAACAACAACCTCAACATTGAAAAACACCATCAAATTCAACAACAACCTCAACGTTGAAAAACAACAACACCCTCAACCTTGAAAAACACCAACAAATTCAACAACAACCTCAACATTGAAAAACAAAAACAACCTCAACATTGAAAAACACCAACAAATTCAACAACCTCAACATTGAAAAACACCAACAAATTCAACAACAACCTCAGCATTGAAAAACAACAACAACCTCAACATTGAAAAACACCAACAAATTCAACAACAACCTCAACATTGAAAAACAACAACAACCTCAACATTGAAAAACACCAACAAATTCAACAACAACTTCAACATTGAAAAACACCAACAAATTCAACAACAACCTCGAAATTGAAAAACACCAACAAATTCAACAACAACCTCAACATTGAAAAACAACAACAACCTCAACTTTGAAAAACACCAACAAATTCAACAACAACCTCAACATTGAAAAACAACAACAACCTCAACATTGAAAAACACCAACAAATTCAACAACAATCTCAACATTGAAAAAACAACAACAACCTCAGCATTGAAAAGCACCAACAAATTCAACAATAACCTCAACATTGAAAAACAACAACAACCTCAACATTGAAAAACACCAACAAATTCAACAACAACCTCAACATTGAAAAACACCATCAAATTCAACAACAACCTGAACGTTGAAAAACAACAACACCCTCAACATTGAAAAACACCAACAAATTCAACAACAACCTCAACATTGAAAAACAACAACAACCTCAACATTGAAAAACACCAACAAATTCAACAACCTCAGCATTGAAAAACACCAACAAATTCAACAACAACCTCAGCATTGAAAAACAACAACAACCTCAACATTGAAAAACACCAACAAATTCAACAACAACCTCAACATTGAAAAACAACAACAACCTCAACATTGAAAAACACCAACAAATTCAACAACAACTTCAACATTGAAAAACACCAACAAATTCAACAACAACCTCGAAATTGAAAAACACCAACAAATTCAACAACAACCTCAACATTGAAAAACAACAACAACCTCAACTATGAAAAACACCAACAAATTCAACAACAACCTCAACATTGAAAAGCAACAACAACCTCAACATTGAAAAACACCAACAAATTCAACAACAACCTCAACATTTAAAAACACCAACAAATTCAACAACAACCTCAACATTGAAAAACACCAACAAATTCAACAACAACTTCAACATTGAAAAACACCAACAAATTCAAAAACAACCTCGAAATTGAAAAACACCAACAAATTCAACAACAACCTCAACATTGAAAAACAACAACAACCTCAACTTTGAAAAACACCAACAAATTCAACAACAACCTCAACATTGAAAAACAACAACAACCTCAACATTGAAAAACACCAACAAATTCAACAACAACCTCAACATTTAAAAACACCAACAAATTCAACAACAACCTCAACATTGAAAAACAACAACAACCTCAACATTGAAAAGCACCAACAAATTCAACAATAACCTCAACATTGAAAAACAATAACCTCAACATTGAAAAACACCAACAAATTCAACAACAACCTCAACATTGAAAAACACCAACAAATTCAACAACAACCTCAACATTGAAAAACAACAACAACCTCAACATTGAAAAACACCAACAAATTCAACAACAAGCTCAACATTGAAAAACAACAACAACCTCAACATTGAAAAACACCAACAAATTCAACAACAACCTCAACATTGAAAAACACCAACAAATTCAACAACAACCTCAGCATTGAAAAACAACAACAACCTCAACATTGAAAAACACCAACAAATTCAACAACAACCTCAACATTGAAAAACAGCAACAACCTCAACATTGAAAAACACCAACAAATTCAACAACAACTTCAACATTGAAAAACACCAACAAATTCAACAACAACCTCGAAATTGAAAAACACCAACAAATTCAACAACAACCTCAACATTGAAAAACAACAACAACCTCAACATTGAAAAACACCAACAAATTCAACAACAACCTCAACATTGAAAAACAACAACAACCTCAACATTGAAAAACACCAACAAATTCAACAACAACCTCAACATTTAAAAACACCAACAAATTCAACAACAACCTCAACATTTAAAAACGCCAACAAATTCAACAACAACCTCAACATTGAAAAACAAGAACCTCAACATTGAAAAACACCAACAAATTCAACAAAAAATTCAACATTGAAAAACACCAACAAATTCAACAACAACCTCAACATTGAAAAACAACAGCAACCTCAACATTGAAAAACACCAACAAATTCAACAACAACCTCAACATTGAAAAACAACAACAAATTCAACATCAACCTCAGCATTGAAAAACAACAACAACCTCAACAATGAAAAACACCAACAAATTCAACAACAACCTCAACATTGAAAAACAACACCAACCTCAACATTGAAAAACAGCAACAAATTCAACAAAAACTTGAACATTGAAAAACACCAACAAATTCAACAACAACCTCGAAATTGAAAAACACCAACAAATTCAACAACAACTTCAACATTGAAAAACACCAACAAATTCAACAACAACCTCGACATTGAAAAACACCATCAAATTCAACAACAACCTCAACATTGAAAAAAAACCAACAACCTCAAAATTGAAAAAACACCAACAAATTCAACAACCTCAACATTTAAAAACAACAACAACCTCAACATTGAAAAACACCAACAAATTCAACAACAACCTCAACATTGAAAAACACCAACAAATTCAACAACAACCTCAACATTGAAAAACACCAACAAACTCAACAACAACCTCAACATTGAAAAACAACAACAACCTCAACATTGAAAAACACCAACAAATTCAACAACAACCTCAACATTGAAAAACACCAACAAATTCAACAACAAACTCAAGATTGAAAAACACCAACAAATTCAACAACCTCAACTTTGAAAAACAACAACAACCTCAACATTGAAAAACACCAACAAATTCAACAACAACCTCAACATTGAAAAACACCAACAAATTCAACAACAACCTCAACATTGAAAAACAACAACAACCTCAACATTGAAAAACACCAACAAATTCAACAACAACTTCAACATTGAAAAACACCAACAAATTCAACAACAACCTCGAAATTGAAAAACACCAACAAATTCAACAACAACCTCACAACGAAAAACAACAACAACCTCAACTTTGAGAAACACGAACAAATTCAACAACAACCTCAACATTGAAAAACAACAACAACCTCAACATTGAAAAACACCAACAAATTCAACAACAACCTCAACATTTAAAAACACCAACAAATTCAACAACAACTTCAACATTGAAAAACACCAACAAATTCAACAAAAACCTCGAAATTGAAAAACACCAACAAATTCAACAACAACCTCAACATTGAAAAACAACAACAACCTCAACTTTGAAAAACACCAACAAATTCAACAACAACCTCAACATTGAAAAATAACAACAACCTCAACATTGAAAAACACCAACAAATTCAACAACAACCTCAACATTTAAAAACACCAACAAATTCAACAACAACCTCAACATTGAAAAACAACAACAACCTCAACATTGAAAAGCACCAACAAATTCAACAATAACCTCAACATTGAAAAACAACAACAACCTCATCATTGAAAAACACCAACAAATTCAACAACAACCTCAACATTGAAAAACACCAACAAATTCAACTACAACCTCAACATTGAAAAACAACAACAACCTCAACATTGAAAAACACCAACAAATTCAACAACAAGCTCAACATTGAAAAAAAAGAACAACCTCAACATTTGAAAAACACCAACAAATTCAACAACAACCTCAACATTGAAAAACACCAACAAATTCAACAACAACCTCAGCATTGAAAAACAACAATAACCTCAACATTGAAAAACACCAACAAATTCAACAACAACCTCAACATTGAAAAACAACAACAACCTCAACATTGAAAAACACCAACAAATTCAACAACAACTTCAACATTGAAAAACACCAACAAATTCAACAACAACCTCGAAATTGAAAAACACCAACAAATTCAACAACAACCTCAACATTGAAAAACAACAACAACCTCAACATTGAAAAACACCAACAAATTCAACAACAACCTCAACATTGAAAAACAACAACAACCTCAACATTGAAAAACACCAACAAATTCAACAACAACCTCAACATTTAAAAACACCAACAAATTCAACAACAACTTCAACATTTAAAAACGCCAACAAATTCAACAACAACCTCAACATTGAAAAACAAGAACTTCAACATTGAAAAACACCAACAAATTCAACAAAAAATTCAACATTGAAAAACACCAACAAATTCAACAACAACCTCAACATTGAAAAACAACAACAACCTCAACATTGAAAAACACCAATAAATTCAGCAACAACCTCAACATTGAAAAACAACAGCAACCTCAACATTGAAAAACACCAAGAAATTCAACAACAACCTCAACATTGAAAAACAACAACAAATTCAACATCAACCTCAGCATTGAAAAACAACAACAACCTCAACAATGAAAAACACCAACAATTTCAACAACAACCTCAACATTGAAAAACAACACCAACCTCAACATTGAAAAACAGCAACAAATTCAACAAAAACTTGAACATTGAAAAACACCAACAAATTCAACAACAACCTCGAAATTGAAAAACACCAACAAATTCAACAACAACATCAACATTGAAAAACACCAACAAATTCAACAACAACCTCGACATTGAAAAACACCATCAAATTCAACAACAACCTCAACATTGAAAAAAAACCAACAACCTCAAAATTGAAAAAACACCAACAAATTCAACAACCTCAACATTTAAAAACAACAACAACCTCAACATTGAAAAACACCAACAAATTCAACAACAACCTCAACATTGAAAAACACCAACAAATTCAACAACAACCTCAACATTGAAAAACACCAACAAACTCAACAACAACCTCCACATTGAAAAACAACAACAACCTCAACATTGAAAAACACCACCAAATTCAACAACAGCCTCAACATTGAAAAACACCAACAAATTCAACAACAAACTCAAGATTGAAAAACACCAACAAATTCAACAACCTCAACTTTGAAAAACAACAACAACCTCAACATTGAAAAACACCAACAAATTCAACAACAACCTCAACATTGAAAAACACCAACAAATTCAACAACAACCTCAATATTGAAAAACAACAACAACCTCAACATTGAAAAACACCAACAAATTCAACAACAACCTCAACATTGAAAAACAACAACAACCTCAACATTGAAAAACACCAACAAATTCAACAACAACCTCAACATTGAAAAAACAACAACAACCTCAGCATTGAAAAGCACCAACAAATTCAACAATAACCTCAACATTGAAAAACAACAACAACCTCAACATTGAAAAACACCAACAAATTCAACAACAACCTCAACATTGAAAAACACCATCAAATTCAACAACAACCTCAACATTGAAAAACAACAGCACCCTCAACATTGAAAAACACCAACAAATTCAACAACAACCTCAACATTGAAAAACAACAACAACCTCAACATTGAAAAACACCAACAAATTCAACAACCTCAACATTGAAAAACACCAACAAATTCAACAACAACCTCAGCATTGAAAAACAACAACAACCTCAACATTGAAAAACACCAACAAATTCAACAACAACCTCAACATTGAAAAACAACAACAACCTCAACCTTGAAAAACACCAACAAATTCAACAACAACTTCAACATTGAAAAACACCAACAAATTCAACAACAACCTCGAAATTGAAAAACAACAACAAATTCAACAACAACCTCAACATTGAAAACCAACAACAACCTCAACTTTGAAAAACACCAACAAATTCAACAACAACCTCAACATTGAAAAACAACAACAACCTCAACATTGAAAACACCAACAAATTCAACAACAACCTCAACATTTAAAAACACCAACAAATTCAACAACAACCTCAACATTGAAAAACAACAACAACCTCAACATTGAAAAGCACCAACAAATTCAACAATAACCTCAACATTGAAAAACAACAACAACCTCAACATTGAAAAACACCAACAAATTCAACAACAACCTCAACATTGAAAAACACCAACAAATTGAACAACAAACTCAACATTGAAATTCAACAACAAGCTCAACATTGAAAAACAACAACCTCAACATTGAAAAACACCAACAAATTCAACAACAACCTCAACATTGAAAAACACCAACAAATTCAACAACAACCTCAGCATTGAAAAACAACAACAACCTCAACATTGAAAAACACCAACAAATTCAACAACAACTTCAACATTGAAAAACACCAACAAATTCAACAACAACCTCGATTTTGAAAAACACCAACAAATTCAACAACAACCTCAACATTGAAAAACAACAACAACCTCAACATTGAAAAACACCAACAAATTCAACAACAACCTCAACATTGAAAAACAACAACAACCTCAACATTGAAAAACACCAACAAATTCAACAACAACCTCAACATTGAAAAACACCAACAAATTCAACAACAACCTCAACATTGAAAAACAACAACAACCTCAACATTGAAAAACACCAACAAATTCAACAACAACTTCAACATTGAAAAACACCAACAAATTCAACAACAACCTCGAAATTGAAAAACACCAACAAATTCAACAACAACCTCAACATTGAAAAACAACAACAACCTCAACATTGAAAAACACCAACAAATTCAACAACAACCTCAACATTGAAAAACAACAACAACCTCAACATTGAAAAACACCAACAAATTCAACAACAACCTCAACATTTAAAAACACCAACAAATTCAACAACAACTTCAACATTTAAAAACGCCAACAAATTCAACAACAACCTCAACATTGAAAAACAAGAACTTCAACATTGAAAAACACCAACAAATTCAACAAAAAAATCAACATTGAAAAACACCAACAAATTCAACAACAACCTCAACATTGAAAAACAAGAACTTCAACATTGAAAAACACCAACAAATTCAACAAAAAAATCAACATTGAAAAACACCAACAAATTCAACAACAACCTCAACATTGAAAAACAACAACAACCTCAACATTGAAAAACACCAATAAATTCAACAACAACCTCAACATTGAAAAACAACAGCAACCTCAACATTGAAAAACACCAAGAAATTCAACAACAACCTCAACATTGAAAAACAACAACAAATTCAACATCAACCTCAGCATTGAAAAACAACAACAACCTCAACAATGAAAAACACCAACAAATTCAACAACAACCTCAACATTGAAAAACAACAGCAACCTCAACATTGAAAAACAGCAACAAATTCAACAAAAACTTGAACATTGAAAAACACCAACAAATTCAACAACAACCTCGAAATTGAAAAACACCAACAAATTCAACAACAACTTCAACATTGAAAAACACCAACAAATTCAACAACAACCTCGACATTGAAAAACACCATCAAATTCAACAACAACCTCAACATTGAAAAAAAACCAACAACCTCAAAATTGAAAAAACACCAACAAATTCAACAACCTCAACATTTAAAAACAACAACAACCTCAACATTGAAAAACACCAACAAATTCAACAACAACCTCAACATTGAAAAACACCAACAAATTCAACAACAACCTCAACATTGAAAAACACCAACAAACTCAACAACAACCTCAACATTGAAAAACAACAACAACCTCAACATTGAAAAACACCAACAAATTCAACAACAACCTCAACATTGAAAAACACCAACAAATTCAACAACAAACTCAAGATTGAAAAACACCAACAAATTCAACAACCTCAACTTTGAAAAACAACAACAACCTCAACATTGAAAAACACCAACAAATTCAACAACAACCTCAACATTGAAAAACACCAACAAATTCAACAACAACCTCAATATTGAAAAACAACAACAACCTCAACATTGAAAAACACCAACAAATTCAACAACAACCTCAACATTGAAAAACAACAACAACCTCAACATTGAAAAACACCAACAAATTCAACAACATCCTCAACATTGAAAAACAACAACAAACTCAACATTGGAAAACACCAACAAATTCAACAACAACCTCAACATTGAAAAAACAACAACAACCTCAGCATTGAAAAGCACCAACAAATTCAACAATAACCTCAACATTGAAAAACAACAACAACCTCAACATTGAAAAACACCAACAAATTCAACAACAACCTCAACATTGAAAAACACCAACAAATTCAACAACAACCTCAACATTGAAAAACAACAACACCCTCAACATTGAAAAACACCAACAAATTCAACAACAACCTCAACATTGAAAAACAACAACAACCTCAACATTGAAAAACACCAACAAATTCAGCAACCTCAACATTGAAAAACACCAACAAATTCAACAACAACCTCAGCATTGAAAAACAACAACAACCTCAACATTGAAAAACACCAACAAATTCAACAACAACCTCAACATTGAAAAACAACAACAACCTCAACATTGAAAAACACCAACAAATTCAACAACAACTTCAACATTGAAAAACACCAACAAATTCAACAACAACCTCGAAATTGAAAAACACCAACAAATTCAACAACAACCTCAACATTGAAAAACAACAACAACCTCATCTTTGAAAAACACCAACAAATTCAACAACAACCTCAACATTGAAAAACAACAACAACCTCAACATTGAAAACACCAACAAATTCAACAACAACCTCAACATTTAAAAACACCAACAAATTCAACAACAACCTCAACATTGAAAAACAACAACAACCTCAACATTGAAAAGCACCAACAAATTCAACAATAACCTCAACATTGAAAAACAACAACAACCTCAACATTGAAAAACACCAACAAATTCAACAACAACGTCAACATTGAAAAACACCAACAAATTGAACAACAACCTCAACATTGAAATTCAACAACAAGCTCAACATTGAAAAACAACAACCTCAACATTGAAAAACACCAACAAATTCAACAACAACCTCAACATTGAAAAACACCAACAAATTCAACAACAACCTCAGCATTGAAAAACAACAACAACCTCAACATTGAAAAAGCCCAACAAATTCAACAACAACCTCAACATTGAAAAACAACAACAACCTCAACATTGAAAAACACCAACAAATTCAACAACAACTTCAACATTGAAAAACACCAACAAATTCAACAACAACCTCGAAATTGAAAAACACCAACAAATTCAACAACAACCTCAACATTGAAAAACAACAACAACCTCAACATTGAAAAACACCAACAAATTCAACAAGAACCTCAACATTGAAAAACAGCAACAACCTCAACTTTGAAAAACACCAACAAATTCAACAACAACCTCAACATTGAAAAACAACAACAACCTCAACATTGAAAAACACCAACAAATTCAACAACAACCTCAACATTTAAAAACACCAGCAAATTCAACAACAACCTCAACATTGAAAAACACCAACAAATTCAACAACAACTTCAACATTGAAAAACACCAACAAATTCAACAACAACCTCGAAATTGAAAAACACCAACAAATTCAACAACAAGCTCAACATTGAAAAACAACAACAACCTCAACTTTGAAAAACACCAAGAAATTCAACAATAACCTCAACATTGAAAAACAACAACATCAACATTGAAAAACACCAACAAATTCAACAACAACCTCAACATTGAAAAACACCAACAAATTCAACAACAACCTCAACATTGAAAAACAACAACAACCTCAACATTGAAAAACACCACCAAATTCAACAACAAGCTCAACATTGAAAAACAACAACAACCTTAACATTGAAAAACACCAACAAATTCAACAACAACCTCAACATTGAAAAACACCAACAAATTCAACAACAACCTCAGCATTGAAAAACAACAACAACCTCAACATTGAAAAACACCAACAAATTCACCAACAACCTCAACATTGAAAAACAACAACAACCTCAACATTGAAAAACACCAACAAATTCAACAACAACTTCAACATTGAAAAACACCAACAAATTCAACAACAACCTCGAAATTGAAAAACACCAACAAATTCAACAACAACCTCAACATTGAAAAACAACAACAACCTCAACATTGAAAAACACCAACAAATTCAACAACAACCTCAACATTGAAAAACAACAACAACCTCAACATTGAAAAACACCAACAAATTCAACAACAACCTCAACATTTAAAAATACCAACAAATTCAACAACAACCTCAACATTTAAAAACGCCAACAAATTCAACAACAACCTCAACATTGAAAAACAAGAACCTCAACATTGAAAAACACCAACAAATTCAACAAAAAAATTCAACATTGAAAAACACCAACAAATTCAACAACAACCTCAACATTGAAAAACAACAACAACCTCAACATTGAAAAACACCAATAAATTCAACAACAACCTCAACATTGAAAAACAACAGCAACCTCAACATTGAAAAACACCAACAAATTCAACAACAACCTCAACATTGAAAAACAACAACAACCTCAACATTGAAAAACACCACCAAATTCAACAACAGCCTCAACATTGAAAAACACCAACAAATTCAACAACAAACTCAAGATTGAAAAACACCAACAAATTCAACAACCTCAACTTTGAAAAACAACAACAACCTCAACATTGAAAAACACCAACAAATTCAACAACAACCTCAACATTGAAAAACACCAACAAATTCAACAACAACCTCAATATTGAAAAACAACAACAACCTCAACATTGAAAAACACCAACAAATTCAACAACAACCTCAACATTGAAAAACAACAACAACCTCAACATTGAAAAACACCAACAAATTCAACAACAACCTCAACATTGAAAAACACCAACAAATTCAACAACAACCTCAGCATTGAAAAACAACAACAACCTCAACATTGAAAAAGCCCAACAAATTCAACAACAACCTCAACATTGAAAAACAACAACAACCTCAACATTGAAAAACACCAACAAATTCAACAACTTCAACATTGAAAAACACCAACAAATTCAACAACAACCTCGAAATTGAAAAACACCAACAAATTCAACAACAACCTCAACATTGAAAAACAACAACAACCTCAACATTGAAAAACACCAACAAATTCAACAACAACCTCAACATTGAAAAACAGCAACAACCTCAACTTTGAAAAACACCAACAAATTCAACAACAACCTCAACATTGAAAAACAACAACAACCTCAACATTGAAAAACACCAACAAATTCAACAACAACCTCAACATATAAAAACACCAGCAAATTCAACAACAACCTCAACATTGAAAAACACCAACAAATTCAACAACAACTTCAACATTGAAAAACACCAACAAATTCAACAACAACCTCGAAATTGAAAAACACCGACAAATTCAACAACAAGCTCAACATTGAAAAACAACAACAACCTCAACTTTGAAAAACACCAAGAAATTCAACAACAACCTCAACATTGAAAAACAACAACAACCTCAACATTGAAAAACACCAACAAATTCAACAACAACCTCAACATTTAAAAACACCAACAAATTCAACAACAACCTCAACATTGAAAAACAACAACATCAACATTGAAAAACACCAACAAATTCAACAACAACCTCAACATTGAAAAACACCAACAAATTCAACAACAACCTCAACATTGAAAAACAACAACAACGTCAACATTGAAAAACACCACCAAATTCAACAACAAGCTCAACATTGAAAAACAACAACAACCTCAACATTGAAAAACACCAACAAATTCAACAACAACCTCAACATTGAAAAACACCAACAAATTCAACAACAACCTCAGCATTGAAAAACAACAACCTCAACATTGAAAAACACCAACAAATTCACCAACAACCTCAACATTGAAAAACAACAACAACCTCAACATTGAAAAACACCAACAAATTCAACAACAACTTCAACATTGAAAAACACCAACAAATTCAACAACAACCTCGAAATTGAAAAACACCAACAAATTCAACAACAACCTCAACATTGAAAAACAACAACAACCTCAACATTGAAAAACACCAACAAATTCAACAACAACCTCAACATTGAAAAACAACAACAACCTCAACATTGAAAAACACCAACAAATTCAACAACAACCTCAACATTTAAAAATACCAACAAATTCAACAACAACCTCAACATTTAAAAACGCCAACAAATTCAACAACAACCTCAACATTGAAAAACAAGAACCTCAACATTGAAAAACACCAACAAATTCAACAAAAAAATTCAACATTGAAAAACACCAACAAATTCAACAACAACCTCAACATTGAAAAACAACAACAACCTCAACATTGAAAAACACCAATAAATTCAACAACAACCTCAACATTGAAAAACAACAGCAACCTCAACATTGAAAAACACCAACAAATTCAACAACAACCTCAACATTGAAAAACAACAACAACCTCAACATTGAAAAACACCACCAAATTCAACAACAGCCTCAACATTGAAAAACACCAACAAATTCAACAACAAACTCAAGATTGAAAAACACCAACAAATTCAACAACCTCAACTTTGAAAAACAACAACAACCTCAACATTGAAAAACACCAACAAATTCAACAACAACCTCAACATTGAAAAACACCAACAAATTCAACAACAACCTCAATATTGAAAAACAACAACAACCTCAACATTGAAAAACACCAACAAATTCAACAACAACCTCAACATTGAAAAACAACAACAACCTCAACATTGAAAAACACCAACAAATTCAACAACAACCTCAACATTGAAAAACACCAACAAATTCAACAACAACCTCAGCATTGAAAAACAACAACAACCTCAACATTGAAAAAGCCCAACAAATTCAACAACAACCTCAACATTGAAAAACAACAACAACCTCAACATTGAAAAACACCAACAAATTCAACAACTTCAACATTGAAAAACACCAACAAATTCAACAACAACCTCGAAATTGAAAAACACCAACAAATTCAACAACAACCTCAACATTGAAAAACAACAACAACCTCAACATTGAAAAACACCAACAAATTCAACAACAACCTCAACATTGAAAAACAGCAACAACCTCAACTTTGAAAAACACCAACAAATTCAACAACAACCTCAACATTGAAAAACAACAACAACCTCAACATTGAAAAACACCAACAAATTCAACAACAACCTCAACATATAAAAACACCAGCAAATTCAACAACAACCTCAACATTGAAAAACACCAACAAATTCAACAACAACTTCAACATTGAAAAACACCAACAAATTCAACAACAACCTCGAAATTGAAAAACACCAACAAATTCAACAACAAGCTCAACATTGAAAAACAACAACAACCTCAACTTTGAAAAACACCAAGAAATTCAACAACAACCTCAACATTGAAAAACAACAACAACCTCAACATTGAAAAACACCAACAAATTCAACAACAACCTCAACATTTAAAAACACCAACAAATTCAACAACAACCTCAACATTGAAAAACAACAACATCAACATTGAAAAACACCAACAAATTCAACAACAACCTCAACATTGAAAAACACCAACAAATTCAACAACAACCTCAACATTGAAAAACAACAACAACCTCAACATTGAAAAACACCACCAAATTCAACAACAAGCTCAACATTGAAAAACAACAACAACCTCAACATTGAAAAACACCAACAAATTCAACAACAACCTCAACATTGAAAAACACCAACAAATTCAACAACAACCTCAGCATTGAAAAACAACAACCTCAACATTGAAAAACACCAACAAATTCAACAACAACTTCAACATTGAAAAACACCAACAAATTCAACAACAACCTCGAAATTGAAAAACACCAACAAATTCAACAACAACCTCAACATTGAAAAACAACAACAACCTCAACATTGAAAAACACCAACAAATTCAACAACAACCTCAACATTGAAAAACAACAACAACCTCAACATTGAAAAACACCAACAAATTCAACAACAACCTCAACATTTAAAAATACCAACAAATTCAACAACAACCTCAACATTTAAAAACGCCAACAAATTCAACAACAACCTCAACATTGAAAAACAAGAACCTCAACATTGAAAAACACCAACAAATTCAACAAAAAAATTCAACATTGAAAAACACCAACAAATTCAACAACAACCTCAACATTGAAAAACAACAACAACCTCAACATTGAAAAACACCAATAAATTCAACAACAACCTCAACATTGAAAAACAACAGCAACCTCAACATTGAAAAACACCAACAAATTCAACAACAACCTCAACATTGAAAAACAACAACAACCTCAACATTGAAAAACACCACCAAATTCAACAACAGCCTCAACATTGAAAAACACCAACAAATTCAACAACAAACTCAAGATTGAAAAACACCAACAAATTCAACAACCTCAACTTTGAAAAACAACAACAACCTCAACATTGAAAAACACCAACAAATTCAACAACAACCTCAACATTGAAAAACACCAACAAATTCAACAACAACCTCAATATTGAAAAACAACAACAACCTCAACATTGAAAAACACCAACAAATTCAACAACAACCTCGACATTGAAAAACAACAACAACCTCAACATTGAAAAACACCAACAAATTCAACAACAACCTCAACATTGAAAAAACAACAACAACCTCAGCATTGAAAAGCACCAACAAATTCAACAATAACCTCAACATTGAAAAACAACAACAACCTCAACATTGAAAAACACCAACAAATTCAACAACAACCTCAACATTGAAAAACACCATCAAATTCAACAACAACCTCAACATTGAAAAAGAACAACACCCTCAACATTGAAAAACACCAACAAATTCAACAACAACCTCAACATTGAAAAACAACAACAACCTCAACATTGAAAAACACCAACAAATTCAACAACCTCAACATTGAAAAACACCAACAAATTCAACAACAACCTCAGCATTGAAAAACAACAACAACCTCAACATTGAAAAACACCAACAAATTCAACAACAACCTCAGCATTGAAAAACAACAACAACCTCAACATTGAAAAACACCAACAAATTCAACAACAACTTCAACATTGAAAAACACCAACAAATTCAACAACAACCTCGAAATTGAAAAACACCAACAAATTCAACAACAACCTCAACATTGAAAAACAACAACAACCTCAACTTTGAAAAACACCAACAAATTCAACAACAACCTCAACATTGAAAAACAACAACAACCTCAACATTGAAAACACCAACAAATTCAACAACAACCTCAACATTTAAAAACACCAACAAATTCAACAACAACCTCAACATTGAAAAACAACAACAACCTCAACATTGAAAAGCACCAACAAATTCAACAATAACCTCAACATTGAAAAACAACAACAACATCAACATTGAAAAACACCAACAAATTCAACAACAACCTCAACATTGAAAAACACCAACAAATTGAACAACAAACACAACATTGAAATTCAACAACAAGCTCAACATTGAAAAACAACAACCTCAACATTGAAAAACACCAACAAATTCAACAACAACCTCAACATTGAAAAACACCAACAAATTCAACAACAACCTCAGCATTGAAAAACAACAACAACCTCAACATTGAAAAACACCAACAAATTCAACAACAACTTCAACATTGAAAAACACCAACAAATTCAACAACAACCTCGATTTTGAAAAACACCAACAAATTCAACAACAACCTCAACATTGAAAAACAACAACAACCTCAACATTGAAAAACACCAACAAATTCAACAACAACCTCAACATTGAAAAACAACAACAACCTCAACATTGAAAAACACCAACAAATTCAACAACAACCTCAACATTGAAAAACACCAACAAATTCAACAACAACCTCAACATTGAAAAACAACAACAACCTCAACATTGAAAAACACCAACAAATTCAACAACAACTTCAACATTGAAAAACACCAACAAATTCAACAACAACCTCGAAATTGAAAAACACCAACAAATTCAACAACAACCTCAACATTGAAAAACAACAACAACCTCAACATTGAAAAACACCAACAAATTCAACAACAACCTCAACATTGAAAAACAACAACAACCTCAACATTGAAAAACACCAACAAATTCAACAACAACCTCAACATTTAAAAACACCAACAAATTCAACAACAAATTCAACATTTAAAAACGCCAACAAATTCAACAACAACCTCAACATTGAAAAACAACAACTTCAACATTGAAAAACACCAACAAATTCAACAAAAAAATCAACATTGAAAAACACCAACAAATTCAACAACAACCTCAACATTGAAAAACAACAACAACCTCAACATTGAAAAACACCAATAAATTCAACAACAACCTCAACATTGAAAAACAACAGCAACCTCAACATTGAAAAACACCAAGAAATTCAACAACAACCTCAACATTGAAAAACAACAACAAATTCAACATCAACCTCAGCATTGAAAAACAACAACAACCTCAACAATGAAAAACACCAACAAATTCAACAACAACCTCAACATTGAAAAACAACACCAACCTCAACATTGAAAAACAGCAACAAATTCAACAAAAACTTGAACATTGAAAAACACCAACAAATTCAACAACAACCTCAACATTGAAAAACACCAACAAATTCAACAACAAACTCAAGATTGAAAAACACCAACAAATTCAACAACCTCAACTTTGAAAAACAACAACAACCTCAACATTGAAAAACAGCAACAAATTCAACAACAACCTCAACATTGAAAAACACCAACAAATTCAACAACAACCTCAATATTGAAAAACAACAACAACCTCAACATTGAAAAACACCAACAAATTCAACAACAACCTCAACATTGAAAAACAACAACAACCTCAACATTGAAAAACACCAACAAATTCAACAACATCCTCAACATTGAAAAACAACAACAAACTCAACATTGGAAAACACCAACAAATTCAACAACAACCTCAACATTGAAAAAACAACAACAACCTCAGCATTGAAAAGCACCAACAAATTCAACAATAACCTCAACATTGAAAAACAACAACAACCTCAACATTGAAAAACACCAACAAATTCAACAACAACCTCAACATTGAAAAACACCATCAAATTCAACAACAACCTGAACATTGAAAAACAACAACACCCTCAACATCGAAAAACACCAACAAATTCAACAACAACCTCAACATTGAAAAACAACAACAACCTCAACATTGAAAAACACCAACAAATTCAACAACAACCTCAGCATTGAAAAACAACAACAACCTCAACATTGAAAAACACCAACAAATTCAACAACAACCTCAACATTGAAAAACAACAACAACCTCAACATTGAAAAACACCAACAAATTCAACAACAACTTCAACATTGAAAAACACCAACAAATTCAACAACAACCTCGAAATTGAAAAACACCAACAAATTCAACAACAACCTCAACATTGAAAAACAACAACAACCTCAACTTTGAAAAACACCAACAAATTCAACAACAACCTCAACATTGAAAAACAACAACAACCTCAACATTGAAAACACCAACAAATTCAACAACAACCTCAACATTTAAAAACACCAACAAATTCAACAACAACCTCAACATTGAAAAACAACAACAACCTCAACATTGAAAAGCACCAACAAATTCAACAATAACCTCAACATTGAAAAACAACAACAACCTCAACATTGAAAAACACCAACAAATTCAACAACAACCTCAACATTGAAAAACACCAACAAATTGAACAACAACCTCAACATTGAAATTCAACAACAAGCTCAACATTGAAAAACAACAACCTCAACATTGAAAAACACCAACAAATTCAACAACAACCTCAACATTGAAAAACACCAACAAATTCAACAACAACCTCAGCATTGAAAAACAACAACAACCTCAACATTGAAAAAGCCCAACAAATTCAACAACAACCTCAACATTGAAAAACAACAACAACCTCAACATTGAAAAACACCAACAAATTCAACAACAACTTCAACATTGAAAAACACCAACAAATTCAACAACAACCTCGAAATTGAAAAACACCAACAAATTCAACAACAACCTCAACATTGAAAACAACAACCTCAACATTGAAAAACACCAACAAATTCAACAACTACCTCAACATTGAAAAACAGCAACAACCTCAACATTTAAAAACACCAACAAATTCAACAACAACCTCAACATTGAAAAACACCAACAAATTCAACAACAACTTCAACATTGAAAAGCACCAATAAGTTCAACAACAACCTCGAAATTGAAAAACACCAACAAATTCAACAACAAGCTCAACATTGAAAAACAACAACAACCTCAACTTTGAAAAACACCAAGAAATTCAACAACAACCTCAACATTGAAAAACAACAACAACCTCAACATTGAAAAACACCAACAAATTCAACAACAACCTCAACATTTAAAAAACACCAACAAATTCAACAACAACCTCAACATTGAAAAACAACAACAACCTCAACATTGAAAAGCACCAACAAATTCAACAATAACCTCAACATTGAAAAACAACAACATCAACATTGAAAAACACCAACAAATTCAACAACAACCTCAACATTGAAAAACACCAACAAATTCAACAACAACCTCAACATTGAAAAACAACAACAACCTCAACATTGAAAAACACTACCAAATTCAACAACAAGCTCAACATTGAAAAACAACAACAACCTCAACACTGAAAAACACCAACAAATTCAACAACAACCTCAACATTGAAAAACACCAACAAATTCAACAACAACCTCAGCATTGAAAAACAACAACAACCTCAACATTGAAAAACACCAACAAATTCAACAACAACCTCAACATTGAAAAACAACAACAACCTCAACATTGAAAAACACCAACAAATTCAACAACAACTTCAACATTGAAAAACACCAACAAATTCAACAACAACCTCGAAATTGAAAAACACCAACAAATTCAACAACAACCTCAACATTGAAAAACAACAACAACCTCAACATTGAAAAACACCAACAAATTCAACAACAACCTCAACATTGAAAAACAGCAACAACCTCAACATTGAAAAACACCAACAAATTCAACAACAACCTCAACATTTAAAAATACCAACAAATTCAACAACAACCTCAACATTTAAAAACGCCAACAAATTCAACAACAACCTCAACATTGAAAAACAAGAACCTCAACATTGAAAAACACCAACAAATTCAACAAAAAAATTCAACATTGAAAAACACCAACAAATTCAACAACAACCTCAACATTGAAAAACAACAACAAATTCAACAACAACCTCAACATTGAAAAACACCAACAAATTCAACAACAACCTCAGCATTGAAAAACAACAACAACCTCAACATTGAAAAACACCAACAGATTCAACAACAACCTCAACATTGAAAAACAACAACAACCTCAACATTGAAAAACACCAACAAATTCAACAACAACTTCAACATTGAAAAACACCAACAAATTCAACAACAACCTCGAAATTGAAAAACACCAACAAATTCAACAACAACCTCAACATTGAAAAACAACAACAACCTCAACATTGAAAAACACCAACAAATTCAACAACAACCTCAACATTGAAAAACAACAACAACCTCAACATTGAAAAACACCAACAAATTCAACAACAACCTCAACATTTAAAAATACCAACAAATTCAACAACAACCTCAACATTTAAAAACGCCAACAAATTCAACAACAACCTCAACATTGAAAAACAAGAACCTCAACATTGAAAAACACCAACAAATTCAACAAAAAAATTCAACATTGAAAAACACCAACAAATTCAACAACAAACTCAACATTGAAAAACAACAACAACCTCAACATTGAAAAACACCAATAAATTCAACAACAACCTCAACATTGAAAAACAACAGCAACCTCAACATTGAAAAACACCAACAAATTCAACAACAACCTCAACATTGAAAAACACTACCAAATTCAACAACAAGCTCAACATTGAAAAACAACAACAACCTCAACATTGAAAAACACCAACAAATTCAACAACAACCTCAACATTGAAAAACACCAACACATTCAACAACAACCTCAGCATTGAAAAACAACAACAACCTCAACATTGAAAAACACCAACAAATTCAACAACAACCTCAACATTGAAAAACAACAACAACCTCAACATTGAAAAACACCAACAAATTCAACAACAACTTCAACATTGAAAAACACCAACAAATTCAACAACAACCTCGAAATTGAAAAACACCAACAAATTCAACAACAACCTCAACATTGAAAAACAACAACAACCTCAACATTGAAAAACACCAACAAATTCAACAACAACCTCAACATTGAAAAACAACAACAACCTCAACATTGAAAAACACCAACAAATTCAACAACAACCTCAACATTTAAAAATACCAACAAATTCAACAACAACCTCAACATTTAAAAACGCCAACAAATTCAACAACAACCTCAACATTGAAAAACAAGAACCTCAACATTGAAAAACACCAACAAATTCAACAAAAAAATTCAACATTGAAAAACACCAACAAATTCAACAACAACCTCAACATTGAAAAACACCAACAAATTCAACAACAACCTCAACATTGAAAAACACCAACAAATTCAACAACAACCTCAGCATTGAAAAACAACAACAACCTCAACATTGAAAAACACCAACAAATTCAACAACAACCTCAACATTGAAAAACAACAACAACCTCAACATTGAAAAACACCAACAAATTCAACAACAACTTCAACATTGAAAAACACCAACAAATTCAACAACAACCTCGAAATTGAAAAACACCAACAAATTCAACAACAACCTCAACATTGAAAAACAACAACAACCTCAACATTGAAAAACACCAACAAATTCAACAACAACCTCAACATTGAAAAACAACAACAACCTCAACATTGAAAAACACCAACAAATTCAACAACAACCTCAACATTTAAAAATACCAACAAATTCAACAACAACCTCAACATTTAAAAACGCCAACACATTCAACATCAACCTCAACATTGAAAAAGAAGAACCTCAACATTGAAAAACACCAACAAATTCAACAAAAAAATTCAACATTGAAAAACACCAACAAATTCAACAACAACCTCAACATTGAAAAACAACAACAACCTCAACATTGAAAAACACCAATAAATTCAACAACAACCTCAACATTGAAAAACAACAGCAACCTCAACATTGAAAAACACCAACAAATTCAACAACAACCTCAACATTGAAAAACAACAACAAATTCAACATCAACCTCAGCATTGAAAAACAACAACAACCTCAACATTGAAAAACAACACCAACCTCAACATTGAAAAACAGCAACAAATTCAACAAAAACTTGAACATTGAAAAACACCAACAAATTCAACAACAACCTCGAAATTGAAAAACACCAACAAATTCAACAACAACTTCAACATTGAAAAACACCAACAAATTCAACAACAACCTCGACATTGAAAAACACCATCAAATTCAACAACAACCTCAACATTGAAAAAAAAACAACAACCTCAAAATTGAAAAAAACACCAACAAATTCAACAACCTCAACATTTAAAAACAACAACAACCTCAACATTGAAAAACACCAACAAATTCAACAACAACCTCAACATTGAAAAACACCAACAAATTCAACAACAAACTCAAGATTGAAAAACACCAAAAAATTCAACAACCTCAACTTTGAAAAACAACAACAACCTCAACATTGAAAAACACCAACAAATTCAACAACAACCTCAACATTGAGAAACACCAACAAATTCAACAACAACCTCAACATTGAAAAACAACAACAACCTCAACATTGAAAAACACCAAAAAATTCAACAACAACTTCAACATTGAAAAACACCAACAAATTCAACAACAACCTCGAAATTGAAAAACACCAACAAATTCAACAACAACCTCAACATTGAAAAACAACTACAACCTCAACTTTGAAAAACACCAACAAATTCAACAACAACCTCAACATTGAAAAACAACAACAACCTCAACATTGAAAAACACCAACAAATTCAACAACAACCTCAACATTTAAAAACACCAACAAATTCAACAACAACCTCAACATTGAAAAACACCAACAAATTCAACAACAACTTCAACATTGAAAAACACCAACAAATTCAACAACAACCTCGAAATTGAAAAACACCAACAAATTCAACAACAACCTCAACATTGAAAAACAACAACAACCTCAACTTTGAAAAACACCAACAAATTCAACAACAACTTCAACATTGAAAATTAACAACAACCTCAACATTGAAAAACACCAACAAATTCAACAACAACCTCAACATTTAAAAACACCAACAAATTCAACAACAACCTCAACATTGAAAAACAACAACAACCTCAACATTGAAAAGCACCAACAATTTCAACAATAACCTCAACATTGAAAAACAACAACAACCTCATCATTGAAAAACACCAACAAATTCAACAACAACCTCAACATTGAAAAACACCAACAAATTCAACTACAACCTCAACATTGAAAAACAACAACAACCTCAACATTGAAAAACACCAACAAATTCAACAACAACCTCAACATTGAAAAACACCAACAAATTCAACAACAACCTCAGCATTGAAAAACAACAACAACCTCAACATTGAAAAACACCAACAAATTCAACAACAACCTCAACATTGAAAAACAACAACAACCTCAACATTGAAAAACACCAACAAATTCAACAACAACTTCAACATTGAAAAACACCAATAAATTCAACAACAACCTCGAAATTGAAAAACACCAGCAAATTCAACAACAACCTCAACATTGAAAAACAACAACAACCTCAACATTGAAAAACACCAACAAATTCAACAACAACCTCAACATTGAAAAACAACAACAACCTCAACATTGAAAAACACCAACAAATTCAACAACAACCTCAACATTTAAAAACACCAACAAATTCAACAACAACCTCAACATTTAAAAACGCCAACAAATTCAACAACAACCTCAACATTGAAAAACAAGAACTTCAACATTGAAAAACACCAACAAATTCAACAAAAAATTCAACATTGAAAAACACCAACAAATTCAACAACAACCTCAACATTGAAAAACAACAACAACCTCAACATTGAAAAACACCAATAAATTCAACAACAACCTCAACATTGAAAAACAACAGCAACCTCAACATTGAAAAACACCAACAAATTCAACAACAACCTCAACATTGAAAAACAACAACAAATTCAACATCAACCTCAGCATTGAAAAACAACAACAACCTCAACAATGAAAAACACCAACAAATTCAACAACAACCTCAACATTGAAAAACAACACCAACCTCAACATTGAAAAACAGCAGCAAATTCAACAAAAACTTGAACATTGAAAAACACCAAGAAATTCAACAACAACCTCGAAATTGAAAAACACCAACAAATTCAACAACAACTTCAACATTGAAAAACACCAACAAATTCAACAACAACCTCGACATTGAAAAACACCATCAAATTCAACAACAACCTCAACATTGAAAAAAAACCAACAACCTCAAAATTGAAAAAACACCAACAAATTCAACAACCTCAACATTTAAAAACAACAACAACCTCAACATTGAAAAACACCAACAAATTCAACAACAACCTCAACATTGAAAAACACCAACAAATTCAACAACAACCTCAACATTGAAAAACACCAACAAACTCAACAACAACCTCAACATTGAAAAACAACAACAACCTCAACATTGAAAAACACCAACAAATTCAACAACAACCTCAACATTGAAAAACACCAACAAATTCAACAACAAACTCAAGATTGAAAAACACCAACAAATTCAACAACCTCAACTTTGAAAAACAACAACAACCTCAACATTGAAAAACACCAACAAATTCAACAACAACCTCAACATTGAAAAACACCAACAAATTCAACAAGAACCTCAATATTGAAAAACAACAACAACCTCAACATTGAAAAACAGCAACAAATTCAACAACAACCTCAACATTGAAAAACAACAACAACCTCAACATTGAAAAACACCAACAAATTCAACAACAACCTCAACATTGAAAAACAACAACAAACTCAACATTGAAAAACACCAACAAATTCAACAACAACCTCAACATTGAAAAAACAACAACAACCTCAGCATTGAAAAGCACCAATAAATTCAACAATAACCTCAACATTGAAAAACAACAACAACCTCAACATTGAAAAACACCAACAAATTCAACAACAACCTCAACATTGAAAAACACCATCAAATTCAACAACAACCTCAACATTGAAAAACAACAACACCCTCAACATTGAAAAACACCAACAAATTCAACAACAACCTCAACATTGAAAAACAACAACAACCTCAACATTGAAAAACACCAACCAATTCAACAACCTCAACATTGAAAAACACCAACAAATTCAACAACAACCTCAGCATTGAAAAACAACAACAACCTCAACATTGAAAAACACCAACAAATTCAACAACAACCTCAACATTGAAAAACAACAACAACCTCAACATTGAAAAACACCAACAAATTCAACAACAACTTCAACATTGAAAAACACCAACAAATTCAACAACAACCTCGAAATTGAAAAACACCAACAAATTCAACAACAACCTCAACATTGAAAAACAACAACAACCTCAACTTTGAAAAACACCAACAAATTCAACAACAACCTCAACATTGAAAAACAACAACAACCTCAACATTGAAAAACACCAACAAATTCAACAACAACCTCAACATTGAAAAACACCAACAAATTCAACAACAACCTCAACATTGAAAAACAACAACAACCTCAACATTGAAAAGCACCAACAAATTCAACAATAACCTCAACATTGAAAAACAACAACAACCTCAACATTGAAAAACACCAACAAATTCAACAACAACCTCAACATTGAAAAACACCAACAAATTGAACAACAACCTCAACATTGAAATTCAACAACAAGCTCAACATTGAAAAACAACAACCTCAACATTGAAAAACACCAACAAATTCAACAACAACCTCAACATTGAAAAACACCAACAAATTCAACAGCAACCTCAGCATTGAAAAACAACAACAACCTCAACATTGAAAAAGCCCAACAAATTCAACAACAACCTCAACATTGAAAAACAACAACAACCTCAACATTGAAAAACACCAACAAATTCAACAACAACTTCAACATTGAAAAACACCAACAAATTCAACAACAACCTCGAAATTGAAAAACACCAACAAATTCAACAACAACCTCAACATTGAAAAACAACAACAACCTCAACATTGAAAAACACCAACAAATTCAACAACAACCTCAACATTGAAAAACAGCAACAATCTCAACATTGAAAAACACCAACAAATTAAACAACAACCTCAACATTGAAAAACACCAACAAATTCAACAACAACCTCAACATTGAAAAACACCAACAAATTCAACAACAACCTCAACTTTGAAAAACACCAACAAATTCAACAACAACCTCAACATTGAAAAACAACAACAACATCAACATTGAAAAACACCAACAAATTCAACAACAACCTCAACATTGAAAAGCACCAACAAATTCAACAACAACCTCAACATTGAAAAACAACAACAACCTCAACATTGAAAAACACCAACAAATTCAACAACAACTTCAACATTGAAAAACAACAACAACCTCAACATTGAAAAAAACCAACAAATTCAACAACAACATCAACATTAAAAAACAACAACAAACTCAACATTGAAAAACACCAACAAATTCAACAACAACCTCAACATTGAAAAACAACAACAACCTCAACATTGAAAAACACCAACAAATTCAACAACAACCTCAACATTGAAACACACCAACAAATTCAACAATAACCTCAGCATTGAAAAACAACAGCAACCTCAACATTGAAAAACAACAACAACCTCAACATTGAAAAACACCAACAAATTCAACAACAACTTCAACATTGAAAAACACCAACAAATTCAACAACAACCTCGAAATTGAAAAACAGCAACAAATACAACAACAACCTCAACATTGAAAAACAACAACAACCTCAACATTGAAAAACACCAACAAATTCAACAACAACCTCAACATTGAAAAACAACAACAACCTCAACTTGGCAAAACACCAGCAAATTCAACAACAACCTCAACATTTAAAAACACCAACAAATTCAACAAAAACCTCAACAGTGAAAACACCAACAAATTCAACAACAACCTCAACATTTAAAAACGCCAACAAATTCAACAACAACCTCAACATTGAAAAACAACAACCTCAACATTGAAAAACACCAACAAATTCAACAATAAATTCAACATTGAAAAACAACAACAACCTCAACATTGAAAAACACCAACAAATTCAACAACAACCTCAACATTGAAAAACACCAACAAATTCAACAACAACCTCAGCATTGAAAAACAACAACAACCTCAACATTGAAAAACACCAACAAATTCAACAACAACCTCAACATTGAAAAACAACAACAACCTCAACATTTAAAAACGCCAAGAAATTCAACAACAACCTCAAAATTGAAAAACAAGAACCTCAACATTGAAAAACACCAACAAATTCAACAAAAAAATTCAACATTGAAAAACACCAACAAATTCAACAACAACCTCAACATTGAAAAACAACAACAACCTCAACATTGAAAAACACCAATAAATTCAACAACAACCTCAACATTGAAAAACAACAGCAACCTCAACATTGAAAAACACCAACAAATTCAACAACAACCTCAACATTGAAAAACAACAACAAATTCAACATCAACCTCAGCATTGAAAAACAACAACAACCTCAACAATGAAAAACACCAACAAATTCAACAACAACCTCAACATTGAAAAACAACACCAACCTCAACATTGAAAAACAGCAACAAATTCAACAAAAACTTCAACATTGAAAAACACCAACAAATTCAACAACAACCTCGAAATTGAAAAACAGCAACAAATACAACAACAACCTCAACATTGAAAAACAACAACAACCTCAACATTGAAAAACAACAACAAATTCAACAACAACCTCAACATTGAAAAACAACAACAACCTCAACTTGGCAAAACACCAGCAAATTCAACAACAACCTCAACATTTAAAAACACCAACAAATTCAACAAAAACCTCAACAGTGAAAACACCAACAAATTCAACAACAACCTCAACATTTAAAAACGCCAACAAATTCAACAACAACCTCAACATTGAAAAACAACAACCTCAACATTGAAAAACACCAACAAATTCAACAATAAATTCAACATTGAAAAACAACAACAACCTCAACATTGAAAAACACCAACAAATTCAACAACAACCTCAACATTGAAAAACACCAACAAATTCAACAACAACCTCAGCATTGAAAAACAACAACAACCTCAACATTGAAAAACACCAACAAATTCAACAACAACCTCAACATTGAAAAACAACAACAACCTCAACATTTAAAAACGCCAAGAAATTCAACAACAACCTCAAAATTGAAAAACAAGAACCTCAACATTGAAAAACACCAACAAATTCAACAAAAAAATTCAACATTGAAAAACACCAACAAATTCAACAACAACCTCAACATTGAAAAACAACAACAACCTCAACATTGAAAAACACCAATAAATTCAACAACAACCTCAACATTGAAAAACAACAGCAACCTCAACATTGAAAAACACCAACAAATTCAACAACAACCTCAACATTGAAAAACAACAACAAATTCAACATCAACCTCAGCATTGAAAAACAACAACAACCTCAACAATGAAAAACACCAACAAATTCAACAACAACCTCAACATTGAAAAACAACACCAACCTCAACATTGAAAAACAGCAACAAATTCAACAAAAACTTGAACATTGAAAAACACCAACAAATTCAACAACAACCTCGAAATTGAAAAACACCAACAAATTCAACAACAACTTCAACATTGAAAAACACCAACAAATTCAACAACAACCTCGACATTGAAAAACACCATCAAATTCAACAACAACCTCAACATTAAAAAAAAACCAACAACCTCAAAATTGAAAAAACACCAACAAATTCAACAACCTCAACATTTAAAAACAACAACAACCTCAACATTGAAAAACACCAACAAATTCAACAACAACCTCAACATTGAAAAACACCAACAAATTCAACAACAACCTCAACATTGAAAAACACCAACAAACTCAACAACAACCTCAACATTGAAAAACAACAACAACCTCAACATTGAAAAACACCAACAAATTCAACAACAACCTCAACATTGAAAAACACCAACAAATTCAACAACAAACTCAAGATTGAAAAACACCAACAAATTCAACAACCTCAACTTTGAAAAACAACAACAACCTCAACATTGAAAAACACCAAAAAATTCAACAACAACTTCAACATTGAAAAACACCAACAAATTCAACAACAACCTCGAAATTGAAAAACACCAACAAATTCAACAACAACCTCAACATTGAAAAACAACTACAACCTCAACTTTGAAAAACACCAACAAATTCAACAACAACCTCAACATTGAAAAACAACAACAACCTCAACATTGAAAAACACCAACAAATTCAACAACAACCTCAACATTTAAAAACACCAACAAATTCAACAACAACCTCAACATTGAAAAACACCAACAAATTGAACAACAACTTCAACATTGAAAAACACCAACAAATTCAACAACAACCTCGAAATTGAAAAACACCAACAAATTCAACAACAACCTCAACATTTAAAAACACCAACAAATTCAACAACAACCTCAACATTGAAAAACAACAACAACCTCAACATTGAAAAGCACCAACAATTTCAACAATAACCTCAACATTGAAAAACAACAACAACCTCATCATTGAAAAACACCAACAAATTCAACAACAACCTCAACATTGAAAAACACCAACAAATTCAACAACAACCTCAACATTGAAAAACAACAACAACCTCAACATTGAAAAACACCAACAAATTCAACAACAAGCTCAACATTGAAAAACAACAACAACCTCAACATTGAAAAACACCAACAAATTCAACAACAACCTCAACATTGAAAAACACCAACAAATTCAACAACAACCTCAGCATTGAAAAACAACAACAACCTCAACATTGAAAAACACCAACAAATTCAACAACAACCTCAACATTGAAAAACAACAACAACCTGAACATTGAAAAACACCAACAAATTCAACAACAACTTCAACATTGAAAAACACCAACAAATTCAACAACAACATCGAAATTGAAAAACACCAACAAATTCAACAACAACCTCAACATTGAAAAACAACAACAACCTCAACATTGAAAAACACCAACAAATTCAACAACAACCTCAACATTGAAAAACAACAACAACCTCAACATTGAAAAACACCAACAAATTCAACAACAACCTCAACATTTAAAAACACCAACAAATTCAACAACAACCTCAACATTTAAAAACGCCAACAAATTCAACAACAACCTCAACATTGAAAAACAAGAACTTCAACATTGAAAAACACCAACAAATTCAACAACAACCTCAACATTGAAAAACAACAACAAATTCAACATCAACCTCAGCATTGAAAAACAACAACAACCTCAACAATGAAAAACACCAACAAATTCAACAACAACCTCAACATTGAAAAACAACACCAACCTCAACATTGAAAAACACCAGCAAATTCAACAAAAACTTGAACATTGAAAAGCACCAAGAAATTCAACAACAACCTCGAAATTGAAAAACACCAACAAATTCAACAACAACTTCAACATTGAAAAACACCAACAAATTCAACAACAACCTCGACATTGAAAAACACCATCAAATTCAACAACAACCTCAACATTGAAAAAAAACCAACAACCTCAAAATTGAAAAAACACCAACAAATTCAACAACCTCAACATTTAAAAACAACAACAACCTCAACATTGAAAAACACCAACAAATTCAACAACAACCTCAACATTGAAAAACACCAACAAATTCAACAACAACCTCAACATTGAAAAACACCAACAAACTCAACAACAACCTCAACATTGAAAAACAACAACAACCTCAACATTGAAAAACACCAACAAATTCAACAACAACCTCAACATTGAAAAACACCAACAAATTCAACAACAAACTCAAGATTGAAAAACACCAACAAATTCAACAACCTCAACTTTGAAAAACAACAACAACCTCAACATTGAAAAACACCAACAAATTCAACAACAACCTCAACATTGAAAAACACCAACAAATTCAACAACAACCTCAATATTGAAAAACAACAACAACCTCAACATTGAAAAACACCAACAAATTCAACAACAACCTCAACATTGAAAAACAACAACAACCTCAACATTGAAAAACACCAACAAATTCAACAACAACCTCAACATTGAAAAACAACAACAAACTCAGCATTGAAAAACACCAACAAATTCAACAACAACCTCAACATTGAAAAAACAACAACAACCTCAGCATTGAAAAGCACCAACAAATTCAACAATAACCTCAACATTGAAAAACAACAACAACCTCAACATTGAAAAACACCAACAAATTCAATAACAACCTCAACATTGGAAAACACCATCAAATTCAACAACAACCTCAACATTGAAAAATAACAACACCCTCAACATTGAAAACCACCAACAAATTCAACAACAACCTCAACATTGAAAAACAACAACAACCTCAACATTGAAAAACACCAACAAATTCAACAACCTCAACATTGAAAAACACCAACAAATTCAACAACAACCTCAGCATTGAAAAACAACAACAACCTCAACATTGAAAAACACCAACAAATTCAACAACAACCTCAACATTGAAAAACACCAACAAATTCAACAACAACTTCAACATTGAAAAACACCAACAAATTCAACAACAACCTCGACATTGAAAAACACCATCAAATTCAACAACAACCTCAACATTGAAAAAAAACCAACAACCTCAAAATTGAAAAAACACCAACAAATTCAACAACCTCAACATTTAAAAACAACAACAACCTCAACATTGAAAAACACCAACAAATTCAACAACAACCTCAACATTGAAAAACACCAACAAATTCAACAACAACCTCAACATTGAAAAACACCAACAAACTCAGCAACAACCTCAACATTGAAAAACAACAACAACCTCAACATTGAAAAACACCAACAAATTCAACAACAACCTCAACATTGAAAAACACCAACAAATTCAACAACAAACTCAAGAATGAAAAACACCAACAAATTCAACAACCTCAACTTTGAAAAACAACAACAACCTCAACATTGAAAAACACCAACAAATTCAACAACAACCTCAACATTGAGAAACACCAACAAATTCAACAACAACCTCAACATTGAAAAACAACAACAACCTCAACTTTGAAAAGCACCAAAAAATTCAACAACAACTTCAACATTGAAAAACACCAACAAATTCAACAACAACCTCGAAATTGAAAAACACCAACAAATTCAACAACAACCTCAACATTGAAAAACAACTACAACCTCAACTTTGAAAAACACCAACAAATTCAACAACAACCTCAACATTGAAAAACAACAACAACCTCAACATTGAAAAACACCAACAAATTCAACAACAACCTCAACATTTAAAAACACCAACAAATTCAACAACAACCTCAACATTGAAAAACACCAACAAATTCAACAACAACTTCAACATTGAAAAACACCAACAAATCCAACAACAACCTCGAAATTGAAAAACACCAACAAATTCAACAACAACCTCAACATTGAAAAACAACAACAACCTCAACTTTGAAAAACACCAACAAATTCAACAACAACCTCAACACTGAAAAATAACAACAACCTCAACATTGAAAAACAACAACAACCTCAACATTGAAAAACACCAATAAATTCAACAACAACCTCAACATTGAAAAACAACAGCAACCTCAACATTGAAAAACACCAACAAATTCAACAACAACCTCAACATTGAAAAACAACAACAAATTCAACATCAACCTCAGCATTGAAAAACAACAACAACCTCAACAATGAAAAACACCAACAAATTCAACAACAACCTCAACATTGAAAAACAACACCAACCTCAACATTGAAAAACAGCAACAAATTCAACAAAAACTTCAACATTGAAAAACACCAACAAATTCAACAACAACCTCGAAATTGAAAAACAGCAACAAATACAACAACAACCTCAACATTGAAAAACAACAACAACCTCAACATTGAAAAACAACAACAAATTCAACAACAACCTCAACATTGAAAAACAACAACAACCTCAACTTGGCAAAACACCAGCAAATTCAACAACAACCTCAACATTTAAAAACACCAACAAATTCAACAAAAACCTCAACAGTGAAAACACCAACAAATTCAACAACAACCTCAACATTTAAAAACGCCAACAAATTCAACAACAACCTCAACATTGAAAAACAACAACCTCAACATTGAAAAACACCAACAAATTCAACAATAAATTCAACATTGAAAAACAACAACAACCTCAACATTGAAAAACACCAACAAATTCAACAACAACCTCAACATTGAAAAACACCAACAAATTCAACAACAACCTCAGCATTGAAAAACAACAACAACCTCAACATTGAAAAACACCAACAAATTCAACAACAACCTCAACATTGAAAAACAACAACAACCTCAACATTTAAAAACGCCAAGAAATTCAACAACAACCTCAAAATTGAAAAACAAGAACCTCAACATTGAAAAACACCAACAAATTCAACAAAAAAATTCAACATTGAAAAACACCAACAAATTCAACAACAACCTCAACATTGAAAAACAACAACAACCTCAACATTGAAAAACACCAATAAATTCAACAACAACCTCAACATTGAAAAACAACAGCAACCTCAACATTGAAAAACACCAACAAATTCAACAACAACCTCAACATTGAAAAACAACAACAAATTCAACATCAACCTCAGCATTGAAAAACAACAACAACCTCAACAATGAAAAACACCAACAAATTCAACAACAACCTCAACATTGAAAAACAACACCAACCTCAACATTGAAAAACAGCAACAAATTCAACAAAAACTTGAACATTGAAAAACACCAACAAATTCAACAACAACCTCGAAATTGAAAAACACCAACAAATTCAACAACAACTTCAACATTGAAAAACACCAACAAATTCAACAACAACCTCGACATTGAAAAACACCATCAAATTCAACAACAACCTCAACATTAAAAAAAAACCAACAACCTCAAAATTGAAAAAACACCAACAAATTCAACAACCTCAACATTTAAAAACAACAACAACCTCAACATTGAAAAACACCAACAAATTCAACAACAACCTCAACATTGAAAAACACCAACAAATTCAACAACAACCTCAACATTGAAAAACACCAACAAACTCAACAACAACCTCAACATTGAAAAACAACAACAACCTCAACATTGAAAAACACCAACAAATTCAACAACAACCTCAACATTGAAAAACACCAACAAATTCAACAACAAACTCAAGATTGAAAAACACCAACAAATTCAACAACCTCAACTTTGAAAAACAACAACAACCTCAACATTGAAAAACACCAAAAAATTCAACAACAACTTCAACATTGAAAAACACCAACAAATTCAACAACAACCTCGAAATTGAAAAACACCAACAAATTCAACAACAACCTCAACATTGAAAAACAACTACAACCTCAACTTTGAAAAACACCAACAAATTCAACAACAACCTCAACATTGAAAAACAACAACAACCTCAACATTGAAAAACACCAACAAATTCAACAACAACCTCAACATTTAAAAACACCAACAAATTCAACAACAACCTCAACATTGAAAAACACCAACAAATTGAACAACAACTTCAACATTGAAAAACACCAACAAATTCAACAACAACCTCGAAATTGAAAAACACCAACAAATTCAACAACAACCTCAACATTTAAAAACACCAACAAATTCAACAACAACCTCAACATTGAAAAACAACAACAACCTCAACATTGAAAAGCACCAACAATTTCAACAATAACCTCAACATTGAAAAACAACAACAACCTCATCATTGAAAAACACCAACAAATTCAACAACAACCTCAACATTGAAAAACACCAACAAATTCAACAACAACCTCAACATTGAAAAACAACAACAACCTCAACATTGAAAAACACCAACAAATTCAACAACAAGCTCAACATTGAAAAACAACAACAACCTCAACATTGAAAAACACCAACAAATTCAACAACAACCTCAACATTGAAAAACACCAACAAATTCAACAACAACCTCAGCATTGAAAAACAACAACAACCTCAACATTGAAAAACACCAACAAATTCAACAACAACCTCAACATTGAAAAACAACAACAACCTGAACATTGAAAAACACCAACAAATTCAACAACAACTTCAACATTGAAAAACACCAACAAATTCAACAACAACATCGAAATTGAAAAACACCAACAAATTCAACAACAACCTCAACATTGAAAAACAACAACAACCTCAACATTGAAAAACACCAACAAATTCAACAACAACCTCAACATTGAAAAACAACAACAACCTCAACATTGAAAAACACCAACAAATTCAACAACAACCTCAACATTTAAAAACACCAACAAATTCAACAACAACCTCAACATTTAAAAACGCCAACAAATTCAACAACAACCTCAACATTGAAAAACAAGAACTTCAACATTGAAAAACACCAACAAATTCAACAACAACCTCAACATTGAAAAACAACAACAAATTCAACATCAACCTCAGCATTGAAAAACAACAACAACCTCAACAATGAAAAACACCAACAAATTCAACAACAACCTCAACATTGAAAAACAACACCAACCTCAACATTGAAAAACACCAGCAAATTCAACAAAAACTTGAACATTGAAAAGCACCAAGAAATTCAACAACAACCTCGAAATTGAAAAACACCAACAAATTCAACAACAACTTCAACATTGAAAAACAGCAACAAATTCAACAACAACCTCGACATTGAAAAACACCATCAAATTCAACAACAACCTCAACATTGAAAAAAAACCAACAACCTCAAAATTGAAAAAACACCAACAAATTCAACAACCTCAACATTTAAAAACAACAACAACCTCAACATTGAAAAACACCAACAAATTCAACAACAACCTCAACATTGAAAAACACCAACAAATTCAACAACAACCTCAACATTGAAAAACACCAACAAACTCAACAACAACCTCAACATTGAAAAACAACAACAACCTCAACATTGAAAAACACCAACAAATTCAACAACAACCTCAACATTGAAAAACACCAACAAATTCAACAACAAACTCAAGATTGAAAAACACCAACAAATTCAACAACCTCAACTTTGAAAAACAACAACAACCTCAACATTGAAAAACACCAACAAATTCAACAACAACCTCAACATTGAAAAACACCAACAAATTCAACAACAACCTCAATATTGAAAAACAACAACAACCTCAACATTGAAAAACACCAACAAATTCAACAACAACCTCAACATTGAAAAACAACAACAACCTCAACATTGAAAAACACCAACAAATTCAACAACAACCTCAACATTGAAAAACAACAACAAACTCAGCATTGAAAAACACCAACAAATTCAACAACAACCTCAACATTGAAAAAACAACAACAACCTCAGCATTGAAAAGCACCAACAAATTCAACAATAACCTCAACATTGAAAAACAACAACAACCTCAACATTGAAAAACACCAACAAATTCAATAACAACCTCAACATTGGAAAACACCATCAAATTCAACAACAACCTCAACATTGAAAAATAACAACACCCTCAACATTGAAAACCACCAACAAATTCAACAACAACCTCAACATTGAAAAACAACAACAACCTCAACATTGAAAAACACCAACAAATTCAACAACCTCAACATTGAAAAACACCAAGAAATTCAACAACAACCTCAGCATTGAAAAACAACAACAACCTCAACATTGAAAAACACCAACAAATTCAACAACAACCTCAACATTGAAAAACACCAACAAATTCAACAACAACTTCAACATTGAAAAACACCAACAAATTCAACAACAACCTCGACATTGAAAAACACCATCAAATTCAACAACAACCTCAACATTGAAAAAAAACCAACAACCTCAAAATTGAAAAAACACCAACAAATTCAACAACCTCAACATTTAAAAACAACAACAACCTCAACATTGAAAAACACCAACAAATTCAACAACAACCTCAACATTGAAAAACACCAACAAATTCAACAACAACCTCAACATTGAAAAACACCAACAAACTCAGCAACAACCTCAACATTGAAAAACAACAACAACCTCAACATTGAAAAACACCAACAAATTCAACAACAACCTCAACATTGAAAAACACCAACAAATTCAACAACAAACTCAAGAATGAAAAACACCAACAAATTCAACAACCTCAACTTTGAAAAACAACAACAACCTCAACATTGAAAAACACCAACAAATTCAACAACAACCTCAACATTGAGAAACACCAACAAATTCAACAACAACCTCAACATTGAAAAACAACAACAACCTCAACTTTGAAAAGCACCAAAAAATTCAACAACAACTTCAACATTGAAAAACACCAACAAATTCAACAACAACCTCGAAATTGAAAAACACCAACAAATTCAACAACAACCTCAACATTGAAAAACAACTACAACCTCAACTTTGAAAAACACCAACAAATTCAACAACAACCTCAACATTGAAAAACAACAACAACCTCAACATTGAAAAACACCAACAAATTCAACAACAACCTCAACATTTAAAAACACCAACAAATTCAACAACAACCTCAACATTGAAAAACACCAACAAATTCAACAACAACTTCAACATTGAAAAACACCAACAAATCCAACAACAACCTCGAAATTGAAAAACACCAACAAATTCAACAACAACCTCAACATTGAAAAACAACAACAACCTCAACTTTGAAAAACACCAACAAATTCAACAACAACCTCAACACTGAAAAATAACAACAACCTCAACATTGAAAAACACCAACAAATTCAACAACAACCTCAACATTTAAAAACACCAACAAATTCAACAACAACCTCAACATTGAAAAACAACAACAACCTCAACATTGAAAAGCACCAACAATTTCAACAATAACCTCAACATTGAAAAACAACAACAACCTCATCATTGAAAAACACCAACAAATTCAACAACAACCTCAACATTGAAAAACACCAACAAATTCAACTACAACCTCAACATTGAAAAACAACAACAACCTCAACATTGAAAAACACCAACAAATTCAACAACAAGCTCAACATTGAAAAACAACAACAACCTCAACATTGAAAAACACCAACAAATTCAACAACAACCTCAACATTGAAAAACACCAACAAATTCAACAACAACCTCAGCATTGAAAAACAACAACAACCTCAACATTGAAAAACACCAACAAATTCAACAACAACCTCAACATTGAAAAACAACAACAACCTCAACATTGAAAAACACCAACAAATTCAACAACAACTTCAACTTTGAAAAACACCAACAAATTCAACAACAACCTCGAAATTGAAAAACACCAACAAATTCAACAACAACCTCAACATTGAAAAACAACAACAACCTCAACATTGAAAAACACCAACAAATTCAACAACAACCTCAACATTGAAAAACAACAACAACCTCAACATTGAAAAACACCAACAAATTCAACAACAACCTCAACATTTAAAAACACCAACAAATTCATCAACAACCTCAACATTTAAAAACGCCAACAAATTCAACAACAACCTCAACATTGAAAAACAAGAACTTCAACATTGAAAAACACCAACAAATTCAACAAAAAATTCAACATTGAAAAACACCAACAAATTCAACAACAACCTCAACATTGAAAAACAACAACAACCTCAACATTGAAAAACACCAATAAATTCAACAACAACCTCAACATTGAAAAACAACAGCAACCTCAACATTGAAAAACACCAACAAATTCAACAACAACCTCAACATTGAAAAACAACAACAAATTCAACATCAACCTCAGCAGTGAAAAACAACAACAACCTCAACAATGAAAAACACCAACAAATTCAACAACAACCTCAACATTGAAAAACAACACCAACCTCAACATTGAAAAACAGCAACAAATTCAACAAAAACTTGAACATTGAAAAACACCAAGAAATTCAACAACAACCTCGAAATTGAAAAACACCAACAAATTCAACAACAACTTCAACATTGAAAAACACCAACAAATTCAACAACAACCTCGACATTGAAAAACACCATCAAATTCAACAACAACCTCAACATTGAAAAAAAGCCAACAGCCTCAAAATTGAAAGAACACCAACAAATTCAACAACCTCAACATTTAAAAACAACAACAACCTCAACATTGAAAAACACCAACAAATTCAACAACAACCTCAACATTGAAAAACACCAACAAATTCAACAACAACCTCAACATTGAAAAACACCAACAAACTCAACAACAACCTCAACATTGAAAAACAACAACAACCTCAACATTGAAAAACACCAACAAATTCAACAACAACCTCAACATTGAAAAACACCAACAAATTCAACAACAAACTCAAGATTGAAAAACACCAACAAATTCAACAACCTCAACTTTGAAAAACAACAACAACCTCAACATTGAAAAACACCAACAAATTCAACAACAACCTCAACATTGAAAAACACCAACAAATTCAACAACAACCTCAATATTGAAAAACAACAACAACCTCAACATTGAAAAACACCAACAAATTCAACAACAACCTCAACATTGAAAAACAACAACAACCTCAACATTGAAAAACACCAAAAAATTCAACAACAACTTCAACATTGAAAAACACCAACAAATTCAACAACAACCTCGAAATTGAAAAACACCTACAAATTCAACAACAACCTCAACATTGAAAAACAACTACAACCTCAACTTTGAAAAACACCAACAAATTCAACAACAACCTCAACATTGAAAAACAACAACAACCTCAACATTGAAAAACACCAACAAATTCAACAACAACCTCAACATTTAAAAACACCAACAAATTCAACAACAACCTCAACATTGAAAAACACCAACAAATTCAACAACAACTTCAACATTGAAAAACACCAACAAATTCAACAACAACCTCGAAATTGAAAAACACCAACAAATTCAACAACAACCTCAACATTGAAAAACAACAACAACCTCAACTTTGAAAAACACCAACAAATTCAACAACAACCTCAACATTGAAAAATAACAACAACCTCAACATTGAAAAACACCAACAAATTCAACAACAACCTCAACATTTAAAAACACCAACAAATTCAACAACAACCTCAACATTGAAAAACAACAACAACCTCAACATTGAAAAGCACCAACAATTTCAACAATAACCTCAACATTGAAAAACAACAACAACCTCATCATTGAAAAACACCAACAAATTCAACAACAACCTCAACATTGAAAAACACCAACAAATTCAACTACAACCTCAACATTGAAAAACAACAACAACCTCAACATTGAAAAACACCAACAAATTCAACAACAAGCTCAACATTGAAAAACAACAACAACCTCAACATTGAAAAACACCAACAAATTCAACAACAACCTCAACATTGAAAAACACCAACAAATTCAACAACAACCTCAGCATTGAAAAACAACAACAACCTGAACATTGAAAAACACCAACAAATTCAACAACAACCTCAACATTGAAAAACAACAACAACCTCAACATTGAAAAACACCAACAAATTCAACAACAACTTCAACTTTGAAAAACACCAACAAATTCAACAACAACCTCGAAATTGAAAAACACCAACAAATTCAACAACAACCTCAACATTGAAAAACAACAACAACCTCAACATTGAAAAACACCAACAAATTCAACAACAACCTCAACATTGAAAAACAACAACAACCTCAACATTGAAAAACACCAACAAATTCAACAACAACCTCAACATTTAAAAACACCAACAAATTCATCAACAACCTCAACATTTAAAAACGCCAACAAATTCAACAACAACCTCAACATTGAAAAACAAGAACTTCAACATTGAAAAACACCAACAAATTCAACAAAAAATTCAACATTGAAAAACACCAACAAATTCAACAACAACCTCAACATTGAAAAACAACAACAACCTCAACATTGAAAAACACCAATAAATTCAACAACAACCTCAACATTGAAAAACAACAGCAACTTCAACATTGAAAAACACCAACAAATTCAACAACAACCTCAACATTGAAAAACAACAACAAATTCAACATCAACCTCAGCAGTGAAAAACAACAACAACCTCAACAATGAAAAACACCAACAAATTCAACAACAACCTCAACATTGAAAAACAACATCAACCTCAACATTGAAAAACAGCAACAAATTCAACAAAAACTTGAACATTGAAAAACACCAAGAAATTCAACAACAACCTCGAAATTGAAAAACACCAACAAATTCAACAACAACTTCAACATTGAAAAAACACCAACAAATTCAACAACAACCTCGACATTGAAAAACACCATCAATTTCAACAACAACCTCAACATTGAAAAAAAACCAACAACCTCAAAATTGAAAGAACACCAACAAATTCAACAACCTCAACATTTAAAAACAACAACAACCTCAACATTGAAAAACACCAACAAATTCAACAACAACCTCAACATTGAAAAACACCAACAAATTCAACAACAACCTCAACATTGAAAAACACCAACAAACTCAACAACAACCTCAACATTGAAAAACAACAACAACCTCAACATTGAAAAACACCAACAAATTCAACAACAACCTCAACATTGAAAAACACCAACAAATTCAACAACAAACTCAAGATTGAAAAACACCAACAAATTCAACAACCTCAACTTTGAAAAACAACAACAACCTCAACATTGAAAAACACCAACAAATTCAACAACAACCTCAACATTGAAAAACACCAACAAATTCAACAACAACCTCAATATTGAAAAACAACAACAACCTCAACATTGAAAAACACCAACAAATTCAACAACAACCTCAACATTGAAAAACAGCAACAACCTCAACATTGAAAAACACCAACAAATTCAACAACAACCTCAACATTGAAAAACAACAACAAACTCAACATTGAAAAACACCAACAAATTCAACAACAACCTCAACATTGAAAAAACAACAACAACCTCAGCATTAAAAAGCACCAACAAATTCAACAATAACCTCAACATTGAAAAACAACAACAACCTCAACATTGAAAAACACCAACAAATTCAACAACAACCTCAACATTGAAAAACAGCAACAACCTCAACATTGAAAAACACCAACAAATTCAACAACAACCTCAACATTGAAAAACAACAACAAACTCAACATTGAAAAACACCAACAAATTCAACAACAACCTCAACATTGAAAAAACAACAACAACCTCAGCATTGAAAAGCACCAACAAATTCAACAATAACCTCAACATTGAAAAACAACAACAACCTCAACATTGAAAAACACCAACAAATTCAACAACAACCTCAACATTGGAAAACACCATCAAATTCAACAACAACCTCAACATTGAAAAATAACAACACCCTCAACATTGAAAACCACCAACAAATTCAACAACAACCTCAACATTGAAAAACAACAACAACCTCAACATTGAAAAACACCAACAAATTCAACAACCTCAACATTGAAAAACACCAACAAATTCAACAACAACCTCAGCATTGAAAAACAACAACAACCTCAACATTGAAAAACACCAACAAATTCAACAACAACCTCAACATTGAAAAACACCAACAAATTCAACAACAACTTCAACATTGAAAAACACCAACAAATTCAACAACAACCTCGACATTGAAAAACACCATCAAATTCAACAACAACCTCAACATTGAAAAAAAACCAACAACCTCAAAATTGAAAAAACACCAACAAATTCAACAACCTCAACATTTAAAAACAACAACAACCTCAACATTGAAAAACACCAACAAATTCAACAACAACCTCAACATTGAAAAACACCAACAAATTCAACAACAACCTCAACATTGAAAAACACCAACAAACTCAGCAACAACCTCAACATTGAAAAACAACAACAACCTCAACATTGAAAAACACCAACAAATTCAACAACAACCTCAACATTGAAAAACACCAACAAATTCAACAACAAACTCAAGAATGAAAAACACCAACAAATTCAACAACCTCAACTTTGAAAAACAACAACAACCTCAACATTGAAAAACACCAACAAATTCAACAACAACCTCAACATTGAGAAACACCAACAAATTCAACAACAACCTCAACATTGAAAAACAACAACAACCTCAACTTTGAAAAGCACCAAAAAATTCAACAACAACTTCAACATTGAAAAACACCAACAAATTCAACAACAACCTCGAAATTGAAAAACACCAACAAATTCAACAACAACCTCAACATTGAAAAACAACTACAACCTCAACTTTGAAAAACACCAACAAATTCAACAACAACCTCAACATTGAAAAACAACAACAACCTCAACATTGAAAAACACCAACAAATTCAACAACAACCTCAACATTTAAAAACACCAACAAATTCAACAACAACCTCAACATTGAAAAACACCAACAAATTCAACAACAACTTCAACATTGAAAAACACCAACAAATCCAACAACAACCTCGAAATTGAAAAACACCAACAAATTCAACAACAACCTCAACATTGAAAAACAACAACAACCTCAACTTTGAAAAACACCAACAAATTCAACAACAACCTCAACACTGAAAAATAACAACAACCTCAACATTGAAAAACACCAACAATTTCAACAACAACCTCAACATTTAAAAACACCAACAAATTCAACAACAACCTCAACATTGAAAAACAACAACAACCTCAACATTGAAAAGCACCAACAATTTCAACAATAACCTCAACATTGAAAAACAACAACAACCTCATCATTGAAAAACACCAACAAATTCAACAACAACCTCAACATTGAAAAACACCAACAAATTCAACTACAACCTCAACATTGAAAAACAACAACAACCTCAACATTGAAAAACACCAACAAATTCAACAACAAGCTCGACATTGAAAAACAACAACAACCTCAACATTGAAAAACACCAACAAATTCAACAACAACCTCAACATTGAAAAACACCAACAAATTCAACAACAACCTCAGCATTGAAAAACAACAACAACCTCAACATTGAAAAACACCAACAAATTCAACAACAACCTCAACATTGAAAAACAACAACAACCTCAACATTGAAAAACACCAACAAATTCAACAACAACTTCAACTTTGAAAAACACCAACAAATTCAACAACAACCTCGAAATTGAAAAACACCAACAAATTCAACAACAACCTCAACATTGAAAAACAACAACAACCTCAACATTGAAAAACACCAACAAATTCAACAACAACCTCAACATTGAAAAACAACAACAACCTCAACATTGAAAAACACCAACAAATTCAACAACAACCTCAACATTTAAAAACACCAACAAATTCATCAACAACCTCAACATTTAAAAACGCCAACAAATTCAACAACAACCTCAACATTGAAAAACAAGAACTTCAACATTGAAAAACACCAACAAATTCAACAAAAAATTCAACATTGAAAAACACCAACAAATTCAACAACAACCTCAACATTGAAAAACAACAACAACCTCAACATTGAAAAACACCAATAAATTCAACAACAACCTCAACATTGAAAAACAACAGCAACCTCAACATTGAAAAACACCAACAAATTCAACAACAACCTCAACATTGAAAAACAACAACAAATTCAACATCAACCTCAGCAGTGAAAAACAACAACAACCTCAACAATGAAAAACACCAACAAATTCAACAACAACCTCAACATTGAAAAACAACACCAACCTCAACATTGAAAAATAACAACAACCTCAACATTGAAAAACACCAACAAATTCAACAACAACCTCAACATTTAAAAACACCAACAAATTCAACAACAACCTCAACATTGAAAAACAACAACAACCTCAACATTGAAAAGCACCAACAATTTCAACAATAACCTCAACATTGAAAAACAACAACAACCTCATCATTGAAAAACACCAACAAATTCAACAACAACCTCAACATTGAAAAACACCAACAAATTCAACTACAACCTCAACATTGAAAAACAACAACAACCTCAACATTGAAAAACACCAACAACTTCAACAACAAGCTCAACATTGAAAAACAACAACAACCTCAACATTGAAAAACACCAACAAATTCAACAACAACCTCAACATTGAAAAACACCAACAAATTCAACAACAACCTCAGCATTGAAAAACAACAACAACCTGAACATTGAAAAACACCAACAAATTCAACAACAACCTCAACATTGAAAAACAACAACAACCTCAACATTGAAAAACACCAACAAATTCAACAACAACTTCAACTTTGAAAAACACCAACAAATTCAACAACAACCTCGAAATTGAAAAACACCAACAAATTCAACAACAACCTCAACATTGAAAAACAACAACAACCTCAACATTGAAAAACACCAACAAATTCAACAACAACCTCAACATTGAAAAACAACAACAACCTCAACATTGAAAAACACCAACAAATTCAACAACAACCTCAACATTTAAAAACACCAACAAATTCATCAACAACCTCAACATTTAAAAACGCCAACAAATTCAACAACAACCTCAACATTGAAAAACAAGAACTTCAACATTGAAAAACACCAACAAATTCAACAAAAAATTCAACATTGAAAAACACCAACAAATTCAACAACAACCTCAACATTGAAAAACAACAACAACCTCAACATTGAAAAACACCAATAAATTCAACAACAACCTCAACATTGAAAAACAACAGCAACTTCAACATTGAAAAACACCAACAAATTCAACAACAACCTCAACATTGAAAAACAACAACAAATTCAACATCAACCTCAGCAGTGAAAAACAACAACAACCTCAACAATGAAAAACACCAACAAATTCAACAACAACCTCAACATTGAAAAACAACATCAACCTCAACATTGAAAAACAGCAACAAATTCAACAAAAACTTGAACATTGAAAAACACCAAGAAATTCAACAACAACCTCGAAATTGAAAAACACCAACAAATTCAACAACAACTTCAACATTGAAAAACACCAACAAATTCAACAACAACCTCGACATTGAAAAACACCATCAATTTCAACAACAACCTCAACATTGAAAAAAAACCAACAACCTCAAAATTGAAAGAACACCAACAAATTCAACAACCTCAACATTTAAAAACAACAACAACCTCAACATTGAAAAACACCAACAAATTCAACAACAACCTCAACATTGAAAAACACCAACAAATTCAACAACAACCTCAACATTGAAAAACACCAACAAACTCAACAACAACCTCAACATTGAAAAACAACAACAACCTCAACATTGAAAAACACCAACAAATTCAACAACAACCTCAACATTGAAAAACACCAACAAATTCAACAACAAACTCAAGATTGAAAAACACCAACAAATTCAACAACCTCAACTTTGAAAAACAACAACAACCTCAACATTGAAAAACACCAACAAATTCAACAACAACCTCAACATTGAAAAACACCAACAAATTCAACAACAACCTCAATATTGAAAAACAACAACAACCTCAACATTGAAAAACACCAACAAATTCAACAACAACCTCAACATTGAAAAACAGCAACAACCTCAACATTGAAAAACACCAACAAATTCAACAACAACCTCAACATTGAAAAACAACAACAAACTCAACATTGAAAAACACCAACAAATTCAACAACAACCTCAACATTGAAAAAACAACAACAACCTCAGCATTAAAAAGCACCAACAAATTCAACAATAACCTCAACATTGAAAAACAACAACAACCTCAACATTGAAAAACACCAACAAATTCAACAACAACCTCAACATTGAAAAACAGCAACAACCTCAACATTGAAAAACACCAACAAATTCAACAACAACCTCAACATTGAAAAACAACAACAAACTCAACATTGAAAAACACCAACAAATTCAACAACAACCTCAACATTGAAAAAACAACAACAACCTCAGCATTGAAAAGCACCAACAAATTCAACAACAACCTCAACATTGGAAAACACCATCAAATTCAACAACAACCTCAACATTGAAAAATAACAACACCCTCAACATTGAAAACCACCAACAAATTCAACAACAACCTCAACATTGAAAAACAACAACAACCTCAACATTGAAAAACACCAACAAATTCAACAACCTCAACATTGAAAAACACCAACAAATTCAACAACAACCTCAGCATTGAAAAACAACAACAACCTCAACATTGAAAAACACCAACAAATTCAACAACAACCTCAACATTGAAAAACACCAACAAATTCAACAACAACTTCAACATTGAAAAACACCAACAAATTCAACAACAACCTCGACATTGAAAAACACCATCAAATTCAACAACAACCTCAACATTGAAAAAAAACCAACAACCTCAAAATTGAAAAAACACCAACAAATTCAACAACCTCAACATTTAAAAACAACAACAACCTCAACATTGAAAAACACCAACAAATTCAACAACAACCTCAACATTGAAAAACACCAACAAATTCAACAACAACCTCAACATTGAAAAACACCAACAAACTCAGCAACAACCTCAACATTGAAAAACAACAACAACCTCAACATTGAAAAACACCAACAAATTCAACAACAACCTCAACATTGAAAAACACCAACAAATTCAACAACAAACTCAAGAATGAAAAACACCAACAAATTCAACAACCTCAACTTTGAAAAACAACAACAACCTCAACATTGAAAAACACCAACAAATTCAACAACAACCTCAACATTGAGAAACACCAACAAATTCAACAACAACCTCAACATTGAAAAACAACAACAACCTCAACTTTGAAAAGCACCAAAAAATTCAACAACAACTTCAACATTGAAAAACACCAACAAATTCAACAACAACCTCGAAATTGAAAAACACCAACAAATTCAACAACAGCCTCAACATTGAAAAACAACTACAACCTCAACTTTGAAAAACACCAACAAATTCAACAACAACCTCAACATTGAAAAACAACAACAACCTCAACATTGAAAAACACCAACAAATTCAACAACAACCTCAACATTTAAAAACACCAACAAATTCAACAACAACCTCAACATTGAAAAACACCAACAAATTCAACAACAACTTCAACATTGAAAAACACCAACAAATCCAACAACAACCTCGAAATTGAAAAACACCAACAAATTCAACAACAACCTCAACATTGAAAAACAACAACAACCTCAACTTTGAAAAACACCAACAAATTCAACAACAACCTCAACACTGAAAAATAACAACAACCTCAACATTGAAAAACACCAACAAATTCAACAACAACCTCAACATTTAAAAACACCAACAAATTCAACAACAACATCAACATTGAAAAACAACAACAACCTCAACATTGAAAAGCACCAACAATTTCAACAATAACCTCAACATTGAAAAACAACAACAACCTCATCATTGAAAAACACCAACAAATTCAACAACAACCTCAACATTGAAAAACACCAACAAATTCAACTACAACCTCAACATTGAAAAACAACAACAACCTCAACATTGAAAAACACCAACAAATTCAACAACAAGCTCAACATTGAAAAACAACAACAACCTCAACATTGAAAAACACCAACAAATTCAACAACAACCTCAACATTGAAAAACACCAACAAATTCAACAACAACCTCAGCATTGAAAAACAACAACAACCTCAACATTGAAAAACACCAACAAATTCAACAACAACCTCAACATTGAAAAACAACAACAACCTCAACATTGAAAAACACCAACAAATTCAACAACAACTTCAACTTTGAAAAACACCAACAAATTCAACAACAACCTCGAAATTGAAAAACACCAACAAATTCAACAACAACCTCAACATTGAAAAACAACAACAACCTCAACATTGAAAAACACCAACAAATTCATCAACAACCTCAACATTTAAAAACGCCAACAAATTCAACAACAACCTCAACATTGAAAAACAAGAACTTCAACATTGAAAAACACCAACAAATTCAACAAAAAATTCAACATTGAAAAACACCAACAAATTCAACAACAACCTCAACATTGAAAAACAACAACAACCTCAACATTGAAAAACACCAATAAATTCAACAACAACCTCAACATTGAAAAACAACAGCAACCTCAACATTGAAAAACACCAACAAATTCAACAACAACCTCAACATTGAAAAACAACAACAAATTCAACATCAACCTCAGCAGTGAAAAACAACAACAACCTCAACAATGAAAAACACCAACAAATTCAACAACAACCTCAACATTGAAAAACAACACCAACCTCAACATTGAAAAACAGCAACAAATTCAACAAAAACTTGAACATTGAAAAACACCAAGAAATTCAACAACAACCTCGAAATTGAAAAACACCAACAAATTCAACAACAACTTCAACATTGAAAAACACCAACAAATTCAACAACAACCTCGACATTGAAAAACACCATCAAATTCAACAACAACCTCAACATTGAAAAAAAACCAACAGCCTCAAAATTGAAAGAACACCAACAAATTCAACAACCTCAACATTTAAAAACAACAACAACCTCAACATTGAAAAACACCAACAAATTCAACAACAACCTCAACATTGAAAAACACCAACAAATTCAACAACAACCTCAACATTGAAAAACACCAACAAACTCAACAACAACCTCAACATTGAAAAACAACAACAACCTCAACATTGAAAAACACCAACAAATTCAACAACAACCTCAACATTGAAAAACAGCAACAAATTCAACAACAAACTCAAGATTGAAAAACACCAACAAATTCAACAACCTCAACTTTGAAAAACAACAACAACATCAACATTGAAAAACACCAACAAATTCAACAACAACCTCAACATTGAAAAACACCAACAAATTCAACAACAACCTCAATATTGAAAAACAACAACAACCTCAACATTGAAAAACACCAACAAATTCAACAACAACCTCAACATTGAAAAACAACAACAAACTCAACATTGAAAAACACCAAAAAATTCAACAACAACTTCAACATTGAAAAACACCAACAAATTCAACAACAACCTCGAAATTGAAAAACACCTACAAATTCAACAACAACCTCAACATTGAAAAACAACTACAACCTCAACTTTGAAAAACACCAACAAATTCAACAACAACCTCAACATTGAAAAACAACAACAACCTCAACATTGAAAAACACCAACAAATTCAACAACAACCTCAACATTTAAAAACACCAACAAATTCAACAACAACCTCAACATTGAAAAACACCAACAAATTCAACAACAACTTCAACATTGAAAAACACCAACAAATTCAACAACAACCTCGAAATTGAAAAACACCAACAAATTCAACAACAACCTCAACATTGAAAAACAACAACAACCTCAACTTTGAAAAACACCAACAAATTCAACAACAACCTCAACATTGAAAAATAACAACAACCTCAACATTGAAAAACACCAACAAATTCAACAACAACCTCAACATTTAAAAACACCAACAAATTCAACAACAACCTCAACATTGAAAAACAACAACAACCTCAACATTGAAAAGCACCAACAATTTCAACAATAACCTCAACATTGAAAAACAACAACAACCTCATCATTGAAAAACACCAACAAATTCAACAACAACCTCAACATTGAAAAACACCAACAAATTCAAATACAACCTCAACATTGAAAAACAACAACAACCTCAACATTGAAAAACACCAACAAATTCAACAACAAGCTCAACATTGAAAAACAACAACAACCTCAACATTGAAAAACACCAACAAATTCAACAACAAGCTCAACATTGAAAAACAACAACAACCTCAACATTGAAAAACACCAACAAATTCAACAACAACCTCAACATTTAAAAACACCAACAAATTCATCAACAACCTCAACATTTAAAAACGCCAACAAATTCAACAACAACCTCAACATTGAAAAACAAGAACTTCAACATTGAAAAACACCAACAAATTCAACAAAAAATTCAACATTGAAAAACACCAACAAATTCAACAACAACCTCAACATTGAAAAACAACAACAACCTCAACATTGAAAAACACCAATAAATTCAACAACAACCTCAACATTGAAAAACAACAGCAACCTCAACATTGAAAAACACCAACAAATTCAACAACAACCTCAACATTGAAAAACAACAACAAATTCAACATCAACCTCAGCATTGAAAAACAACAACAACCTCAACAATGAAAAACACCAACAAATTCAACAACAACCTCAACATTGAAAAACAACACCAAGCTCAACATTGAAAAACAGCAACAAATTCAACAAAAACTTGAACATTGAAAAACACCAAGAAATTCAACAACAACCTCGAAATTGAAAAACACCAACAAATTCAACAACAACTTCAACATTGAAAAACACCAACAAATTCAACAACAACCTCGACATTGAAAAGCACCATCAAATTCAACAACAACCTCAACATTGAAAAAAAACCAACAACCTCAAAATTGAAAGAACACCAACAAATTCAACAACCTCAACATTTAAAAACAACAACAACCTCAACATTGAAAAACACCAACAAATTCAACAACAAACTCAACATTGAAAAACACCAACAAATTCAACAACAACCTCAATATTGAAAAACAACAACAACCTCAACATTGAAAAACACCAACAAATTCAACAACAACCTCAACATTGAAAAACAGCAACAACCTCAACATTGAAAAACACCAACAAATTCAACAACAACCTCAACATTGAAAAACAACAACAAACTCAACATTGAAAAACACCAACAAATTCAACAACAACCTCAACATTGAAAAAACAACAACAACCTCAGCATTAAAAAGCACCAACAAATTCAACAATAACCTCAACATTGAAAAACAACAACAACCTCAACATTGAAAAACACCAACAAATTCAACAACAACCTCAACATTGAAAAACACCAACAAATTCAACAACAACCTCAACATTGAAAAACACCAACAAACTCAACAACAACCTCAACATTGAAAAACAACAACAACCTCAACATTGAAAAACACCAACAAATTCAACAACAACCTCAACATTGAAAAACACCAACAAATTCAACAACAAACTCAAGATTGAAAAACACCAACAAATTCAACAACCTCAACTTTGAAAAACAACAACAACCTCAACATTGAAAAACACCAACAAATTCAACAACAACCTCAACATTGAAAAACACCAACAAATTCAACAACAACCTCAATATTGAAAAACAACAACAACCTCAACATTGAAAAACACCAACAAATTCAACAACAACCTCAACATTGAAAAACAACAACAACCTCAACATTGAAAAACACCAAAAAATTCAACAACAACTTCAACATTGAAAAACACCAACAAATTCAACAACAACCTCGAAATTGAAAAACACCAACAAATTCAACAACAACCTCAACATTGAAAAACAACTACAACCTCAACTTTGAAAAACACCAACAAATTCAACAACAACCTCAACATTGAAAAACAACAACAACCTCAACATTGAAAAACACCAACAAATTCAACAACAACCTCAACATTTAAAAACACCAACAAATTCAACAACAACCTCAACATTGAAAAACACCAACAAATTCAACAACAACTTCAACATTGAAAAACACCAACAAATTCAACAACAACCTCGAAATTGAAAAACACCAACAAATTCAACTACAACCTCAACATTGAAAAACAAAAACAACCTCAACATTGAAAAACACCAACAAATTCAACAACAAGCTCAACATTGAAAAACAACAACAACCTCAACATTGAAAAACACCAACAAATTCAACAACAACCTCAACATTTAAAAACACCAACAAATTCATCAACAACCTCAACATTTAAAAACGCCAACAAATTCAACAACAACCTCAACATTGAAAAACAAGAACTTCAACATTGAAAAACACCAACAAATTCAACAAAAAATTCAACATTGAAAAACACCAACAAATTCAACAACAACCTCAACATTGAAAAACAACAACAACCTCAACATTGAAAAACACCAATAAATTCAACAACAACCTCAACATTGAAAAACAACAGCAACCTCAACATTGAAAAACACCAACAAATTCAACAACAACCTCAACATTGAAAAACAACAACAAATTCAACAACAACCTCAACATTGAAAAACAACAACAAATTCAACATCAACCTCAGCATTGAAAAACAACAACAACCTCAACAATGAAAAACACCAACAAATTCAACAACAACCTCAACATTGAAAAACAACACCAACCTCAACATTGAAAAACAGCAACAAATTCAACAAAAACTTGAACATTGAAAAACACCAAGAAATTCAACAACAACCTCGAAATTGAAAAACACCAACAAATTCAACAACAACTTCAACATTGAAAAACACCAACAAATTCAACAACAACCTCGACATTGAAAAGCACCATCAAATTCAACAACAACCTCAACATTGAAAAAAAACCAACAACCCCAAAATTGAAAGAACACCAACAAATTCAACAACCTCAACATTTAAAAACAACAACAACCTCAACATTGAAAAACACCAACAAATTCAACAACAACCTCAACATTGAAAAACACCAACAAATTCAACAACAACCTCAACATTGAAAAACACCAACAAACTCAACAACAACCTCAACATTGAAAAACAACAACAACCTCAACATTGAAAAACACCAACAAATTCAACAACAACCTCAACATTGAAAAACACCAACAAATTCAACAACAAACTCAAGATTGAAAAACACCAACAAATTCAACAACCTCAACTTTGAAAAACAACAACAACCTCAACATTGAAAAACACCAACAAATTCAACAACAACCTCAACATTGAAAAACACCAACAAATTCAACAACAACCTCAATAATGAAAAACAACAACAACCTCAACATTGAAAAACACCAACAAATTCAACAACAACCTCAACATTGAAAAACAGCAACAACCTCAACATTGAAAAACACCAACAAATTCAACAACAACCTCAACATTGAAAAATAACAACAACCTCAACATTGAAAAACACCAACAAATTCAACAACAACCTCAACATTTAAAAACACCAACAAATTCAACAACAACCTCAACATTGAAAAACAACAACAACCTCAACATTGAAAAGCACCAACAATTTCAACAATAACCTCAACATTGAAAAACAACAACAACCTCATCATTGAAAAACACCAACAAATTCAACAACAACCTCAACATTGAAAAACACCAACAAATTCAACTACAACCTCAACATTGAAAAACAAAAACAACCTCAACATTGAAAAACACCAACAAATTCAACAACAAGCTCAACATTGAAAAACAACAACAACCTCAACATTGAAAAACACCAACAAATTCAACAACAACCTCAACATTTAAAAACACCAACAAATTCATCAACAACCTCAACATTTAAAAACGCCAACAAATTCAACAACAACCTCAACATTGAAAAACAAGAACTTCAACATTGAAAAACACCAACAAATTCAACAAAAAATTCAACATTGAAAAACACCAACAAATTCAACAACAACCTCAACATTGAAAAACAACAACAACCTCAACATTGAAAAACACCAATAAATTCAACAACAACCTCAACATTGAAAAACAACAGCAACCTCAACATTGAAAAACACCAACAAATTCAACAACAACCTCAACATTGAAAAACAACAACAAATTCAACATCAACCTCAGCATTGAAAAACAACAACAACCTCAACAATGAAAAACACCAACAAATTCAACAACAACCTCAACATTGAAAAACAACACCAACCTCAACATTGAAAAACAGCAACAAATTCAACAAAAACTTGAACATTGAAAAACACCAAGAAATTCAACAACAACCTCGAAATTGAAAAACACCAACAAATTCAACAACAACTTCAACATTGAAAAACACCAACAAATTCAACAACAACCTCGACATTGAAAAGCACCATCAAATTCAACAACAACCTCAACATTGAAAAAAAACCAACAACCTCAAAATTGAAAGAACACCAACAAATTCAACAACCTCAACATTTAAAAACAACAACAACCTCAACATTGAAAAACACCAACAAATTCAACAACAACCTCAACATTGAAAAACACCAACAAACTCAACAACAACCTCAACATTGAAAAACAACAACAACCTCAACATTGAAAAACACCAACAAATTCAACAACAACCTCAACATTGAAAAACACCAACAAATTCAACAACAAACTCAAGATTGAAAAACACCAACAAATTCAACAACCTCAACTTTGAAAAACAACAACAACCTCAACATTGAAAAACACCAACAAATTCAACAACAACCTCAACATTGAAAAACACCAACAAATTCAACAACAACCTCAATAATGAAAAACAACAACAACCTCAACATTGAAAAACACCAACAAATTCAACAACAACCTCAACATTGAAAAACAGCAACAACCTCAACATTGAAAAACACCAACAAATTCAACAACAACCTCAACATTGAAAAACAACAACAAACTCAACATTGAAAAACACCAACAAATTCAACAACAACCTCAACATTGAAAAAACAACAACAACCTCAGCACTGAAAAGCACCAACAAATTCAACAATAACCTCAACATTGAAAAACAACAACAACCTCAACATTGAAAAACACCAACAAATTCAACAACAACCTCAACATTGAAAAACACCATCAAATTCAACAACAACCTCAACATTGAAAAACAACAACACCCTCAACATTGAAAAACACCAACAAATTCAACAACAACCTCAACATTGAAAAACAACAACAACCTCAACATTGAAAAACACCAACAAATTCAACAACCTCAACATTGAAAAACACCAACAAATTCAACAACAACCTCAGCATTGAAAAACAACAACAACCACAGCTTTGAAAAACACCAACAAATTCAACAACAACCTCAACATTGAAAAACAACAACAACCTCAACATTGAAAAACACCAACAAATTCAACAACAACTTCAACATTGAAAAACACCAACAAATTCAACAACAACCTCGAAATTGAAAAACATCAACAAATTCAACAACAACCTCAACATTGAAAAACAACAACAACCTCAACTTAGAAAAACACCAACAAATTCAACAACAACCTCAACATTGAAAAACAACAACAACCTCAACATTGAAAAACACCAACAAATTCAACAACAACCTCAACATTTAAAAACACCAACAAATTCAACAACAACCTCAACATTGAAAAACAACAACCTCAACATTGAAAAGCACCAATAACTTCAACAATAACCTCAACATTGAAAAACAACAACAACCTCAACATTGAAAAACACCAACAAATTCAACAACAACCTCAACATTGAAAAACACCAACAAATTGAACAACAAGCTCAACATTGAAATTCAACAACAAGCTCAACATTGAAAAACAACAACCTCAACATTGAAAAACACCAACAAATTCAACAACAACCTCAACATTGAAAAACACCACCAAATTCAACAACAACCTCAGCATTGAAAAACAACAACAACCTCAACATTGAAAAAGCCCAACAAATTCAACAACAACCTCAACATTGAAAAACAACAACAACCTCAACATTGAAAAACACCAACAAATTCAACAACAACTTCAACATTGAAAAACACCAACAAATTCAACAACAACCTCGAAATTGAAAAACACCAACAAATTCAACAACAACCTCAACATTGAAAAACAACAACAACCTCAACATTGAAAAACACCAACAAATTCAACAACAACCTCAACATTGAAAAACAGCAACAACCTCAACATTCAAAAACACCAACAAATTCAACAACAACCTCAACATTGAAAAACACCAACAAATTCAACAACAACCTCAACATTGAAACACACCAACAAATTCAACAACAAACTCAACATTGAAAAACACCAACAAATTCAACAACAACCTCAACATTGAAAAACAACAACAACATCAACATTGAAAAACACCAACAAATTCAACAACAACCTCAACATTGAAAAGCACCAACAAATTCAACAACAACCTCAACATTGAAAAACAACAACAGCCTCAACATTGAAAAACACCAACAAATTCAACAACAACCTCAACATTGAAAAACAACAACAACCTCAACATTGAAAAAAACCAACAAATTCAACAACAACCTCAACATTAAAAAACAACAACAAACACAACATTGAAAAACACCAACAAATTCAACAACAACCTCAACATTGAAAAACAACAACAACCTCAACATTGAAAAACACCAACAAATTCAACAACAACCTCGAAATTGAAAAACAGCAACAAATACAACAACAACCTCAACATTGAAAAACAACAACAACCTCAACATTGAAAAATACCAACAAATTCAACAACAACCTCAACATTGAAAAACAACAACAACCTCAACTTGGCAAAACACCAGCAAATTCAACAACAACCTCAACATTTAAAAACACCAACAAATTCAACAAAAACCTCAACAGTGAAAACACCAACAAATTCAACAACAACCTCAACATTTAAAAACGCCAACAAATTCAACAACAACCTCAACATTGAAAAACAACAACCTCAACATTGAAAAACACCAACAAATTCAACAATAAATTCAACATTGAAAAACAACAACAACCTCAACATTGAAAAACACCAACAAATTCAACAAAAACCTCAACATTGAAAAACACCAACAAATTCAACAACAACCTCAGCATTGAAAAACAACAACAACCTCAACATTGAAAAACACCAACAAATTCAACAACAACCTCAACATTGAAAAACAACAACAACCTCAACATTGAAAAACACCAACAAATTCAACAACAACTTCAACATTGAAAAACACCAACAAATTCAACAACAACCTCGAAATTGAAAAACACCAACAAATTCAACAAAAACCTCAACATTGAAAAACAAAAACAACCTCAACTTTGAAAAACACCAACAAATTCAACAACAACCACAACATTGAAAAACAACAACAACCTCAACACTGAAAAACACCAACAAATTCAACAACAACCGCAACATTTAAAAACACCAACAAATTCAACAACAACCTCAACATTGAAAAACAACAACAACCTCAACATTGAAAAGCACCAACAAATTCAACAATAACCTCAACATTGAAAAACAACAACAACCTCAACATTGAAAAACACCAACAAATTCAACAACAACCTCAACATTGAAAAACACCAACAAATTCAACAACAACCTCAACATTGAAAAGCAACAACCTCAACATTGAAAAACACCAACAAATTCAGCAACAAGCTCAACATTGAAAAACAACAACAACCTCAACATTGAAAAACACCAACAAATTCAACAACAACCTCAACATTGAAAAACACCAACAAATTCAACAACAACCTCAGCATTGAAAAACAACAACAACCTAAACATTGAAAAACACCAACAAATTCAACAACAACCTCAACATTGAAAAACAAAAACAACCTCAACATTGAAAAACACCAACAAATTCAACAACAACTTCAACATTGAAAAACACCAACAAATTCAACAACAACCTCGAAATTGAAAAACACCAACAAATTCAACAACAACCTCAACATTGAAAAACAACAACAACCTCAACATTGAAAAACACCAACAAATTCAACAACAACCTCAACATTGAAAAACAACAACAACCTCAACATTGAAAAACAACAACAAATTCAACAACAACCTCAACATTGAAAAACAACAACAACCTCAACATTGAAAAACAGCAACAACCTCAACATTGAAAAACACCAACAAATTCAACAACAACCTCAACATTGAAAAACACCAACAAATTCAACAACAACCTCAACATTGAAAAACACCAACAAATTCAACAACAAACTCAACATTGAAAAACACCAACAAATTCAACAACAACCTCAACATTGAAAAACAACAACAACATCAACATTGAAAAACACCAACAAATTCAACAACAACCTCAACATTGAAAAGCACCAACAAATTCAACAACAACCTCAACATTGAAAAACAACAACAACCTCAACATTGAAAAACACCAACAAATTCAACAACAACCTCAACATTGAAAAACAACAACAACCTCAACATTGAAAAACACCAACAAATTCAACAACAACCTCAACATTGAAAAACAACAACAACCTCAACATTGAAAAACACCAACAAATTCAACAACAACCTCAACATTTAAAAACACCAACAAATTCATCAACAACCTCAACATTTAAAAACGCCAACAAATTCAACAACAACCTCAACATTGAAAAACAAGAACTTCAACATTGAAAAACACCAACAAATTCAACAAAAAATTCAACATTGAAAAACACCAACAAATTCAACAACAACCTCGAAATTGAAAAACACCAACAAATTCAACAAAAACCTCAACATTGAAAAACAAAAACAACCTCAACTTTGAAAAAGACCAACAAATTCAACAACAACCACAACATTGAAAAACAACAACAACCTCAACACTGAAAAACACCAACAAATTCAACAACAACCGCAACATTTAAAAACACCAACAAATTCAACAACAACCTCAACATTGAAAAACAACAACAACCTCAACATTGAAAAGCACCAACAAATTCAACAATAACCTCAACATTGAAAAACAACAACAACCTCAACATTGAAAAACACCAACAAATTCAACAACAACCTCAACATTGAAAAACACCAACAAATTCAACAACAACCTCAACATTGAAAAACAACAACCTCAACATTGAAAAACACCAACAAATTCAGCAACAAGCTCAACATTGAAAAACAACAACAACCTCAACATTGAAAAACACCAACAAATTCAACAACAACCTCAACATTGAAAAACACCAACAAATTCAACAACAACCTCAGCATTGAAAAACAACAACAACCTCAACATTGAAAAACACCAACAAATTCAACAACAACCTCAACATTGAAAAACAAAAACAACCTCAACATTGAAAAACACCAACAAATTCAACATCAACTTCAACATTGAAAAACACCAACAAATTCAACAACAACCTCGAAATTGAAAAACACCAACAAATTCAACAACAACCTCAACATTGAAAAACAACAACAACCTCAACATTGAAAAACACCAACAAATTCAACAACAACCTCAACATTGAAAAACAACAACAACCTCAACATTGAAAAACAACAACAAATTCAACAACAACCTCAACATTGAAAAACAACAACAACCTCAACATTGAAAAACAGCAACAACCTCAACATTGAAAAACACCAACAAATTCAACAACAACCTCAACATTGAAAAACACCAACAAATTCAACAACAACCTCAACATTGAAAAACACCAACAAATTCAACAACAAACTCAACATTGAAAAACACCAACAAATTCAACAACAACCTCAACATTGAAAAACAACAACAACATCAACATTGAAAAACACCAACAAATTCAACAACAACCTCAACATTGAAAAGCACCAACAAATTCAACAACAACCTCAACATTGAAAAACAACAACAACCTCAACATTGAAAAACACCAACAAATTCAACAACAACCTCAACATTGAAAAACAACAACAACCTCAACATTGAAAAACACCAATAAATTCAACAACAACCTCAACATTAAAAAACAACAACAAACTCAACATTGAAAAACACCAACAAATTCCACAACAACCTCAACATTGAAAAACACCTACAAATTCAACAACAACCTCAACATTGAAAAACAACAACAACCTAATCATTGAAAAACACCAACAAATTCAACAACAACCTCAACATTGAAAAACAACAACAACCTCAACATTGAAAAACACCAACAAATTCAACAACAACCTCAACATTGAAACACACCAACAAATTCAACAACAACCTCAGCATTGAAAAACAACAGCAACCTCAACATTGAAAAACAACAACAACCTCAACATTGAAAAACACCGACAAATTCAACAACAACTTCAACATTGAAAAACACCAACAAATTCAACAACAACCTCGAAATTGAAAAACCCCAACAAATACAACAACAACCTCAACATTGAAAAACAACAACAACCTCAACATTGAAAAACACCAACAAATTCAACAACAACCTCAACATTGAAAAACAACAACAACCTCAACTTTGCAAAACACCAGCAAATTCAACAACAACCTCAACATTGAAAATCACCAACAAATTCAACAATAAATTCAACATTGAAAAACACCAACAAATTCAACAACAACCTCAACATTGAAAAACACCAACAAATTCAACAACAACTTCAACATTGAAAAACACCAACAAATTCAACATCAACCTCGACATTGAAAAACACCATCAAATTCAACAACAACCTCAACATTGAAAAACACCAACAACCTCAAAATTGAAAAAACACCAACAAATTCAACAACAACCTCAACATTTAAAATCAACAACAACCTCAACATTGAAAAACACCAACAAATTCAACAACAACCTCAACATTGAAAAACACCAACAAACTCAACAACAACATCAACATTGAAAAACAACAACAACCTCAACATTGAAAAACACCAACAAATTCAACAACTACCTCAACATTGAAAAACACCAACAAATTCAAGAACAAACTCAAGATTGAAAAACACCAACAAATTCAACAACCTCAACATTAAAAAACAACAACAACCTCAACATTGAAAAACACCAACAAATTCAACAACAACCTCAACATTGAAAAACACCAACAAATTCAACAACAACCTCAACATTGAAAAACAACAACAACCTCAAAATTGAAAAACACCAATAAATTCAACAACAACCTCAACATTGAAAAACAACAACAACCTCAACATTGAAAAACACCAACAAATTCAACAACAACCTCAACATTGAAAAACAACAACAACCTCAACATTGAAAAGCACCAACAAATTCAACAATAACCTCAACATTGAAAAACAACAACAACCTCAACAGTGAAAAACACCAACAAATTCAACAACAACCTCAACATTGAAAAACACCAACAAATTCAACAACAACCTCAACATTGAAAAACAACAACAACCTCAACATTGAAAAACACCAACAAATTCAACAAAAACCTCAACATTGAAAAACAAGAACAACCTCAACATTGAAAAACACCAACAAATTCAACAACAACCTCAGCATTGAAAAACAACAACAACCTCAACATTGAAAAACACCAACAAATTCAACAACAACCTCAACATTGAAAAACAACAACAACCTCAACATTGAAAAACACCAACAAATTCAACAACAACTTCAACATTGAAAAACACCAACAAATTCAACAACAACCTCGAAATTGAAAAACACCAAAAAATTCAACAACAACCTCAACTTTGAAAAACAACAACAACCTCAACTTTGAAAAACACCAGCAAATTCAGGAACAACCTTAACATTTAAAAACACCAACAAATTCAACAACAACCTCAACATTGAAAACACCAACAAATTCAACAACAACCTCAACATTTAAAAACGCCAAAAAATTCAACAACAACCTCAACATTGAAAAACAACAACCTCAACATTGAAAAAAACCAACAAATTCAACAAAAAATTCAACATTGAAAAACACCAACAAATTCAACAACAACCCCGACATTGAAAAACAACAACAACCTCAACATTGAAAAACACCAACAAATTCAACAACAACCTCAACATTGAAAAACAACAACAACCTCAACATTGAAAAACACCAACAAATTCAACAACATCAACATTGAAAAACACCAACAAATTCAACATCAACCTCAGCATTGAAAAACAACAACAACCTCAACATTGAAAAACACCAACAAATTCAACAACAACCTCAACATTGAAAAACAACAACAACCTCAACATTTAAAAACACCAACAAATTCAACAACAACTTCAACATTGAAAAACACCAACAAATTCAACAACAACCTCGAAATTGAAAAACACAAACAAATTCAACAACAACCTCAACATTGAAAAACAACAACAACCTCAACATTGAAAAACACCAACAAATTCAACAACAACCTCAACATTGAAAAACAACAACAACCTCAACATTGAAAAACACCAACAAATTCAACAACAACCTCAACATTTAAAAACACCAACAAATTCAACAACAACCTCAACATTGAAAAACAACAACAATATCAACATTGAAAAACACCAACAAATTCAACAACAACCTCAACATTGAAAAACAGCAACAACCTCTACATTGAAAAACACCAACAAATTCAACAACAACCTCAACATTGAAATACACCAACAAATTCAACAACAACCTCAACATTGAAAAACACCAACAAATTCAACAACAAACTCAACATTGAAAAACACCAACAAATTCAACAACAACCTCAACATTGAAAAACAACAACAACATCAACATTGAAAAACACCAACAAATTCTACAACAACATCAACATTGAAAAGCACCAACAAATTCAACAACAACCTCAACATTGAAAAACAACAACAACCTCAACATTGAAAAACACCAACAAATTCAACAACAACCTCAACATTGAAAAACAACAACAACCTCAACATTGAAAAACACCAACAAATTCAACAACAACCTCAACATTAAAAAACAACAACAAACTCAACTTTGAAAAACACCAACAAATTCAACAACAACCTCAACATTGAAAAACACCAACAAATTCAACAACAACCTCAACATTGAAAAACAACAACAACCTAAACATTGAAAAACACCAACAAATTCAACAACAACCTCAACATTGAAAAACAGCAACAACCTCTACATTGAAAAACACCAACAAATTCAACAACAACCTCAACATTGAAATACACCAACAAATTCAACAACAACCTCAACATTGAAAAACACCAACAAATTCAACAACAAACTCAACATTGAAAAACACCAACAAATTCAACAACAACCTCAATATTGAAAAACAACAACAACATCAACATTGAAAAACACCAACAAATTCTACAACAACATCAACATTGAAAAGCACCAACAAATTCAACAACAACCTCAACATTGAAAAACAACAACAACCTCAACATTGAAAAACACCAACAAATTCAACAACAACCTCAACATTGAAAAACAACAACAACCTCAACATTGAAAAACACCAACAAATTCAACAACAACCTCAACATTAAAAAACAACAACAAACTCAACTTTGAAAAACACCAACAAATTCAACAACAACCTCAACATTGAAAAACACCAACAAATTCAACAACAACCTCAACATTGAAAAACAACAACAACCTAAACATTGAAAAACACCAACAAATTCAACAACAACCTCAACATTGAAAAACAACAACAACCTCAACATTGAAAAACACCAACAAATTCAACAACAACCTCAACATTGAAACACACCAACAAATTCAACAACAACCTCAGCATTGAAAAACAACAGCAACCTCAACATTGAAAAACAACAACAACCTCAACATTGAAAAACACCAACAAATTCAACAACAACCTCAACATTGAAAAACAACACCAACCTCAACATTGAAAAACACCAACAAATTCAACAACAACCTCGAAATTGAAAAACACCAACAAATTCAACAACAACTTCAACATTGAAAAACACCAACAAATTCAACAACAACCTCGACATTGAAAAACACCATCAAATTCAACAACAACCTCAACATTGAAAAACACCAACAACCTCAAAATTGAAAAACACCAACAAATTCAACAACAACCTCAACATTTAAAAACAACAACAACCTCAACATTGAAAAACACCAACAAATTCAACAACAACCTCAACATTTAAAAACACCAACAAACTCAACAACAACCTCAACATTGAAAAACAACAAGAACCTCAACATTGAAAAACACCAACAAATTCAACAACTACCTCAACATTGAAAAACACCAACAAATTCAACAACAAACTCAAGATTGAAAAACACCAACAAATTCAACAACCTCAACATTGAAAAACAACAACAACCTCAACATTGAAAAACACCAACAAATTCAACAACAACCTCAACATTGAAAAACACCAACAAATTCAACAACAACCTCAACATTGAAAAACAACAACAACCTCAACATTGAAAAACACCAATAAATTCAACAACAACCTCAACATTGAAAAACAACAACAACCTCAACATTGAAAAACACCAACAAATTCAACAACAACCTCAACATTGAAAAACACCAACAACCTCAACATTGAAAAACACCAACAAATTCAACAACAACCTCAACATTGAAAAACACCAACAATCTCAACAACAACCTCAACATTGAAAAACAACAACAACCTCAACATTGAAAAACACCAACAAATTCAACAACAACCTCAACATTGAAAAACAACAACAAACTCAACATTGAAAAACACCTACAAATTCAACAACAACCTCAACATTGAAAAACAACAACAACCTCAACATTGAAAAGCACCAACAAATTCAACAATAACCTCAACATTGAAAAACAACAACAACCTCAACATTGAAAAACACCAACAAATTCAACAACAACCTCAACATTGAAAAACACCTACAAATTCAACAACAACCTCAACATTGAAAAACAACAACAACCTCAACATTGAAAAACACCAACAAATTCAACAAAAACCTGAACATTGAAAAACAAGAACAACCTCAACATTGAAAAACACCAACAAATTCAACAACAACCTCAGCATTGAAAAACAGCAACAACCTCAACATTGAAAAACACCAACAAATTCAACAACAACCTCAACATTGAAAAACAACAACAACCTCAACATTGAAAAACACCAACAAATTCAACAACAACTTCAACATTGAAAAACACCAACAAATTCAACAACAACCTCGAAATTGAAAAACACCAACAAATTCAACAACAACCTCAACATTGAAAAACAACAACAACCTCAACATTGAAAAACACCAACAAATTCAACAACATCAACATTGAAAAACACCAACAAATTCAACATCAACCTCAGCATTGAAAAACAACAACAACCTCAACATTGAAAAACACCAACAAATTCAACAACAACCTCAACATTGAAAAACAACAACAACCTCAACATTTAAAAACACCAACAAATTCAACAACAACTTCAACATTGAAAAACACCAACAAATTCAACAACAACCTCGAAATTGAAAAACACCAACAAATTCAACAACAACCTCAACATTGAAAAACAACAACAACCTCAACATTGAAAAACACCAACAAATTCAACAACAACCTCAACATTGAAAAACAACAACAACCTCAACATTGAAAAACACCAACAAATTCAACAACAACCTCAACATTTAAAAACACCAACAAATTCAACAACAACCTCAACATTGAAAAACAACAACAATATCAACATTGAAAAACACCAACAAATTCAACAACAACCTCAACATTGAAAAACAGCAACAACCTCTACATTGAAAAACACCAACAAATTCAACAACAACCTCAACATTGAAATACACCAACAAATTCAACAACAACCTCAACATTGAAAAACACCAACAAATTCAACAACAAACTCAACATTGAAAAACACCAACAAATTCAACAACAACCTCAACATTGAAAAACAACAACAACATCAACATTGAATAACACCAACAAATTCTACAACAACATCAACATTGAAAAGCACCAACAAATTCAACAACAACCTCAACATTGAAAAACAACAACAACCTCAACATTGAAAAACACCAACAAATTCAACAACAACCTCAACATTGAAAAACAACAACAACCTCAACATTGAAAAACACCAACAAATTCAACAACAACCTCAACATTAAAAAACAACAACAAACTCAACTTTGAAAAACACCAACAAATTCAACAACAACCTCAACATTGAAAAACACCAACAAATTCAACAACAACCTCAACATTGAAAAACAACAACAACCTAAACATTGAAAAACACCAACAAATTCAACAACAACCTCAACATTGAAAAACAACAACAACCTCAACATTGAAAAACACCAACAAATTCAACAACAACCTCAACATTGAAACACACCAACAAATTCAACAACAACCTCAGCATTGAAAAACAACAGCAACCTCAACATTGAAAAACAACAACAACCTCAACATTGAAAAACACCAACAAATTCAACAACAACCTCAACATTGAAAAACAACACCAACCTCAACATTGAAAAACACCAACAAATTCAACAACAACCTCGAAATTGAAAAACACCAACAAATTCAACAACAACTTCAACATTGAAAAACACCAACAAATTCAACAACAACCTCGACATTGAAAAACACCATCAAATTCAACAACAACCTCAACATTGAAAAACACCAACAACCTCAAAATTGAAAAACACCAACAAATTCAACAACAACCTCAACATTTAAAAACAACAACAACCTCAACATTGAAAAACACCAACAAATTCAACAACAACCTCAACATTGAAAAACACCAACAAACTCAACAACAACCTCAACATTGAAAAACAACAACAACCTCAACATTGAAAAACACCAACAAATTCAACAACTACCTCAACATTGAAAAACACCAACAAATTCAACAACAAACTCAAGATTGAAAAACACCAACAAATTCAACAACCTCAACATTGAAAAACAACAACAACCTCAACATTGAAAAACACCAACAAATTCAACAACAACCTCAACATTGAAAAACACCAACAAATTCAACAACAACCTCAACATTGAAAAACAACAACAACCTCAACATTGAAAAACACCAATAAATTCAACAACAACCTCAACATTGAAAAACACCAACAATCTCAACAACAACCTCAACATTGAAAAACAACAACAACCTCAACATTGAAAAACACCAACAAATTCAACAACAACCTCAACATTGAAAAACAACAACAAACTCAACATTGAAAAACACCTACAAATTCAACAACAACCTCAACATTGAAAAACAACAACAACCTCAACATTGAAAAGCACCAACAAATTCAACAATAACCTCAACATTGAAAAACAACAACAACCTCAACATTGAAAAACACCAACAAATTCAACAACAACCTCAACATTGAAAAACACCTACAAATTCAACAACAACCTCAACATTGAAAAACAACAACAACCTCCACATTGAAAAACACCAACAAATTCAACAAAAACCTCAACATTGAAAAACAAGAACAACCTCAACATTGAAAAACACCAACAAATTCAACAACAACCTCAGCATTGAAAAACAGCAACAACCTCAACATTGAAAAACACCAACAAATTCAACAACAACCTCAACATTGAAAAACAACAACAACCTCAACATTGAAAAACACCAACAAATTCAACAACAACTTCAACATTGAAAAACACCAACAAATTCAACAACAACCTCGAAATTGAAAAACACCAAAAAATTCAACAACAACCTCAACTTTGAAAAACAACAACAACCTCAACTTTGAAAAACACCAGCAAATTCAGGAACAACCTTAACATTTAAAAACACCAACAAATTCAACAACAACCTCAACATTGAAAACACCAACAAATTCAACAACAACCTCAACATTTAAAAACGCCAAAAAATTCAACAACAACCTCAACATTGAAAAACAACAACCTCAAAATTGAAAAACACCAACAAATTCAACAAAAAATTCAACATTGAAAAACACCAACAAATTCAACAACAACCCCGACATTGAAAAACAACAACAACCTCAACATTGAAAAACACCAACAAATTCAACAACAACCTCAACATTGAAAAACAACAACAACCTCAACATTGAAAAACACCAACAAATTCAACAACAACATCAACATTGAAAAACAACAACAAATTCAACATCAACCTCAGCATTGAAAAACAACAACAACCTCAACATTGAAAAACACCAACAAATTCAACAACAACCTCAACATTGAAAAACAACAACAACCTCAACATTGAAAAACACCAACAAATTCAACAACAACCTCGAAATTGAAAAACACCAACAAATTCAACAACAACCTCAACATTGAAAAACAACAACAACCTCAACATTGAAAAACACCAACAAATTCAACAACAACCTCAACATTGAAAAACACCAACAAATTCAACAACAACCTCAACATTTAAAAACACCAACAAATTCAACAACAACCTCAACATTGAAAAACAACAACAATATCAACATTGAAAAACACCAACAAATTCAACAACTGCCTCAACATTGAAAAACAGCAACAACCTCAACATTGAAAAACACCAACAAATTCAACAACAACCTCAACATTGAAATACACCAACAAATTCAACAACAACCTCAACATTGAAAAACACCAACAAATTCAACAACAAACTCAACATTGAAAAACACCAACAAATTCAACAACAACCTCAACATTGAAAAACAACAACAACATCAACATTGAAAAACACCAACAAATTCTACAACAACATCAACATTGAAAAGCACCAACAAATTCAACAACAACCTCAACTTTGAAAAACAACAACAACCTCAACATTGAAAAACACCAACAAATTCAACAACAACCTCAACATTGAAAAACAACAACAACCTCAACATTGAAAAACACCAACAAATTCAACAACAACCTCAACATTAAAAAACAACAACAAACTCAACTTTGAAAAACACCAACAAATTCAACAACAACCTCAACATTGAAAAACACCAACAAATTCAACAACAACCTCAACATTGAAAAACAACAACAACCTAAACATTGAAAAACACCAACAAATTCAACAACAGCCTCAACATTGAAAAACAACAACAACCTCAACATTGAAAAACACCAACAAATTCAACAACAACCTCAACATTGAAACACACCAACAAATTCAACAACAACCTCAGCATTGAAAAACAACAGCAACCTCAACATTGAAAAACAACAACAACCTCAACATTGAAAAACACCAACAAATTCAACAACAACTTCAACATTGAAAAACACCAACAAATTCAACAACAACCTCGAAATTGAAAAACCCCAACAAATACAACAACAACCTCAACATTGAAAAACAACAACAACCTCAACATTGAAAAACACCAACAAATTCAACAACAACCTCAACATTGAAAAACAACAACAACCTCAACTTTGCAAAACACCAGCAAATTCAACAACAACCTCAACATTTAAAAACACCAACAAATTCAACAACAACCTAAACATTGAAAACACCAACAAATTCAACAACAACTTCAACATTTAAAAACGCCAACAAATTCAACAACAACCTCAACATTGAAAAACAACAACCACAACATTGAAAAACACCAACAAATTCAACAATAAATTCAACATTGAAAAACACCAACAAATTCAACAACAACCTCAACATTGAAAAACAACAACAACCTCAACATTGAAAAACACCAATAAATTCAACAACAACCTCAACATTGAAAAACAACAACAACCTCAACATTGAAAAACACCAACAAATTCAACAACAACCTCAACATTGAAAAACAACAACAAATTCAACATCAACCTCAGCATTGAAAAACAACAACAACCTCTACATTGAAAAACACCAACAAATTCAACAACAACCTCAACATTGAAAAACAACACCAACCTCAACATTGAAAAACACCAACAAATTCAACAACAACTTCAACATTGAAAAACACCAACAAATTCAACGACAACCTCGACATTGAAAAACACCATCAAATTCAACAACAACCTCAACATTGAAAAACACCAACAACCTCAAAATTGAAAAAACACCAACAAATTCAACAACAACCTCAACATTTAAAAACAACAACAACCTCAACATTGAAAAACACCAACAAATTCAACAACAACCTCAACATTGAAAAACACCAACAAACTCAACAACAACCTCAACATTGAAAAACAACAACAACCTCAACATTGAAAAATACCAACCAATTCAACAACTACCTCAACATTGAAAAACACCAACAAATTCAACAACAAACTCAAGATTGAAAAACACCAACAAATTCAACAACCTCAACATTGAAAAACAACAACAACCTCAACATTGAAAAACACCAACAAATTCAACAACAACCTCAACATTGAAAAACACCAACAAATTCAACAACAACCTCAACATTGAAAAACAACAACAACCTCAACATTGAAAAACACCAACAAATTCAACAACAACCTCAACATTGAAAAACAACAACAACCTCAACATTGAAAAACACCAACAAATTCAACAACAACCTCAACATTGAAAAACAACAGCAAACTCAACATTGAAAAACACCAACAAATTCAACAACAACCTCAACATTGAAAAACAACAACATCCTCAACATTGAAAAACAACAACAAATTCAACAATAACCTCAACATTGAAAAACAACAACAACCTCAACATTGAAAAACACCAACAAATTCAAAAACAACCTCAACATTGAAAAACACCAACAAATTCAACAACAACCTCAAAATTGAAAAACAACAACAACCTCAACATTGAAAAACACCAACAGATACAACAACAACCTCAACATTGAAAAACAGCAACAACCTGAACATTGAAAAACACCAACAAATTCAAAAACAACCTCAACATTGAAAAACACCAACAAATTCAACAACAACCTCAACATTGAAAAACAACAACAACCTCAACATTGAAAAACAACAACAACCTCAACATTGAAAAACACCAATAAATTCAACAACAACCTCAACATTGAAAAACAACAACAACCTCAACATTGAAAAACACCAACAAATTCAACAACAACCTCAACATTGAAAAACAACAACAAATTCAACATCAACCTCAGCATTGAAAAACAACAACAACCTCTACATTGAAAAACACCAACAAATTCAACAACAACCTCAACATTGAAAAACAACACCAACCTCAACATTGAAAAACACCAACAAATTCAACAACAACTTCAACATTGAAAAACACCAACAAATTCAACGACAACCTCGACATTGAAAAACACCATCAAATTCAACAACAACCTCAACATTGAAAAACACCAACAACCTCAAAATTGAAAAAACACCAACAAATTCAACAACAACCTCAACATTTAAAAACAACAACAACCTCAACATTGAAAAACACCAACAAATTCAACAACAACCTCAACATTGAAAAACACCAACAAATTCAACAACAACCTCAACATTGAAAAACAACAACAACCTCAACATTGAAAAACACCAATAAATTCAACAACAACCTCAACATTGAAAAACAACAACAACCTCAACATTGAAAAACACCAACAAATTCAACAACAACCTCAACATTGAAAAACAACAACAAATTCAACATCAACCTCAGCATTGAAAAACAACAACAACCTCTACATTGAAAAACACCAACAAATTCAACAACAACCTCAACATTGAAAAACAACACCAACCTCAACATTGAAAAACACCAACAAATTCAACAACAACTTCAACATTGAAAAACACCAACAAATTCAACGACAACCTCGACATTGAAAAACACCATCAAATTCAACAACAACCTCAACATTGAAAAACACCAACAACCTCAAAATTGAAAAAACACCAACAAATTCAACAACAACCTCAACATTTAAAAACAACAACAACCTCAACATTGAAAAACACCAACAAATTCAACAACAACCTCAACATTGAAAAACACCAACAAACTCAACAACAACCTCAACATTGAAAAACAACAACAACCTCAACATTGAAAAATACCAACCAATTCAACAACTACCTCAACATTGAAAAACACCAACAAATTCAACAACAAACTCAAGATTGAAAAACACCAACAAATTCAACAACCTCAACATTGAAAAACAACAACAACCTCAACATTGAAAAACACCAACAAATTCAACAACAACCTCAACATTGAAAAACACCAACAAATTCAACAACAACCTCAACATTGAAAAACAACAACAACCTCAACATTGAAAAACACCAACAAATTCAACAACAACCTCAACATTGAAAAACAACAACAACCTCAACATTGAAAAACACCAACAAATTCAACAACAACCTCAACATTGAAAAACAACAGCAAACTCAACATTGAAAAACACCAACAAATTCAACAACAACCTCAACATTGAAAAACAACAACATCCTCAACATTGAAAACCACCAACAAATTCAACAATAACCTCAACATTGAAAAACAACAACAACATCAACATTGAAAAACACCAACAAATTCAACAACAACCTCAACATTGAAAAACACCAACAAATTCAACAACAACCTCAACATTGAAAAACAACAACAACCTCAACATTGAAAAACACCAACAAATTCAACAACAACCTCAACATTGAAAAACAAGAACAACCTCAACATTGAAAAACACCAACAAATTCAACAACAACCTCAGCATTGAAAAACAACAACAACCTCAACATTGAAAAACACCAACAAATTCATCAACAACCTCAACATTGAAAAACAACAACAACCTCAACATTGAAAAACACCAACAAATTCAACAACAACTTCAACATTGAAAAACACCAACAAATTCAACAACAACCTCGAAATTGAAAAACAACAACAACCTCAACATTGAAAAACACCAACAAATTCAACAACAACCTCAACATTGAAAAACAACAACAACCTCAACATTGAAAAACACCAACAAATTCAACAACAACCTCAACATTAAAAAACAACAACAACCTCAACATTGAAAAACACCAACAAATTCAACAACAACCTCAACATTGAAACACACCAACAAATTCAACAACAACCTCAGCATTGAAAAACAACAGCAACCTCAACATTGAAAAACAACAACAACCTCAACATTGAAAAACACCAACAAATTCAACAACAACTTCAACATTGAAAAACACCAACAAATTCAACAACAACCTCGAAATTGAAAAACCCCAACAAATACAACAACAACCTCAACATTGAAAAACAACAACAACCTCAACATTGAAAAACACCAACAAATTCAACAACAACCTCAACATTGAAAAACAACAACACCCTCAACTTTGCAAAACACCAGCAAATTCAACAACAACCTCAACATTTAAAAACACCAACAAATTCAACAACAACCTCAACATTGAAAACACCAACAAATTCAACAACAACTTCAACATTTGAAAACGCCAACAAATTCAACAACAACCTCAACATTGAAAAACAACAACCTCAACATTGAAAAACACCAACAAATTCAACAATAAATTCAACATTGAAAAACACCAACAAATTCAACAACAACCTCAACATTGAAAAACAACAACAACCTCAACATTGAAAAACACCAATAAATTCAACAACAACCTCAACATTGAAAAACAACAACAACCTCAACATTGAAAAACACCAACAAATTCAACAACAACCTCAACATTGAAAAACAACAACAAATTCAACATCAACCTCAGCATTGAAAAACAACAACAACCTCTACATTGAAAAACACCAACAAATTCAACAACAACCTCAACATTGAAAAACAACACCAACCTCAACATTGAAAAACACCAACAAATTCAACAACAACCTCGAAATTGAAAAACACCAACAAATTCAACAACAACTTCAACATTGAAAAACACCAACAAATTCAACGACAACCTCGACATTGAAAAACACCATCAAATTCAACAACAACCTCAACATTGAAAAACACCAACAACCTCAAAATTGAAAAAACACCAACAAATTCAACAACAACCTCAACATTTAAAAACAACAACAACCTCAACATTGAAAAACACCAACAAATTCAACAACAACCTCAACATTGAAAAACACCAACAAACTCAACAACAACCTCAACATTGAAAAACAACAACAACCTCAACATTGAAAAATACCAACCAATTCAACAACTACCTCAACATTGAAAAACACCAACAAATTCAACAACAAACTCAAGATTGAAAAACACCAACAAATTCAACAACCTCAACATTGAAAAACAACAACAACCTCAACATTGAAAAACACCAACAAATTCAACAACAACCTCAACATTGAAAAACACCAACAAATTCAACAACAACCTCAACATTGAAAAACAACAACAACCTCAACATTGAAAAACACCAACAAATTCAACAACAACCTCAACATTGAAAAACAACAACAACCTCAACATTGAAAAACACCAACAAATTCAACAACAACCTCAACATTGAAAAACAACAGCAAACTCAACATTGAAAAACACCAACAAATTCAACAACAACCTCAACATTGAAAAACAACAACATCCTCAACATTGAAAACCACCAACAAATTCAACAATAACCTCAACATTGAAAAACAACAACAACCTCAACATTGAAAAACACCAACAAATTCAAAAACAACCTCAACATTGAAAAACACCAACAAATTCAACAACAACCTCAAAATTGAAAAACAACAACAACCTCAACATTGAAAAACACCATCAAATTCAACAACAACCTCAACATTGAAAAACAAGAACAACCTCAACATTGAAAAACACCAACAAATTCAACAACAACCTCAGCATTGAAAAACAACAACAACCTCAACATTGAAAAACACCAACAAATTCAACAACAACTTCAACATTGAAAAACACCAACAAATTCAACAACAACCTCGAAATTGAAAAACAACAACAACCTCAACATTGAAAAACACCAACAAATTCAACAACAACCTCAACATTGAAAAACAACAACAACCTCAACATTGAAAAACACCAACAAATTCAACAACAACCTCAACATTAAAAAACAACAACAAACTCAACTTTGAAAAACACCAACAAATTCAACAACAACCTCAACATTGAAAAACACCAACAAATTCAACAACAACCTCAACATTGAAAAACAACAACAACCTAAACATTGAAAAACACCAACAAATTCAACAACAACCTCAACATTGAAATACAACAACAACCTCAACATTGAAAAACACCAACAAATTCAACAACAACCTCAACATTGAAACACACCAACAAATTCAACAACAACCTCAGCATTGAAAAACAACAGCAACCTCAACATTGAAAAAACAACAACCTCAACATTGAAAAACACCAACAAATTCAACAACAACTTCAACATTGAAAAACACCAACAAATTCAACAACAACCTCGAAATTGAAAAACCCCAACAAATACAACAACAACCTCAACATTGAAAAACAACAACAACCTCAACATTGAAAAACACCAACAAATTCAACAACAACCTCAACATTGAAAAACAACAACACCCTCAACTTTGCAAAACACCAGCAAATTCAACAACAACCTCAACATTGAAAACACCAACAAATTCAACAACAACTTCAACATTTAAAAACGCCAACAAATTCAACAATAAATTCAACATTGAAAAACACCAACAAATTCAACAACAACCTCAACATTGAAAAACAACAACAACCTCAACATTGAAAAACACCAATAAATTCAACAACAACCTCAACATTGAAAAACAACAACAACCTCAACATTGAAAAACACCAACAAATTCAACAACAACCTCAACATTGAAAAACAACAACAAATTCAAAATCAACCTCAGCATTGAAAAACAACAACAACCTCTACATTGAAAAACACCAACAAATTCAACAACAACCTCAACATTGAAAAACAACACCAACCTCAACATTGAAAAACACCAACAAATTCAACAACAACCTCGAAATTGAAAAACACCAACAAATTCAACAACAACTTCAACATTGAAAAACACCAACAAATTCAACGACAACCTCGACATTGAAAAACACCATCAAATTCAACAACAACCTCAACATTGAAAAACACCAACAACCTCAAAATTGAAAAAACACCAACAAATTCAACAACAACCTCAACATTTTAAAACAACAACAACCTCAACATTGAAAAACACCAACAAATTCAACAACAACCTCAACATTGAAAAACACCAACAAACTCAACAACAACCTCAACATTGAAAAACAACAACAACCTCAACATTGAAAAATACCAACCAATTCAACAACTACCTCAACATTGAAAAACACCAACAAATTCAACAACAAACTCAAGATTGAAAAACACCAACAAATTCAACAACCTCAACATTGAAAAACAACAACAACCTCAACATTGAAAAACACCAACAAATTCAACAACAACCTCAACATTGAAAAACACCAACAAATTCAACAACAACATCAACATTGAAAAACAACAACAACCTCAACATTGAAAAACACCAACAAATTCAACAACAACCTCAACATTGAAAAACAACAACAACCTCAACATTGAAAAACACCAACAAATTCAACAACAACCTCAACATTGAAAAACAGCAGCAAACTCAACATTGAAAAACACCAACAAATTCAACAACAACCTCAACATTGAAAAACAACAACAACCTCAACATTGAAAACCACCAACAAATTCAACAATAACCTCAACATTGAAAAACAACAACAACCTCAACATTGAAAAACACCAACAAATTCAACAACAACCTCAACATTGAAAAACACCAACAAATTCAACAACAACCTCAAAATTGAAAAACAACAACAACCTCAACATTGAAAAACACCATCAAATTCAACAACAACCTCAACATTGAAAAAGAAGAACAACCTCAACATTGAAAAACACCAACAAATTCAACAACAACCTCAGCATTGAAAAACAACAACAACCTCAACATTGAAAAACACCAACAAATTCAACAACAACCTCAACATTGAAAAACAACAACAACCTCAACATTGAAAAACACCAACAAATTCAACAACAACTTCAACATTGAAAAACACCAACAAATTCAACAACAACCTCGAAATTGAAAAACACCAACAAATTCAACAACAACCTCAACATTGAAAAACAACAACAACCTCAACTTTGAAAAACACCAACAAATTCAACAACAACCTCAACATTGAAAAACAACAACAACCTCAACATAGAAAAACACCAACAAATTCAACAACAACCTCAACATTTGAAAACACCAACAAATTCAACAACAACCTCAACATTGAAAAACAACAACAATCTCAACATTGAAAAACACCAACAGATTCAACAACAACCTCAACATTGAAAAACAGCAACAACCTCAACATTGAAAAACACCAACAAATTCAACAGCAACCTCAACATTGAAAAACACCAACAAATTCAACAAAAACCTCAACATTGAAAAACACCAACAAATTCAACAACAAACTCAACATTGAAAAACACCAACAAATTCAACAACAACCTCAACATTGAAAATCAACAACATCAACATTGAAAAACACCAACAAATTCAACAACAACATCAACATTGAAAAGCACCAACAAATTCAACAACAACCTGAACATTGAAAAACAACAACAACCTCAACTTTGAAAAACACCAACAAATTCAACAACAACATCAACAGTGAAAAACAAGAACAACCTCAACATTGACAAACACCAACAAATTCAACAACAACCTCAACATTGAAAAACAACAACAACCTCAACATTGCAAAACACCAGCAAATTCAGGAACAACCTCAACATTTAAAAACACCAACAAATTCAACAACAACCTCAACATTGAAAACACCAACAAATTCAACAACAACCTCAACATTTAAAAACGCCAAAAAATTCAACAACCTCAACATTGAAAAACAAGACCCTCAACATTGAAAAACACCAACAAATTCAACAAAAAATTCAACATTGAAAAACACCAACAAATTCAACAACAACCCCGACATTGAAAAACAACAACAACCTCAACATTGAAAAACACCAACAAATTCAACAACAACGTCAACATTGAAAAACAAAAACCTCAACATTGAAAAACACCAACAAATTCAACAACAACATCAACATTGAAAAACACCAACAAATTCAACAACAACCTCAGCATTGAAAAACAACAACAACCTCAACAGTGAAAAACACCAACAAATTCAACAACAACCTCAACATTGAAAAACAACAACAACCTCAACATTGAAAAACACCAACAAATTCAACAACAACTTCAACATTGAAAAACACCAACAAATTCAACAACAACCTCGAAATTGAAAAACACCAACAAATTCAACAACAACCTCAACATTGAAAAACAACAACAACCTCAACATTGAAAAACACCAACAAATTCAACAACAACCTCAACATTGAAAAACAACAACAACCTCAACATTGAAAAACACCAACAAATTCAACAACAACCTCAACATTTAAAAACACCAACAAATTCAACAACAACCTCAACATTGAAAAACAACAACAATCTCAACATTGAAAAACACCAACAAATTGAACAACAACCTCAACATTAAAAAACAGCAACAACCTCAACATTGAAAAACACCAACAAATTCAACAACAACCTCAACATTGAAAAACACCAACAAATTCAACAACAACCTCAACATTGAAAACACCAACAAATTCAACAACAACCTCAACATTTAAAAACGCCAACAAATTCAACAACAACGTCAACATTGAAAAACAACAACCTCAACATTGAAAAACACCAACAAATTCAACAATAAATTCAACATTGAAAAACACCAACAAATTCAACAACAACCTCAACATTGAAAAACAACAACAGCCTCAACATTGAAAAACACCAATAAATTGAACAACAACCTCAACATTGAAAAACAACAACAACCTCAACATTGAAAAACACCAACAAATTCAACAACAACCTCAACATTGAAAAACAACAACAAATTCAACATCAACCTCAGCATTGAAAAACAACAACAACCTCAACATTGAAAAACACCAACAAATTCAACAACAACCTCAGCATTGAAAAACAACAACAACCTCAACAGTGAAAAACACCAACAAATTCAACAACAACCTCAACATTGAAAAACAACAACAACCTCAACATTGAAAAACACCAACAAATTCAACAACAACTTCAACATTGAAAAACACCAACAAATTCAACAACAACCTCGAAATTGAAAAACACCAACAAATTCAACAACAACCTCAACATTGAAAAACAACAACAACCTCAACATTGAAAAACACCAACAAATTCAACAACAACCTCAACATTGAAAAACAACAACAACCTCAACATTGCAAAACACCAGCAAATTCAGGAACAACCTCAACATTTAAAAACACCAACAAATTCAACAACAACCTCAACATTGAAAACACCAACAAATTCAACAACAACCTCAACATTTAAAAACGCCAAAAAATTCAACAACAACCTCAACATTGAAAAACAACAACCTCAACATTGAAAAACACGAACAAATTCAACAAAAAATTCAACATTGAAAAACACCAACAAATTCAACAACAACCCCGACATTGAAAAACAACAACAACCTCAACATTGAAAAACACCAACAAATTCAACAACAACCTCAACATTGAAAAACGACAACAACCTCAACATTGAAAAACACCAACAAATTCAACAACAACATCAACATTGAAAAACACCAACAAATTCAACAACAACCTCAGCATTGAAAAACAACAACAACCTCAACATTGAAAAACACCAACAAATTCAACAACAACCTCAACATTGAAAAACAACAACAACCTCAACATTGAAAAACACCAACAAATTCAACAACAACTTCAACATTGAAAAAGACCAACAAATTCAACAACAACTTCAACATTGAAAAACACCAACAAATTCAACAACAACCTCGAAATTGAAAAACACCAACAAATTCAACAACAACCTCAACATTGAAAAACAACAACAACCTCAACATTGAAAAACACCAACAAATTCAACAACAACCTCAACATTGAAAAACAACAACAACCTCAACATTGAAAAACACCAACAAATTCAACAACAACCTCAACATTTAAAAACACCAACAAATTCAACCACAACCTCAACATTGAAAAAACAACAACAATCTCAACATTGAAAAACACTAACAAATTCAACAACAACCTCAACATTAAAAAACAGCAACAAGCTCAACATTGAAAAACACCAACAAATTCAACAACAACCTCAACATTGAAAAACACCAACAAATTCAACAACAACCTCAACATTGAAAAACACCAACAAATTCAACTACAAACTCAACATTGAAAAACACCAACAAATTCAACAACAACCTCAACATTGAAAAACAACAACATCATTATTGAAAAACACCAACAAATTCAACAACAACCTCAACATTGAAAAGCACCAACAAATTCAACAACAACCTCAACATTGAAAAACAACAACAACCTCAACATTGAAAAACACCAACAAATTCAACAACAACCTCAACAGTGAAAAACAACAACAACCTCAACATTGAAAAACACCAGCAAATTCAACAACAACCTCAACATTGAAAAACAACAACAATCTCAACATTGAAAAACACCAACAAATTCAACAACAACCTCAACATTGAAAAACAACAACAACCTCAACATTGAAAAACACCAACAAATTCAACAACAACCTCAACATTGAAAAACACCAACAAATTCAACAACAACCTCAACATTGAAAAACAACAACAACCTAAACAATGAAAAACACCAACAAATTCAACAACAACCTCAACATTGAAAAACAACAACAACCTCAACTTTGAAAAACACCAACAAATTCAACAACAACCTCAACATTGAAAAACAACAACAACCTCAACATTGAAAAACACCAACAAATTCAACAACAACCTCAACATTTGAAAACACCAACAAATTCAACAACAACCTCAACATTGAAAAACAACAACAATCTCAACATTGAAAAACTCCAACAGATTCAACAACAACCTCAACATTGAAAAACAGCAACAACCTCAACATTGAAAAACACCAACAAATTCAACAGCAACCTCAACATTGAAAAACACCAACAAATTCAACAAAAACCTCAACATTGAAAAACAACAGCAAATTCAACAACAAACTCAACATTGAAAAACACCAACAAATTCAACAACAACCTCAACATTGAAAATCAACAACATCAACATTGAAAAACACCAACAAATTCAACAACAACATCAACATTGAAAAGCACCAACAAATTCAACACCGACCTCAACATTGAAAAACAACAACAACCTCAACTTTGAAAAACACCAACAAATACAACAACAACATCAACAGTGAAAAACAACAACAACCTCAACATTGACAAACACCAACAAATTCAAAAACAACCTCAACATTGAAAAACAACAACAACCTCAACATTGCAAAACACCAGCAAATTCAGGAACAACCTCGACATTTAAAAACACCAACAAATTCAACAACAACCTCAACATTGAAAACACCAACAAATTCAACAACAACCTCAACATTTAAAAACGCCAAAAAATTCAACAACCTCAACATTGAAAAACAAGACCCTCAACATTGAAAAACACCAACAAATTCAACAAAAAATTCAACATTGAAAAACACCAACAAATTCAACAACAACCCCGACATTGAAAAACAACAACAACCTCAACATTGAAAAACACCAACAAATTCAACAACAACGTCAACATTGAAAAACAACAACCTCAACATTGAAAAACACCAACAAATTCAACAACAACATCAACATTGAAAAACACCAACAAATTCAACAACAACCTCAGCATTGAAAAACAACAACAACCTCAACAGTGAAAAACACCAACAAATTCAACAACCTCAACATTGAAAAACAACAACAACCTCAACATTGAAAAACACCAACAAATTCAACAACAACTTCAACATTGAAAAACACCAACAAATTCAACAACAACCTCGAAATTGAAAAACACCAACGAATTCAACAACAACCTCAACATTGAAAAACAACAACAACCTCAACATTGAAAAACACCAACAAATTCAACAACAACCTCAACATTGAAAAACAACAACAACCTCAACATTGAAAAACACCAACAAATTCAACAACAACCTCAACATTTAAAAACACCAACAAATTCAACAACAACCTCAACATTGAAAACACCAACAAATTCAACAACAACCTCAACATTTAAAAACGCCAAAAAATTCAACAACAACCTCAACATTGAAAAACAACAACCTCAACATTGAAAAACACGAACAAATTCAACAAAAAATTCAACATTGAAAAACACCAACAAATTCAACAACAACCTCGACATTGAAAAACAACAACAACCTCAACATTGAAAAACACCAACAAATTCAACAACAACCTCAATATTGAAAAACAACAACAACCTCAACATTGAAAAACACCAACAAATTCAACAACAACATCAACATTGAAAAACACCAACAAATTCAACAACAACCTCAGCATTGAAAAACAACAACAACCTCAACATTGAAAAACACCAACAAATTCAACAACAACCTCAACATTGAAAAACAACAACAACCTCAACATTGAAAAACACCAACAAATTCAACAACAACTTCAACATTGAAAAACACCAACAAATTCAACAACAACTTCAACATTGAAAAACACCAACAAATTCAACAACAACCTCGAAATTGAAAAACACCAACAAATTCAACAACAACCTCAACATTGAAAAACAACAACAACCTCAACATTGAAAAACACCAACAAATTCAACAACAACCTCAACATTGAAAAACAACAACAACCTCAACATTGAAAAACACCAACAAATTCAACAACAACTTCAACATTGAAAAACACCGACAAATTCAACAACAACCTCGAAATTGAAAAACATCAACAAATTCAACAACAACCTCAACATTGAAAAACAACAACAACCTCAACTTTGAAAAACACCAACAAATTCAACAACAACCTCAACTTTGAAAAACAACAACAACCTCAACATTGAAAAACACCAACAAATTCAACAACAACCTCAACATTTGAAAACACCAACAATTTCAACAACAACCTCAACATTGAAAAACAACTACAATCTCAACATTGAAAAACACCAACAGATTCAACAACAACATCAACATTGAAAAACAGCAACAACCTCAACTTTGAAAAACACCAACAAATTCAACAGCAACCTCAACATTGAAAAACACCAACAAATTCAACAACAACCTCAACATTGAAAAACACCAACAAATTCAACAACAAACTCAACATTGAAAAACACCAACAAATTCAACAACAACCTCAACATTGAAAAACAACAACATCAACATTGAAAAACACCAACAAATTCAACAACAACATCAACATTGAAAAGCACCAACAAATTCAACAACAACCTCAACATTGAAAAACAACAACAACCTCAACTTTGAAAAACACCAACAAATTCAACAACAACCTCAACAGTGAAAAACAACAACAACCTCAACATTGACAAACACCAACAAATTCAACAACAACCTCAACATTGAAAAACAACAACAACCTCAACATTGCAAAACACCAGCAAATTCAGGAACAACCTCAACATTTAAAAACACCAACAAATTCAACAACAACCTCAACATTGAAAACACCAACAAATTCAACAACAACCTCAACATTTAAAAACGCCAAAAAATTCAACAACAACCTCAACATTGAAAAACAACAACCTCAACATTGAAAAACACGAACAAATTCAACAAAAAATTCAACATTGAAAAACACCAACAAATTCAACAACAACCCCGACATTGAAAAACAACAACAACCTCAACATTGAAAAACACCAACAAATTCAACAACAACCTCAATATTGAAAAACAACAACAACCTCAACATTGAAAAACACCAACAAATTCAACAACAACTTCAACATTGAAAAACACCGACAAATTCAACAACAACCTCGAAATTGAAAAACATCAACAAATTCAACAACAACCTCAACATTGAAAATCAACAACAACCTCAACTTTGAAAAACACCAACTAATTCAACAACAACCTCAACTTTGAAAAACAACAACAACCTCAACATTGAAAAACACCAACAAATTCAACAACAACCTCAACATTTGAAAACACCAACAATTTCAACAACAACCTCAACAGTGAAAAACAACTACAATCTCAACATTGAAAAACACCAACAGATTCAACAACAACATCAACATTGAAAAACAGCAACAACCTCAACTTTGAAAAACACCAACAAATTCAACAGCAACCTCAACATTGAAAAACACCAACAAATTCAACAACAACCTCAACATTGAAAAACACCAACAAATTCAACAACAAACTCAACATTGAAAAACACCAACAAATTCAACAACAACCTCAACATTGAAAAACAACAACATCAACATTGAAAAACACCAACAAATTCAACAACAACATCAACATTGAAAAGCACCAACAAATTCAACAACAACCTCAACATTGAAAAACAACAACAACCTCAACTTTGAAAAACACCAACAAATTCAACAACAACCTCAACAGTGAATAACAACAACAACCTCAACATTGACAAACACCAACAAATTCAACAACAACCTCAACATTGAAAAACAACAACAACCTCAACATTGCAAAACACCAGCAAATTCAGGAACAACCTCAACATTTAAAAACACCAACAAATTCAACAACAACCTCAACATTGAAAACACCAACAAATTCAACAACAACCTCAACATTTAAAAACGCCAAAAAATTCAACAACAACCTCAACATTGAAAAACAACAACCTCAACATTGAAAAACACGAACAAATTCAACAAAAAATTCAACATTGAAAAACACCAACAAATTCAACAACAACCTCGACATTGAAAAACAACAACAACCTCAACATTGAAAAACACCAACAAATTCAACAACAACCTCAATATTGAAAAACAACAACAACCTCAACATTGAAAAACACCAACAAATTCAACAACAACATCAACATTGAAAACACCAACAAATTCAACAACAACCTCAGCATTGAAAAACAACAACAACCTCAACATTGAAAAACACCAACAAATTCATCAACAACCTCAACATTGAAAAACAACAACAACCTCAACATTGAAAAACACCAACAAATTCAACAACAACTTCAACATTGAAAAACACCAACAAATTCAACAACAACTTCAACATTGAAAAACACCAACAAATTCAACAACAACATCAACATTGAAAAGCACCAACAAATTCAACAACAACCTCAACATTGAAAAACAACAACAACCTCAACTTTGAAAAACACCAACAAATTCAACAACAACCTCAACTGTGAAAAACAACAACAACCTCAACATTGACAAACACCAACAAATTCAACAACAACCTCAACATTGAAAAACAACAACAACCTCAACATTGCAAAACACCAGCAAATTCAGGAACAACCTCAACATTTAAAAACACCAACAAATTCAACAACAACCTCAACATTGAAAACACCAACAAATTCAACAACAACCTCAACATTTAAAAACGCCAAAAAATTCAACAACAACCTCAACATTGAAAAACAACAACCTCAACATTGAAAAACACGAACAAATTCAACAAAAAATTCAACATTGAAAAACACCAACAAATTCAACAACAACCCCGACATTGAAAAACAACAACAACCTCAACATTGAAAAACACCAACAAATTCAACAACAACCTCAATATTGAAAAACAACAACAACCTCAACATTGAAAAACACCAACAAATTCAACAACAACTTCAACATTGAAAAACACCGACAAATTCAACAACAACCTCGAAATTGAAAAACATCAACAAATTCAACAACAACCTCAACATTGAAAATCAACAACAACCTCAACTTTGAAAAACACCAACAAATTCAACAACAACCTCAACTTTGAAAAACAACAACAACCTCAACATTGAAAAACACCAACAAATTCAACAACAACCTCAACATTTGAAAACACCAACAATTTCAACAACAACCTCAACATTGAAAAACAACTACAATCTCAACATTGAAAAACACCAACAGATTCAACAACAACATCAACATTGAAAAACAGCAACAACCTCAACTTTGAAAAACACCAACAAATTCAACAGCAACCTCAACATTGAAAAACACCAACAAATTCAACAACAACCTCAACATTGAAAAACACCAACAAATTCAACAACAAACTCAACATTGAAAAACACCAACAAATTCAACAACAACCTCAACATTGAAAAACAACAACATCAACATTGAAAAACACCAACAAATTCAACAACAACATCAACATTGAAAAGCACCAACAAATTCAACAACAACCTCAACATTGAAAAACAACAACAACCTCAACTTTGAAAAACACCAACAAATTCAACAACAACCTCAACAGTGAAAAACAACAACAACCTCAACATTGACAAACACCAACAAATTCAACAACAACCTCAACATTGAAAAACAACAACAACCTCAACATTGCAAAACACCAGCAAATTCAGGAACAACCTCAACATTTAAAAACACCAACAAATTCAACAACAACCTCAACATTGAAAACACCAACAAATTCAACAACAACCTCAACATTTAAAAACGCCAAAAAATTCAACAACAACCTCAACATTGAAAAACAACAACCTCAACATTGAAAAACACGAACAAATTCAACAAAAAATTCAACATTGAAAAACACCAACAAATTCAACAACAACCCCGACATTGAAAAACAACAACAACCTCAACATTGAAAAACACCAACAAATTCAACAACAACCTCAATATTGAAAAACAACAACAACCTCAACATTGAAAAACACCAACAAATTCAACAACAACTTCAACATTGAAAAACACCGACAAATTCAACAACAACCTCGAAATTGAAAAACATCAACAAATTCAACAACAACCTCAACATTGAAAATCAACAACAACCTCAACTTTGAAAAACACCAACAAATTCAACAACAACCTCAACTTTGAAAAACAACAACAACCTCAACATTGAAAAACACCAACAAATTCAACAACAACCTCAACATTTGAAAACACCAACAATTTCAACAACAACCTCAACAGTGAAAAACAACTACAATCTCAACATTGAAAAACACCAACAGATTCAACAACAACATCAACATTGAAAAACAGCAACAACCTCAACTTTGAAAAACACCAACAAATTCAACAGCAACCTCAACATTGAAAAACACCAACAAATTCAACAACAACCTCAACATTGAAAAACACCAACAAATTCAACAACAAACTCAACATTGAAAAACACCAACAAATTCAACAACAACCTCAACATTGAAAAACAACAACATCAACATTGAAAAACACCAACAAATTCAACAACAACATCAACATTGAAAAGCACCAACAAATTCAACAACAACCTCAACATTGAAAAACACCAACAAATTCAACAACAACCTCAGCATTGAAAAACAACAACAACCTCAACATTGAAAAACACCAACAAATTCAACAACAACCTCAACATTGAAAAACAACAACAACCTCAACATTGAAAAACACCAACAAATTCAACAACAACTTCAACATTGAAAAACACCAACAAATTCAACAACAACTTCAACATTGAAAAACACCAACAAATTCAACAACAACCTCGAAATTGAAAAACACCAACAAATTCAACAACAACCTCAACATTGAAAAACAACAACAACCTCAACATTGAAAAACACCAACAAATTCAACAACAACCTCAACATTGAAAAACAACAACAACCTCAACATTGAAAAACACCAACAAATTCAACAACAACTTCAACATTGAAAAACACCGACAAATTCAACAACAACCTCGAAATTGAAAAACATCAACAAATTCAACAACAACCTCAACATTGAAAAACAACAACAACCTCAACTTTGAAAAACACCAACAAATTCAACAACAACCTCAACTTTGAAAAACAACAACAACCTCAACATTGAAAAACACCAACAAATTCAACAACAACCTCAACATTTGAAAACACCAACAATTTCAACAACAACCTCAACATTGAAAAACAACTACAATCTCAACATTGAAAAACACCAACAGATTCAACAACAACATCAACATTGAAAAACAGCAACAACCTCAACTTTGAAAAACACCAACAAATTCAACAGCAACCTCAACATTGAAAAACACCAACAAATTCAACAACAACCTCAACATTGAAAAACACCAACAAATTCAACAACAAACTCAACATTGAAAAACACCAACAAATTCAACAACAACCTCAACATTGAAAAACAACAACATCAACATTGAAAAACACCAACAAATTCAACAACAACATCAACATTGAAAAGCACCAACAAATTCAACAACAACCTCAACATTGAAAAACAACAACAACCTCAACTTTGAAAAACACCAACAAATTCAACAACAACCTCAACAGTGAAAAACAACAACAACCTCAACATTGACAAACACCAACAAATTCAACAACAACCTCAACATTGAAAAACAACAACAACCTCAACATTGCAAAACACCAGCAAATTCAGGAACAACCTCAACATTTAAAAACACCAACAAATTCAACAACAACCTCAACATTGAAAACACCAACAAATTCAACAACAACCTCAACATTTAAAAACGCCAAAAAATTCAACAACAACCTCAACATTGAAAAACAACAACCTCAACATTGAAAAACACGAACAAATTCAACAAAAAATTCAACATTGAAAAACACCAACAAATTCAACAACAACCCCGACATTGAAAAACAACAACAACCTCAACATTGAAAAACACCAACAAATTCAACAACAACCTCAATATTGAAAAACAACAACAACCTCAACATTGAAAAACACCAACAAATTCAACAACAACTTCAACATTGAAAAACACCGACAAATTCAACAACAACCTCGAAATTGAAAAACATCAACAAATTCAACAACAACCTCAACATTGAAAATCAACAACAACCTCAACTTTGAAAAACACCAACAAATTCAACAACAACCTCAACTTTGAAAAACAACAACAACCTCAACATTGAAAAACACCAACAAATTCAACAACAACCTCAACATTTGAAAACACCAACAATTTCAACAACAACCTCAACAGTGAAAAACAACTACAATCTCAACATTGAAAAACACCAACAGATTCAACAACAACATCAACATTGAAAAACAGCAACAACCTCAACTTTGAAAAACACCAACAAATTCAACAGCAACCTCAACATTGAAAAACACCAACAAATTCAACAACAACCTCAACATTGAAAAACACCAACAAATTCAACAACAAACTCAACATTGAAAAACACCAACAAATTCAACAACAACCTCAACATTGAAAAACAACAACATCAACATTGAAAAACACCAACAAATTCAACAACAACATCAACATTGAAAAGCACCAACAAATTCAACAACAACCTCAACATTGAAAAACAACAACAACCTCAACTTTGAAAAACACCAACAAATTCAACAACAACCTCAACAGTGAATAACAACAACAACCTCAACATTGACAAACACCAACAAATTCAACAACAACCTCAACATTGAAAAACAACAACAACCTCAACATTGCAAAACACCAGCAAATTCAGGAACAACCTCAACATTTAAAAACACCAACAAATTCAACAACAACCTCAACATTGAAAACACCAACAAATTCAACAACAACCTCAACATTTAAAAACGCCAAAAAATTCAACAACAACCTCAACATTGAAAAACAACAACCTCAACATTGAAAAACACGAACAAATTCAACAAAAAATTCAACATTGAAAAACACCAACAAATTCAACAACAACCTCGACATTGAAAAACAACAACAACCTCAACATTGAAAAACACCAACAAATTCAACAACAACCTCAATATTGAAAAACAACAACAACCTCAACATTGAAAAACACCAACAAATTCAACAACAACATCAACATTGAAAAACACCAACAAATTCAACAACAACCTCAGCATTGAAAAACAACAACAACCTCAACATTGAAAAACACCAACAAATTCATCAACAACCTCAACATTGAAAAACAACAACAACCTCAACATTGAAAAACACCAACAAATTCAACAACAACTTCAACATTGAAAAACACCAACAAATTCAACAACAACTTCAACATTGAAAAACACCAACAAATTCAACAACAACATCAACATTGAAAAGCACCAACAAATTCAACAACAACCTCAACATTGAAAAACAACAACAACCTCAACTTTGAAAAACACCAACAAATTCAACAACAACCTCAACTGTGAAAAACAACAACAACCTCAACATTGACAAACACCAACAAATTCAACAACAACCTCAACATTGAAAAACAACAACAACCTCAACATTGCAAAACACCAGCAAATTCAGGAACAACCTCAACATTTAAAAACACCAACAAATTCAACAACAACCTCAACATTGAAAACACCAACAAATTCAACAACAACCTCAACATTTAAAAACGCCAAAAAATTCAACAACAACCTCAACATTGAAAAACAACAACCTCAACATTGAAAAACACGAACAAATTCAACAAAAAATTCAACATTGAAAAACACCAACAAATTCAACAACAACCCCGACATTGAAAAACAACAACAACCTCAACATTGAAAAACACCAACAAATTCAACAACAACCTCAATATTGAAAAACAACAACAACCTCAACATTGAAAAACACCAACAAATTCAACAACAACTTCAACATTGAAAAACACCGACAAATTCAACAACAACCTCGAAATTGAAAAACATCAACAAATTCAACAACAACCTCAACATTGAAAATCAACAACAACCTCAACTTTGAAAAACACCAACAAATTCAACAACAACCTCAACTTTGAAAAACAACAACAACCTCAACATTGAAAAACACCAACAAATTCAACAACAACCTCAACATTTGAAAACACCAACAATTTCAACAACAACCTCAACATTGAAAAACAACTACAATCTCAACATTGAAAAACACCAACAGATTCAACAACAACATCAACATTGAAAAACAGCAACAACCTCAACTTTGAAAAACACCAACAAATTCAACAGCAACCTCAACATTGAAAAACACCAACAAATTCAACAACAACCTCAACATTGAAAAACACCAACAAATTCAACAACAAACTCAACATTGAAAAACACCAACAAATTCAACAACAACCTCAACATTGAAAAACAACAACATCAACATTGAAAAACACCAACAAATTCAACAACAACATCAACATTGAAAAGCACCAACAAATTCAACAACAACCTCAACATTGAAAAACAACAACAACCTCAACTTTGAAAAACACCAACAAATTCAACAACAACCTCAACAGTGAAAAACAACAACAACCTCAACATTGACAAACACCAACAAATTCAACAACAACCTCAACATTGAAAAACAACAACAACCTCAACATTGCAAAACACCAGCAAATTCAGGAACAACCTCAACATTTAAAAACACCAACAAATTCAACAACAACCTCAACATTGAAAACACCAACAAATTCAACAACAACCTCAACATTTAAAAACGCCAAAAAATTCAACAACAACCTCAACATTGAAAAACAACAACCTCAACATTGAAAAACACGAACAAATTCAACAAAAAATTCAACATTGAAAAACACCAACAAATTCAACAACAACCCCGACATTGAAAAACAACAACAACCTCAACATTGAAAAACACCAACAAATTCAACAACAACCTCAATATTGAAAAACAACAACAACCTCAACATTGAAAAACACCAACAAATTCAACAACAACTTCAACATTGAAAAACACCGACAAATTCAACAACAACCTCGAAATTGAAAAACATCAACAAATTCAACAACAACCTCAACATTGAAAATCAACAACAACCTCAACTTTGAAAAACACCAACAAATTCAACAACAACCTCAACTTTGAAAAACAACAACAACCTCAACATTGAAAAACACCAACAAATTCAACAACAACCTCAACATTTGAAAACACCAACAATTTCAACAACAACCTCAACAGTGAAAAACAACTACAATCTCAACATTGAAAAACACCAACAGATTCAACAACAACATCAACATTGAAAAACAGCAACAACCTCAACTTTGAAAAACACCAACAAATTCAACAGCAACCTCAACATTGAAAAACACCAACAAATTCAACAACAACCTCAACATTGAAAAACACCAACAAATTCAACAACAAACTCAACATTGAAAAACACCAACAAATTCAACAACAACCTCAACATTGAAAAACAACAACATCAACATTGAAAAACACCAACAAATTCAACAACAACATCAACATTGAAAAGCACCAACAAATTCAACAACAACCTCAACATTGAAAAACAACAACAACCTCAACTTTGAAAAACACCAACAAATTCAACAACAACCTCAACAGTGAATAACAACAACAACCTCAACATTGACAAACACCAACAAATTCAACAACAACCTCAACATTGAAAAACAACAACAACCTCAACATTGCAAAACACCAGCAAATTCAGGAACAACCTCAACATTTAAAAACACCAACAAATTCAACAACAACCTCAACATTGAAAACACCAACAAATTCAACAACAACCTCAACATTTAAAAACGCCAAAAAATTCAACAACAACCTCAACATTGAAAAACAACAACCTCAACATTGAAAAACACGAACAAATTCAACAAAAAATTCAACATTGAAAAACACCAACAAATTCAACAACAACCTCGACATTGAAAAACAACAACAACCTCAACATTGAAAAACACCAACAAATTCAACAACAACCTCAATATTGAAAAACAACAACAACCTCAACATTGAAAAACACCAACAAATTCAACAACAACATCAACATTGAAAAACACCAACAAATTCAACAACAACCTCAGCATTGAAAAACAACAACAACCTCAACATTGAAAAACACCAACAAATTCATCAACAACCTCAACATTGAAAAACAACAACAACCTCAACATTGAAAAACACCAACAAATTCAACAACAACTTCAACATTGAAAAACACCAACAAATTCAACAACAACTTCAACATTGAAAAACACCAACAAATTCAACAACAACATCAACATTGAAAAGCACCAACAAATTCAACAACAACCTCAACATTGAAAAACAACAACAACCTCAACTTTGAAAAACACCAACAAATTCAACAACAACCTCAACTGTGAAAAACAACAACAACCTCAACATTGACAAACACCAACAAATTCAACAACAACCTCAACATTGAAAAACAACAACAACCTCAACATTGCAAAACACCAGCAAATTCAGGAACAACCTCAACATTTAAAAACACCAACAAATTCAACAACAACCTCAACATTGAAAACACCAACAAATTCAACAACAACCTCAACATTTAAAAACGCCAAAAAATTCAACAACAACCTCAACATTGAAAAACAACAACCTCAACATTGAAAAACACGAACAAATTCAACAAAAAATTCAACATTGAAAAACACCAACAAATTCAACAACAACCCCGACATTGAAAAACAACAACAACCTCAACATTGAAAAACACCAACAAATTCAACAACAACCTCAATATTGAAAAACAACAACAACCTCAACATTGAAAAACACCAACAAATTCAACAACAACTTCAACATTGAAAAACACCGACAAATTCAACAACAACCTCGAAATTGAAAAACATCAACAAATTCAACAACAACCTCAACATTGAAAATCAACAACAACCTCAACTTTGAAAAACACCAACAAATTCAACAACAACCTCAACTTTGAAAAACAACAACAACCTCAACATTGAAAAACACCAACAAATTCAACAACAACCTCAACATTTGAAAACACCAACAATTTCAACAACAACCTCAACATTGAAAAACAACTACAATCTCAACATTGAAAAACACCAACAGATTCAACAACAACATCAACATTGAAAAACAGCAACAACCTCAACTTTGAAAAACACCAACAAATTCAACAGCAACCTCAACATTGAAAAACACCAACAAATTCAACAACAACCTCAACATTGAAAAACACCAACAAATTCAACAACAAACTCAACATTGAAAAACACCAACAAATTCAACAACAACCTCAACATTGAAAAACAACAACATCAACATTGAAAAACACCAACAAATTCAACAACAACATCAACATTGAAAAGCACCAACAAATTCAACAACAACCTCAACATTGAAAAACAACAACAACCTCAACTTTGAAAAACACCAACAAATTCAACAACAACCTCAACAGTGAATAACAACAACAACCTCAACATTGACAAACACCAACAAATTCAACAACAACCTCAACATTGAAAAACAACAACAACCTCAACATTGCAAAACACCAGCAAATTCAGGAACAACCTCAACATTTAAAAACACCAACAAATTCAACAACAACCTCAACATTGAAAACACCAACAAATTCAACAACAACCTCAACATTTAAAAACGCCAAAAAATTCAACAACAACCTCAACATTGAAAAACAACAACCTCAACATTGAAAAACACGAACAAATTCAACAAAAAATTCAACATTGAAAAACACCAACAAATTCAACAACAACCTCGACATTGAAAAACAACAACAACCTCAACATTGAAAAACACCAACAAATTCAACAACAACCTCAATATTGAAAAACAACAACAACCTCAACATTGAAAAACACCAACAAATTCAACAACAACATCAACATTGAAAAACACCAACAAATTCAACAACAACCTCAGCATTGAAAAACAACAACAACCTCAACATTGAAAAACACCAACAAATTCAACAACAACCTCAACATTGAAAAACAACAACAACCTCAACATTGAAAAACACCAACAAATTCAACAACAACTTCAACATTGAAAAACACCAACAAATTCAACAACAACTTCAACATTGAAAAACACCAACAAATTCAACAACAACCTCGAAATTGAAAAACACCAACAAATTCAACAACAACCTCAACATTGAAAAACAACAACAACCTCAACATTGAAAAACACCAACAAATTCAACAACAACCTCAACATTGAAAAACAACAACAACCTCAACATTGAAAAACACCAACAAATTCAACAACAACTTCAACATTGAAAAACACCGACAAATTCAACAACAACCTCGAAATTGAAAAACATCAACAAATTCAACAACAACCTCAACATTGAAAAACAACAACAACCTCAACTTTGAAAAACACCAACAAATTCAACAACAACCTCAGCATTGAAAAACAACAACAACCTCAACAGTGAAAAACACCAACAAATTCAACAACAACCTCAACATTGAAAAACAACAACAACCTCAACATTGAAAAACACCAACAAATTCAACAACAACTTCAACATTGAAAAACACCAACAAATTCAAGAACAACCTCGAAATTGAAAAACACCAACAAATTCAACAACAACCTCAACATTGAAAAACAACAACAACCTCAACATTGAAAAACACCAACAAATTCAACAACAACCTCAACATTGAAAAACAACAACAACCTCAACATTGAAAAACACCAACAAATTCAACAACAACCTCAACATTTAAAAACACCAACAAATTCAACAACAACCTCAACATTGAAAAACAACAACAATCTCAACATTGAAAAACACCAACAAATTGAACAACAACCTCAACATTAAAAAACAGCAACAACCTCAACATTGAAAAACACCAACAAATTCAACAACAACCTCAACATTGAAAAACACCAACAAATTCAACAACAACCTCAACATTGAAAACACCAACAAATTCAACAACAACCTCAACATTTAAAAACGCCAACAAATTCAACAACAACCTCAACATTGAAAAACAACAACCTCAACATTGAAAAACACCAACAAATTCAACAATAAATTCAACATTGAAAAACACCAACAAATTCAACAACAACCTCAACATTGAAAAACAACAACAGCCTCAACATTGAAAAACACCAATAAATTGAACAACAACCTCAACATTGAAAAACAACAACAACCTCAACATTGAAAAACACCAACAAATTCAACAACAACCTCAACATTGAAAAACAACAACAAATTCAACATCAACCTCAGCATTGAAAAACAACAACAACCTCAACATTGAAAAACACCAACAAATTCAACAACAACCTCAGCATTGAAAAACAACAACAACCTCAACAGTGAAAAACACCAACAAATTCAACAACAACCTCAACATTGAAAAACAACAACAACCTCAACATTGAAAAACACCAACAAATTCAACAACAACTTCAACATTGAAAAACACCAACAAATTCAACAACAACCTCGAAATTGAAAAACACCAACAAATTCAACAACAACCTCAACATTGAAAAACAACAACAACCTCAACATTGAAAAACACCAACAAATTCAACAACAACCTCAACATTGAAAAACAACAACAACCTCAACATTGCAAAACACCAGCAAATTCAGGAACAACCTCAACATTTAAAAACACCAACAAATTCAACAACAACCTCAACATTGAAAACACCAACAAATTCAACAACAACCTCAACATTTAAAAACGCCAAAAAATTCAACAACAACCTCAACATTGAAAAACAACAACCTCAACATTGAAAAACACGAACAAATTCAACAAAAAATTCAACATTGAAAAACACCAACAAATTCAACAACAACCCCGACATTGAAAAACAACAACAACCTCAACATTGAAAAACACCAACAAATTCAACAACAACCTCAACATTGAAAAACGACAACAACCTCAACATTGAAAAACACCAACAAATTCAACAACAACATCAACATTGAAAAACACCAACAAATTCAACAACAACCTCAGCATTGAAAAACAACAACAACCTCAACATTGAAAAACACCAACAAATTCAACAACAACCTCAACATTGAAAAACAACAACAACCTCAACATTGAAAAACACCAACAAATTCAACAACAACTTCAACATTGAAAAAGACCAACAAATTCAACAACAACTTCAACATTGAAAAACACCAACAAATTCAACAACAACCTCGAAATTGAAAAACACCAACAAATTCAACAACAACCTCAACATTGAAAAACAACAACAACCTCAACATTGAAAAACACCAACAAATTCAACAACAACCTCAACATTGAAAAACAACAACAACCTCAACATTGAAAAACACCAACAAATTCAACAACAACCTCAACATTTAAAAACACCAACAAATTCAACCACAACCTCAACATTGAAAAAACAACAACAATCTCAACATTGAAAAACACTAACAAATTCAACAACAACCTCAACATTAAAAAACAGCAACAAGCTCAACATTGAAAAACACCAACAAATTCAACAACAACCTCAACATTGAAAAACACCAACAAATTCAACAACAACCTCAACATTGAAAAACACCAACAAATTCAACAACAAACTCAACATTGAAAAACACCAACAAATTCAACAACAACCTCAACATTGAAAAACAACAACATCATTATTGAAAAACACCAACAAATTCAACAACAACCTCAACATTGAAAAGCACCAACAAATTCAACAACAACCTCAACATTGAAAAACAACAACAACCTCAACATTGAAAAACACCAACAAATTCAACAACAACCTCAACAGTGAAAAACAACAACAACCTCAACATTGAAAAACACCAACAAATTCAACAACAACCTCAACATTGAAAAACAACAACAATCTCAACATTGAAAAACACCAACAAATTCAACAACAACCTCAACATTGAAAAACAACAACAACCTCAACATTGAAAAACACCAACAAATTCAACAACAACCTCAACATTGAAAAACACCAACAAATTCAACAACAACCTCAACATTGAAAAACAACAACAACCTAAACAATGAAAAACACCAACAAATTCAACAACAACCTCAACATTGAAAAACAACAACAACCTCAACTTTGAAAAACACCAACAAATTCAACAACAACCTCAACATTGAAAAACAACAACAACCTCAACATTGAAAAACACCAACAAATTCAACAACAACCTCAACATTTGAAAACACCAACAAATTCAACAACAACCTCAACATTGAAAAACAACAACAATCTCAACATTGAAAAACTCCAACAGATTCAACAACAACCTCAACATTGAAAAACAGCAACAACCTCAACATTGAAAAACACCAACAAATTCAACAGCAACCTCAACATTGAAAAACACCAACAAATTCAACAAAAACCTCAACATTGAAAAACAACAGCAAATTCAACAACAAACTCAACATTGAAAAACACCAACAAATTCAACAACAACCTCAACATTGAAAATCAACAACATCAACATTGAAAAACACCAACAAATTCAACAACAACATCAACATTGAAAAGCACCAACAAATTCAACACCGACCTCAACATTGAAAAACAACAACAACCTCAACTTTGAAAAACACCAACAAATACAACAACAACATCAACAGTGAAAAACAACAACAACCTCAACATTGACAAACACCAACAAATTCAAAAACAACCTCAACATTGAAAAACAACAACAACCTCAACATTGCAAAACACCAGCAAATTCAGGAACAACCTCGACATTTAAAAACACCAACAAATTCAACAACAACCTCAACATTGAAAACACCAACAAATTCAACAACAACCTCAACATTTAAAAACGCCAAAAAATTCAACAACCTCAACATTGAAAAACAAGACCCTCAACATTGAAAAACACCAACAAATTCAACAAAAAATTCAACATTGAAAAACACCAACAAATTCAACAACAACCCCGACATTGAAAAACAACAACAACCTCAACATTGAAAAACACCAACAAATTCAACAACAACGTCAACATTGAAAAACAACAACCTCAACATTGAAAAACACCAACAAATTCAACAACAACATCAACATTGAAAAACACCAACAAATTCAACAACAACCTCAGCATTGAAAAACAACAACAACCTCAACAGTGAAAAACACCAACAAATTCAACAACCTCAACATTGAAAAACAACAACAACCTCAACATTGAAAAACACCAACAAATTCAACAACAACTTCAACATTGAAAAACACCAACAAATTCAACAACAACCTCGAAATTGAAAAACACCAACGAATTCAACAACAACCTCAACATTGAAAAACAACAACAACCTCAACATTGAAAAACACCAACAAATTCAACAACAACCTCAACATTGAAAAACAACAACAACCTCAACATTGAAAAACACCAACAAATTCAACAACAACCTCAACATTTAAAAACACCAACAAATTCAACAACAACCTCAACATTGAAAACACCAACAAATTCAACAACAACCTCAACATTTAAAAACGCCAAAAAATTCAACAACAACCTCAACATTGAAAAACAACAACCTCAACATTGAAAAACACGAACAAATTCAACAAAAAATTCAACATTGAAAAACACCAACAAATTCAACAACAACCTCGACATTGAAAAACAACAACAACCTCAACATTGAAAAACACCAACAAATTCAACAACAACCTCAATATTGAAAAACAACAACAACCTCAACATTGAAAAACACCAACAAATTCAACAACAACATCAACATTGAAAAACACCAACAAATTCAACAACAACCTCAGCATTGAAAAACAACAACAACCTCAACATTGAAAAACACCAACAAATTCAACAACAACCTCAACATTGAAAAACAACAACAACCTCAACATTGAAAAACACCAACAAATTCAACAACAACTTCAACATTGAAAAACACCAACAAATTCAACAACAACTTCAACATTGAAAAACACCAACAAATTCAACAACAACCTCGAAATTGAAAAACACCAACAAATTCAACAACAACCTCAACATTGAAAAACAACAACAACCTCAACATTGAAAAACACCAACAAATTCAACAACAACCTCAACATTGAAAAACAACAACAACCTCAACATTGAAAAACACCAACAAATTCAACAACAACTTCAACATTGAAAAACACCGACAAATTCAACAACAACCTCGAAATTGAAAAACATCAACAAATTCAACAACAACCTCAACATTGAAAAACAACAACAACCTCAACTTTGAAAAACACCAACAAATTCAACAACAACCTCAACTTTGAAAAACAACAACAACCTCAACATTGAAAAACACCAACAAATTCAACAACAACCTCAACATTTGAAAACACCAACAATTTCAACAACAACCTCAACATTGAAAAACAACTACAATCTCAACATTGAAAAACACCAACAGATTCAACAACAACATCAACATTGAAAAACAGCAACAACCTCAACTTTGAAAAACACCAACAAATTCAACAGCAACCTCAACATTGAAAAACACCAACAAATTCAACAACAACCTCAACATTGAAAAACACCAACAAATTCAACAACAAACTCAACATTGAAAAACACCAACAAATTCAACAACAACCTCAACATTGAAAAACAACAACATCAACATTGAAAAACACCAACAAATTCAACAACAACATCAACATTGAAAAGCACCAACAAATTCAACAACAACCTCAACATTGAAAAACAACAACAACCTCAACTTTGAAAAACACCAACAAATTCAACAACAACCTCAACAGTGAAAAACAACAACAACCTCAACATTGACAAACACCAACAAATTCAACAACAACCTCAACATTGAAAAACAACAACAACCTCAACATTGCAAAACACCAGCAAATTCAGGAACAACCTCAACATTTAAAAACACCAACAAATTCAACAACAACCTCAACATTGAAAACACCAACAAATTCAACAACAACCTCAACATTTAAAAACGCCAAAAAATTCAACAACAACCTCAACATTGAAAAACAACAACCTCAACATTGAAAAACACGAACAAATTCAACAAAAAATTCAACATTGAAAAACACCAACAAATTCAACAACAACCCCGACATTGAAAAACAACAACAACCTCAACATTGAAAAACACCAACAAATTCAACAACAACCTCAATATTGAAAAACAACAACAACCTCAACATTGAAAAACACCAACAAATTCAACAACAACTTCAACATTGAAAAACACCGACAAATTCAACAACAACCTCGAAATTGAAAAACATCAACAAATTCAACAACAACCTCAACATTGAAAATCAACAACAACCTCAACTTTGAAAAACACCAACAAATTCAACAACAACCTCAACTTTGAAAAACAACAACAACCTCAACATTGAAAAACACCAACAAATTCAACAACAACCTCAACATTTGAAAACACCAACAATTTCAACAACAACCTCAACAGTGAAAAACAACTACAATCTCAACATTGAAAAACACCAACAGATTCAACAACAACATCAACATTGAAAAACAGCAACAACCTCAACTTTGAAAAACACCAACAAATTCAACAGCAACCTCAACATTGAAAAACACCAACAAATTCAACAACAACCTCAACATTGAAAAACACCAACAAATTCAACAACAAACTCAACATTGAAAAACACCAACAAATTCAACAACAACCTCAACATTGAAAAACAACAACATCAACATTGAAAAACACCAACAAATTCAACAACAACATCAACATTGAAAAGCACCAACAAATTCAACAACAACCTCAACATTGAAAAACAACAACAACCTCAACTTTGAAAAACACCAACAAATTCAACAACAACCTCAACAGTGAATAACAACAACAACCTCAACATTGACAAACACCAACAAATTCAACAACAACCTCAACATTGAAAAACAACAACAACCTCAACATTGCAAAACACCAGCAAATTCAGGAACAACCTCAACATTTAAAAACACCAACAAATTCAACAACAACCTCAACATTGAAAACACCAACAAATTCAACAACAACCTCAACATTTAAAAACGCCAAAAAATTCAACAACAACCTCAACATTGAAAAACAACAACCTCAACATTGAAAAACACGAACAAATTCAACAAAAAATTCAACATTGAAAAACACCAACAAATTCAACAACAACCTCGACATTGAAAAACAACAACAACCTCAACATTGAAAAACACCAACAAATTCAACAACAACCTCAATATTGAAAAACAACAACAACCTCAACATTGAAAAACACCAACAAATTCAACAACAACATCAACATTGAAAAACACCAACAAATTCAACAACAACCTCAGCATTGAAAAACAACAACAACCTCAACATTGAAAAACACCAACAAATTCAACAACAACCTCAACATTGAAAAACAACAACAACCTCAACATTGAAAAACACCAACAAATTCAACAACAACTTCAACATTGAAAAACACCAACAAATTCAACAACAACTTCAACATTGAAAAACACCAACAAATTCAACAACAACATCAACATTGAAAAGCACCAACAAATTCAACAACAACCTCAACATTGAAAAACAACAACAACCTCAACTTTGAAAAACACCAACAAATTCAACAACAACCTCAACTGTGAAAAACAACAACAACCTCAACATTGACAAACACCAACAAATTCAACAACAACCTCAACATTGAAAAACAACAACAACCTCAACATTGCAAAACACCAGCAAATTCAGGAACAACCTCAACATTTAAAAACACCAACAAATTCAACAACAACCTCAACATTGAAAACACCAACAAATTCAACAACAACCTCAACATTTAAAAACGCCAAAAAATTCAACAACAACCTCAACATTGAAAAACAACAACCGCAACATTGAAAAACACGAACAAATTCAACAAAAAATTCAACATTGAAAAACACCAACAAATTCAACAACAACCCCGACATTGAAAAACAACAACAACCTCAACATTGAAAAACACCAACAAATTCAACAACAACCTCAACATTGAAAAACACCAACAAATTCAACAACAACTTCAACATTGAAAAACACCGACAAATTCAACAACAACCTCGAAATTGAAAAACATCAACAAATTCAACAACAACCTCAACATTGAAAATCAACAACAACCTCAACTTTGAAAAACACCAACAAATTCAACAACAACCTCAACTTTGAAAAACAACAACAACCTCAACATTGAAAAACACCAACAAATTCAACAACAACCTCAACATTTGAAAACACCAACAATTTCAACAACAACCTCAACATTGAAAAACAACTACAATCTCAACATTGAAAAACACCAACAGATTCAACAACAACATCAACATTGAAAAACAGCAACAACCTCAACTTTGAAAAACACCAACAAATTCAACAGCAACCTCAACATTGAAAAACACCAACAAATTCAACAACAACCTCAACATTGAAAAACACCAACAAATTCAACAACAAACTCAACATTGAAAAACACCAACAAATTCAACAACAACCTCAACATTGAAAAACAACAACATCAACATTGAAAAACACCAACAAATTCAACAACAACATCAACATTGAAAAGCACCAACAAATTCAACAACAACCTCAACATTGAAAAACAACAACAACCTCAACTTTGAAAAACACCAACAAATTCAACAACAACCTCAACAGTGAATAACAACAACAACCTCAACATTGACAAACACCAACAAATTCAACAACAACCTCAACATTGAAAAACAACAACAACCTCAACATTGCAAAACACCAGCAAATTCAGGAACAACCTCAACATTTAAAAACACCAACAAATTCAACAACAACCTCAACATTGAAAACACCAACAAATTCAACAACAACCTCAACATTTAAAAACGCCAAAAAATTCAACAACAACCTCAACATTGAAAAACAACAACCTCAACATTGAAAAACACGAACAAATTCAACAAAAAATTCAACATTGAAAAACACCAACAAATTCAACAACAACCTCGACATTGAAAAACAACAACAACCTCAACATTGAAAAACACCAACAAATTCAACAACAACCTCAATATTGAAAAACAACAACAACCTCAACATTGAAAAACACCAACAAATTCAACAACAACATCAACATTGAAAAACACCAACAAATTCAACAACAACCTCAGCATTGAAAAACAACAACAACCTCAACATTGAAAAACACCAACAAATTCAACAACAACCTCAACATTGAAAAACAACAACAACCTCAACATTGAAAAACACCAACAAATTCAACAACAACTTCAACATTGAAAAACACCAACAAATTCAACAACAACTTCAACATTGAAAAACACCAACAAATTCAACAACAACCTCGAAATTGAAAAACACCAACAAATTCAACAACAACCTCAACATTGAAAAACAACAACAACCTCAACATTGAAAAACACCAACAAATTCAACAACAACCTCAACATTGAAAAACAACAACAACCTCAACATTGAAAAACACCAACAAATTCAACAACAACTTCAACATTGAAAAACACCGACAAATTCAACAACAACCTCGAAATTGAAAAACATCAACAAATTCAACAACAACCTCAACATTGAAAAACAACAACAACCTCAACTTTGAAAAACACCAACAAATTCAACAACAACCTCAACTTTGAAAAACAACAACAACCTCAACATTGAAAAACACCAACAAATTCAACAACAACCTCAACATTTGAAAACACCAACAATTTCAACAACAACCTCAACATTGAAAAACAACTACAATCTCAACATTGAAAAACACCAACAGATTCAACAACAACATCAACATTGAAAAACAGCAACAACCTCAACTTTGAAAAACACCAACAAATTCAACAGCAACCTCAACATTGAAAAACACCAACAAATTCAACAACAACCTCAACATTGAAAAACACCAACAAATTCAACAACAAACTCAACATTGAAAAACACCAACAAATTCAACAACAACCTCAACATTGAAAAACAACAACATCAACATTGAAAAACACCAACAAATTCAACAACAACATCAACATTGAAAAGCACCAACAAATTCAACAACAACCTCAACATTGAAAAACAACAACAACCTCAACTTTGAAAAACACCAACAAATTCAACAACAACCTCAACAGTGAAAAACAACAACAACCTCAACATTGACAAACACCAACAAATTCAACAACAACCTCAACATTGAAAAACAACAACAACCTCATCATTGCAAAACACCAGCAAATTCAGGAACAACCTCAACATTTAAAAACACCAACAAATTCAACAACAACCTCAACATTGAAAACACCAACAAATTCAACAACAACCTCAACATTTAAAAACGCCAAAAAATTCAACAACAACCTCAACATTGAAAAACAACAACCTCAACATTGAAAAACACGAACAAATTCAACAAAAAATTCAACATTGAAAAACACCAACAAATTCAACAACAACCCCGACATTGAAAAACAACAACAACCTCAACATTGAAAAACACCAACAAATTCAACAACAACCTCAATATTGAAAAACAACAACAACCTCAACATTGAAAAACACCAACAAATTCAACAACAACTTCAACATTGAAAAACACCGACAAATTCAACAACAACCTCGAAATTGAAAAACATCAACAAATTCAACAACAACCTCAACATTGAAAATCAACAACAACCTCAACTTTGAAAAACACCAACAAATTCAACAACAACCTCAACTTTGAAAAACAACAACAACCTCAACATTGAAAAACACCAACAAATTCAACAACAACCTCAACATTTGAAAACACCAACAATTTCAACAACAACCTCAACATTGAAAAACAACTACAATCTCAACATTGAAAAACACCAACAGATTCAACAACAACATCAACATTGAAAAACAGCAACAACCTCAACTTTGAAAAACACCAACAAATTCAACAGCAACCTCAACATTGAAAAACACCAACAAATTCAACAACAACCTCAACATTGAAAAACACCAACAAATTCAACAACAAACTCAACATTGAAAAACACCAACAAATTCAACAACAACCTCAACATTGAAAAACAACAACATCAACATTGAAAAACACCAACAAATTCAACAACAACATCAACATTGAAAAGCACCAACAAATTCAACAACAACCTCAACATTGAAAAACAACAACAACCTCAACTTTGAAAAACACCAACAAATTCAACAACAACCTCAACAGTGAATAACAACAACAACCTCAACATTGACAAACACCAACAAATTCAACAACAACCTCAACATTGAAAAACAACAACAACCTCAACATTGCAAAACACCAGCAAATTCAGGAACAACCTCAACATTTAAAAACACCAACAAATTCAACAACAACCTCAACATTGAAAACACCAACAAATTCAACAACAACCTCAACATTTAAAAACGCCAAAAAATTCAACAACAACCTCAACATTGAAAAACAACAACCTCAACATTGAAAAACACGAACAAATTCAACAAAAAATTCAACATTGAAAAACACCAACAAATTCAACAACAACCTCGACATTGAAAAACAACAACAACCTCAACATTGAAAAACACCAACAAATTCAACAACAACCTCAATATTGAAAAACAACAACAACCTCAACATTGAAAAACACCAACAAATTCAACAACAACATCAACATTGAAAAACACCAACAAATTCAACAACAACCTCAGCATTGAAAAACAACAACAACCTCAACATTGAAAAACACCAACAAATTCAACAACAACCTCAACATTGAAAAACAACAACAACCTCAACATTGAAAAACACCAACAAATTCAACAACAACTTCAACATTGAAAAACACCAACAAATTCAACAACAACTTCAACATTGAAAAACACCAACAAATTCAACAACAACCTCGAAATTGAAAAACACCAACAAATTCAACAACAACCTCAACATTGAAAAACAACAACAACCTCAACATTGAAAAACACCAACAAATTCAACAACAACCTCAACATTGAAAAACAACAACAACCTCAACATTGAAAAACACCAACAAATTCAACAACAACCTCAACATTTAAAAACACCAACAAATTCAACAACAACCTCAACATTGAAAAGCACCAACAAATTCAACAACAAACTCAACATTGAAAAACACCAACAAATTCAACAACAACCTCAACATTGAAAAACAACAACATCATTATTGAAAAACACCAACAAATTCAACAACAACATCAACATTGAAAAGCACCAACAAATTCAACAACAACCTCAACATTGAAAAACAACAACAACCTCAACTTTGAAAAACACCAACAAATACAACAACAACATCAACAGTGAAAAACAACAACAACCTCAACATTGACAAACACCAACAAATTCAAAAACAACCTCAACATTGAAAAACAACAACAACCTCAACATTGCAAAACACCAGCAAATTCAGGAACAACCTCAACATTTAAAAACACCAACAAATTCAACAACAACCTCAACATTGAAAACACCAACAAATTCAACAACAACCTCAACATTTAAAAACGCCAAAAAATTCAACAACCTCAACATTGAAAAACAAGACCCTCAACATTGAAAAACACCAACAAATTCAACAAAAAATTCAACATTGAAAAACACCAACAAATTCAACAACAACCCCGACATTGAAAAACAACAACAACCTCAACATTGAAAAACACCAACAAATTCAACAACAACGTCAACATTGAAAAACAACAACCTCAACATTGAAAAACACCAACAAATTCAACAACAACATCAACATTGAAAAACACCAACAAATTCAACAACAACCTCAGCATTGAATAACAACAACAACCTCAACAGTGAAAAACACCAACAAATTCAACAACCTCAACATTGAAAAACAACAACAACCTCAACATTGAAAAACACCAACAAATTCAACAACAACTTCAACATTGAAAAACACCAACAAATTCAACAACAACCTCGAAATTGAAAAACACCAACAAATTCAACAACAACCTCAACATTGAAAAACAACAACAACCTCAACATTGAAAAACACCAACAAATTCAACAACAACCTCAACATTGAAAAACAACAACAACCTCAACATTGAAAAACACCAACAAATTCAACAACAACCTCAACATTTAAAAACACCAACAAATTCAACAACAACCTCAACATTGAAAAACAACAACAATCTCAACATTGAAAAACACCAACAAATTCAACAACAACCTCAACATTAAAAAACAGCAACAACCTCAACATTGAAAAACACCAACAAATTCAACAACAACCTCAACATTGAAAAACACCAACAAATTCAACAACAACCTCAACATTGAAAACACCAACAAATTCAACAACAACCTCAACATTTAAAAACGCCAACAAATTCAACAACAACCTCAACATTGAAAAACAACAACCTCAACATTGAAAAACACCAACAAATTCAACAATAAATTCAACATTGAAAAACACCAACAAATTCAACAACAACCTCAACATTGAAAAACAACAACAGCCTCAACATTGAAAAACACCAATAAATTCAACAACAACCTCAACATTGAAAAACAACAACAACCTCAACATTGAAAAACACCAACAAATTCAACAACAACCTCAACATTGAAAAACAACAACAAATTCAACATCAACCTCAGCATTGAAAAACAACAACAACCTCAACATTGAAAAACACCAACAAATTCAACAACAACCTCAACATTGAAAAACAACACCAACCTCAACATTGAAAAACACCAACAAATTCAACAACAACCTCGAAATTGAAAAACACCAACAAATTCAACAACAACTTCAACATTGAAAAACACCAACAAATTCAACAACAACCTCGACATTGAAAAACACCATCAAATTCAACAACAACCTCAACATTGAAATACACCAACAACCTCAAAATTGAAAAAACACCAACAAATTCACAACAACCTCAACATTTAAAAACAACAACAACCTCAACATTGAAAAACACCAACAATTTCAACAACAACTTCAACATTGAAAAACACCAACAAACTCAACAACAACCTCAACATTGAAAAACAACAACAACCTCAACATTGAAAAACACCAACAAATTCAACAACAAACTCAAGATTGAAAAAACACCAACAAATTCAACAACCTCAACATTGAAAAACAACAACAACCTCAACATTGAAAAACACCAACAAATTCAACAACAACCTCAACATTGAAAAACACCAACAAATTCAACAACAACCTCAACATTGAAAAACAACAACAACCTCAACATTGAAAAACACCAACAAATTCAACAACAACCTCAACATTGAAAAACAACAACAACCTCAACATTGAAAAACACCAACAAATTCAACAACAACCTCAACATTGAAAAACAACAGCAAACTCAACATTGAAAAACACCAACAAATTCAACAACAACCTCAACATTGAAAAACAACAACATCCTCAACATTGAAAACCACCAACAAATTCAACAATAACCTCAACATTGAAAAACAACAACAACATCAACATTGAAAAACACCAACAAATTCAACAACAACCTCAACATTGAAAAACACCAACAAATTCAACAACAACCTCAACATTGAAAAACAACAACAACCTCAACATTGAAAAACACCAACAAATTCAACAACAACCTCAACATTGAAAAACAAGAACAACCTCAACATTGAAAAACACCAACAAATTCAACAACAACCTCAGCATTGAAAAACAACAACAACCTCAACATTGAAAAACACCAACAAATTCAACAACAACCTCAACATTGAAAAACAACAACAACCTCAACATTGAAAAACACCAACAAATTCAACAACAACCTCAACATTGAAAACACCAACAAATTCAACAACAACCTCAACATTTAAAAACGCCAAAAAATTCAACAACCTCAACATTGAAAAACAAGACCCTCAACATTGAAAAACACCAACAAATTCAACAAAAAATTCAACATTGAAAAACACCAACAAATTCAACAACAACCCCGACATTGAAAAACAACAACAACCTCAACATTGAAAAACACCAACAAATTCAACAACAACGTCAACATTGAAAAACAACAACCTCAACATTGAAAAACACCAACAAATTCAACAACAACATCAACATTGAAAAACACCAACAAATTCAACAACAACCTCAGCATTGAATAACAACAACAACCTCAACAGTGAAAAACACCAACAAATTCAACAACCTCAACATTGAAAAACAACAACAACCTCAACATTGAAAAACACCAACAAATTCAACAACAACTTCAACATTGAAAAACACCAACAAATTCAACAACAACCTCGAAATTGAAAAACACCAACAAATTCAACAACAACCTCAACATTGAAAAACAACAACAACCTCAACATTGAAAAACACCAACAAATTCAACAACAACCTCAACATTGAAAAACAACAACAACCTCAACATTGAAAAACACCAACAAATTCAACAACAACCTCAACATTTAAAAACACCAACAAATTCAACAACAACCTCAACATTGAAAAACAACAACAATCTCAACATTGAAAAACACCAACAAATTCAACAACAACCTCAACATTAAAAAACAGCAACAACCTCAACATTGAAAAACACCAACAAATTCAACAACAACCTCAACATTGAAAAACACCAACAAATTCAACAACAACCTCAACATTGAAAACACCAACAAATTCAACAACAACCTCAACATTTAAAAACGCCAACAAATTCAACAACAACCTCAACATTGAAAAACAACAACCTCAACATTGAAAAACACCAACAAATTCAACAATAAATTCAACATTGAAAAACACCAACAAATTCAACAACAACCTCAACATTGAAAAACAACAACAGCCTCAACATTGAAAAACACCAATAAATTCAACAACAACCTCAACATTGAAAAACAACAACAACCTCAACATTGAAAAACACCAACAAATTCAACAACAACCTCAACATTGAAAAACAACAACAAATTCAACATCAACCTCAGCATTGAGAAATAACAACAACCTCAACTTTGAAAAACACCAACAAATTCAACAACAACCTCAACATTGAAAAACAACACCAACCTCAACATTGAAAAACACCAACAAATTCAACAACAACCTCGAAATTGAAAAACACCAACAAATTCAACAACAACTTCAACATTGAAAAACACCAACAAATTCAACAACAACCTCGACATTGAAAAACACCATCAAATTCAACAACAACCTCAACATTGAAATACACCAACAACCTCAAAATTGAAAAAACACCAACAAATTCACAACAACCTCAACATTTAAAAACAACAACAACCTCAACATTGAAAAACACCAACAAATTCAACAACAACTTCAACATTGAAAAACACCAACAAACTCAACAACAACCTCAACATTGAAAAACAACAACAACCTCAACATTGAAAAACACCAACAAATTCAACAACAAACTCAAGATTGAAAAACACCAACAAATTCAACAACCTCAACATTGAAAAACAACAACAACCTCAACATTGAAAAACACCAACAAATTCAACAACAACCTCAACATTGAAAAACACCAACAAATTCAACAACAACCTCAACATTGAAAAACAACAACAACCTCAACATTGAAAAACACCAACAAATTCAACAACAACCTCAACATTGAAAAACAACAGCAAACTCAACATTGAAAAACACCAACAAATTCAACAACAACCTCAACATTGAAAAACAACAACATCCTCAACATTGAAAACCACCAACAAATTCAACAATAACCTCAACATTGAAAAACAACAACAACATCAACATTGAAAAACACCAACAAATTCAACAACAACCTCAACATTGAAAAACACCAACAAATTCAACAACAACCTCAACATTGAAAAACAACAACAACCTCAACATTGAAAAACACCAACAAATTCAACAACAACCTCAACATTGAAAAACAAGAACAACCTCAACATTGAAAAACACCAACAAATTCAACAACAACCTCAGCATTGAAAAACAACAACAACCTCAACATTGAAAAACACCAACAAATTCAACAACAAACTCAACATTGAAAAACAACAACAACCTCAACATTGAAAAACACCAACAAATTCAACAACAACTTCAACATTGAAAAACACCAACAAATTCAACAACAACCTCGAAATTGAAAAACAACAACAACCTCAACATTGAAAAACACCAACAAATTCAACAACAACCTCAACATTGAAAAACAACAACAACCTCAACATTGAAAAACACCAACAAATTCAACAACAACCTCAACATTAAAAAACAACAACAACCTCAACATTGAAAAACACCAACAAATTCAACAACAACCTCAACATTGAAACACACCAACAAATTCAACAACAACCTCAGCATTGAAAAACAACAGCAACCTCAACATTGAAAAACAACAACAACCTCAACATTGAAAAACACCAACAAATTCAACAACAACTTCAACATTGAAAAACACCAACAAATTCAACAACAACCTCGAAATTGAAAAACCCCAACAAATACAACAACAACCTCAACATTGAAAAACAACAACAACCTCAACATTGAAAAACACCAACAAATTCAACAACAACCTCAACATTGAAAAACAACAACACCCTCAACTTTGCAAAACACCAGCAAATTCAACAACAACCTCAACATTTAAAAACACCAACAAATTCAACAACAACCTCAACATTGAAAACACCAACAAATTCAACAACAACTTCAACATTTAAAAACGCCAACAAATTCAACAACAACCTCAACATTGAAAAACAACAACCTCAACATTGAAAAACACCAACAAATTCAACAATAAATTCAACATTGAAAAACACCAACAAATTCAACAACAACCTCAACATTGAAAAACAACAACAACCTCAACATTGAAAAACACCAATAAATTCAACAACAACCTCAACATTGAAAAACAACAACAACCTCAACATTGAAAAACACCAACAAATTCAACAACAACCTCAACATTGAAAAACAACAACAAATTCAACATCAACCTCAGCATTGAAAAACAACAACAACCTCTACATTGAAAAACACCAACAAATTCAACAACAACCTCAACATTGAAAAACAACACCAACCTCAACATTGAAAAACACCAACAAATTCAACAACAACCTCGAAATTGAAAAACACCAACAAATTCAACAACAACTTCAACATTGAAAAACACCAACAAATTCAACGACAAACTCAAGATTGAAAAACACCAACAAATTCAACAACCTCAACATTGAAAAACAACAACAACCTCAACATTGAAAAACACCAACAAATTCAACAACAACCTCAACATTGAAAAACACCAACAAATTCAACAACAACCTCAACATTGAAAAACAACAACAACCTCAACATTGAAAAACACCAACAAATTCAACAACAACCTCAACATTGAAAAACAACAACAACCTCAACATTGAAAAACACCAACAAATTCAACAACAACCTCAACATTGAAAAACAACAGCAAACTCAACATTGAAAAACACCAACAAATTCAACAACAACCTCAACATTGAAAAACAACAACATCCTCAACATTGAAAAGCACCAACAAATTCAACAATAACCTCAACATTGAAAAACAACAACAACCTCAACATTGAAAAACACCAACAAATTCAAAAACAACCTCAACATTGAAAAACACCAACAAATTCAACAACAACCTCAAAATTGAAAAACAACAACAACCTCAACATTGAAAAACACCATCAAATTCAACAACAACCTCAACATTGAAAAACAAGAACAACCTCAACATTGAAAAACACCAACAAATTCAACAACAACCTCAGCATTGAAAAACAACAACAACCTCAACATTGAAAAACACCAACAAATTCAACAACAATTTCAACATTGAAAAACACCAACAAATTCAACAACAACCTCGAAATTGAAAAACAACAACAACCTCAACATTGAAAAACACCAACAAATTCAACAACAACCTCAACATTGAAAAACAACAACAACCTCAACATTGAAAAACACCAACAAATTCAACAACAACCTCAACATTAAAAAACAACAACAAACTCAACTTTGAAAAACACCAACAAATTCAACAACAACCTCAACATTGAAAAACACCAACAAATTCAACAACAACCTCAACATTGAAAAACAACAACAACCTAAACATTGAAAAACACCAACAAATTCAACAACAACCTCAACATTGAAAAACAACAACAACCTCAACATTGAAAAACACCAACAAATTCAACAACAACCTCAACATTGAAACACACCAACAAATTCAACAACAACCTCAGCATTGAAAAACAACAGCAACCTCAACATTGAAAAAACAACAACCTCAACATTGAAAAACACCAACAAATTCAACAACAACTTCAACATTGAAAAACACCAACAAATTCAACAACAACCTCGAAATTGAAAAACCCCAACAAATACAACAACAACCTCAACATTGAAAAACAACAACAACCTCAACATTGAAAAACACCAACAAATTCAACAACAACCTCAACATTGAAAAACAACAACACCCTCAACTTTGCAAAACACCAGCAAATTCAACAACAACCTCAACATTGAAAACACCAACAAATTCAACAACAACTTCAACATTTAAAAACGCCAACAAATTCAACAATAAATTCAACATTGAAAAACACCAACAAATTCAACAACAACCTCAACATTGAAAAACAACAACAACCTCAACATTGAAAAACACCAATAAATTCAACAACAACCTCAACATTGAAAAACAACAACAACCTCAACATTGAAAAACACCAACAAATTCAACAACAACCTCAACATTGAAAAACAACAACAAATTCAACATCAACTTCAGCATTGAAAAACAACAACAACCTCTACATTGAAAAACACCAACAAATTCAACAACAACCTCAACATTGAAAAACAACACCAACCTCAACATTGAAAAACACCAACAAATTCAACAACAACCTCGAAATTGAAAAACACCAACAAATTCAACAACAACTTCAACATTGAAAAACACCAACAAATTCAACGACAACCTCGACATTGAAAAACACCATCAAATTCAACAACAACCTCAACATTGAAAAACACCAACAACCTCAAAATTGAAAAAACACCAACAAATTCAACAACAACCTCAACATTTTAAAACAACAACAACCTCAACATTGAAAAACACCAACAAATTCAACAACAACCTCAACATTGAAAAACACCAACAAACTCAACAACAACCTCAACATTGAAAAACAACAACAACCTCAACATTGAAAAATACCAACCAATTCAACAACTACCTCAACATTGAAAAACACCAACAAATTCAACAACAAACTCAAGATTGAAAAACACCAACAAATTCAACAACCTCAACATTGAAAAACAACAACAACCTCAACATTGAAAAACACCAACAAATTCAACAACAACCTCAACATTGAAAAACACCAACAAATTCAACAACAACATCAACATTGAAAAACAACAACAACCTCAACATTGAAAAACACCAACAAATTCAACAACAACCTCAACATTGAAAAACAACAACAACCTCAACATTGAAAAACACCAACAAATTCAACAACAACCTCAACATTGAAAAACAACAGCAAACTCAACATTGAAAAACACCAACAAATTCAACAACAACCTCAACATTGAAAAACAACAACAACCTCAACATTGAAAACCACCAACAAATTCAACAATAACCTCAACATTGAAAAACAACAACAACCTCAACATTGAAAAACACCAACAAATTCAACAACAACCTCAACATTGAAAAACACCAACAAATTCAACAACAACCTCAACATTGAAAAACAACAACAACCTCAACATTGAAAAACACCATCAAATTCAACAACAACCTCAACATTGAAAAACAAGAACAACCTCAACATTGAAAAACACCAACAAATTCAACAACAACCTCAGCATTGAAAAACAACAACAACCTCAACATTGAAAAACACCAACAAATTCAACAACAACCTCAACATTGAAAAACAACAACAACCTCAACATTGAAAAACACCAACAAATTCAACAACAACTTCAACATTGAAAAACACCAACAAATTCAACAACAACCTCGAAATTGAAAAACACCAACAAATTCAACAACAACCTCAACATTGAAAAACAACAACAACCTCAACTTTGAAAAACACCAACAAATTCAACAACAACCTCAACATTGAAAAACAACAACAACCTCAACATTGAAAAACACCAACAAATTCAACAACAACCTCAACATTTGAAAACACCAACAAATTCAACAACAACCTCAACATTGAAAAACAACAACAATCTCAACATTGAAAAACACCAACAGATTCAACAACAACCTCAACATTGAAAAACAGCAACAACCTCAACATTGAAAAACACCAACAAATTCAACAGCAACCTCAACATTGAAAAACACCAACAAATTCAACAAAAACCTCAACATTGAAAAACACCAACAAATTCAACAACAAACTCAACATTGAAAAACACCAACAAATTCAACAACAACCTCAACATTGAAAATCAACAACATCAACATTGAAAAACACCAACAAATTCAACAACAACATCAACATTGAAAAGCACCAACAAATTCAACAACAACCTGAACATTGAAAAACAACAACAACCTCAACTTTGAAAAACACCAACAAATTCAACAACAACATCAACAGTGAAAAACAAGAACAACTTCAACATTGACAAACACCAACAAATTCAACAACAACCTCAACATTGAAAAACAACAACAACCTCAACATTGCAAAACACCAGCAAATTCAGGAACAACCTCAACATTTAAAAACACCAACAAATTCAACAACAACCTCAACATTGAAAACACCAACAAAGTCAACAACAACCTCAACATTTAAAAACGCCAAAAAATTCAACAACCTCAACATTGAAAAACAAGACCCTCAACATTGAAAAACACCAACAAATTCAACAAAAAATTCAACATTGAAAAACACCAACAAATTCAACAACAACCCCGACATTGAAAAACAACAACAACCTCAACATTGAAAAACACCAACAAATTCAACAACAACGTCAACATTGAAAAACAACAACCTCAACATTGAAAAACACCAACAAATTCAACAACAACATCAACATTGAAAAACACCAACAAATTCAACAACAACCTCAGCATTGAAAAACAACAACAACCTCAACAGTGAAAAACACCAACAAATTCAACAACAACCTCAACATTGAAAAACAACAACAACCTCAACATTGAAAAACACCAACAAATTCAACAACAACTTCAACATTGAAAAACACCAACAAATTCAACAACAACCTCGAAATTGAAAAACACCAACAAATTCAACAACAACCTCAACATTGAAAAACAACAACAACCTCAACATTGAAAAACACCAACAAATTCAACAACAACCTCAACATTGAAAAACAACAACAACCTCAATATTGAAAAACACCAACAAATTCAACAACAACCTCAACATTTAAAAACACCAACAAATTCAACAACAACCTCAACATTGAAAAACAACAACAATCTCAACATTGAAAAACACCAACAAATTGAACAACAACCTCAACATTAAAAAACAGCAACAACCTCAACATTGAAAAACACCAACAAATTCAACAACAACCTCAACATTGAAAAACACCAACAAATTCAACAACAACCTCAACATTGAAAACACCAACAAATTCAACAACAACCTCAACATTTAAAAACGCCAACAAATTCAACAACAACCTCAACATTGAAAAACAACAACCTCAACATTGAAAAACACCAACAAATTCAACAATAAATTCAACATTGAAAAACACCAACAAATTCAACAACAACCTCAACATTGAAAAACAACAACAGCCTCAACATTGAAAAACACCAATAAATTGAACAACAACCTCAACATTGAAAAACAACAACAACCTCAACATTGAAAAACACCAACAAATTCAACAACAACCTCAACATTGAAAATCAACAACAAATTCAACATCAACCTCAGCATTGAAAAACAACAACAACCTCAACATTGAAAAACACCAACAAATTCAACAACAACCTCAGCATTGAAAAACAACAACAACCTCAACAGTGAAAAACACCAACAAATTCAACAACAACCTCAACATTGAAAAACAACAACAACCTCAACATTGAAAAACACCAACAAATTCAACAACAACTTCAACATTGAAAAACACCAACAAATTCAACAACAACCTCGAAATTGAAAAACACCAACAAATTCAACAACAACCTCAACATTGAAAAACAACAACAACCTCAACATTGCAAAACACCAGCAAATTCAGGAACAACCTCAACATTTAAAAACACCAACAAATTCAACAACAACCTCAACATTGAAAACACCAACAAATTCAACAACAACCTCAACATTTAAAAACGCCAAAAAATTCAACAACAACCTCAACATTGAAAAACAACAACCTCAACATTGAAAAACACGAACAAATTCAACAAAAAATTCAACATTGAAAAACACCAACAAATTCAACAACAACCCCGACATTGAAAAACAACAACAACCTCAACATTGAAAAACACCAACAAATTCAACAACAACCTCAACATTGAAAAACAACAACAACCTCAACATTGAAAAGCACCAACAAATTCAACAACAACATCAACATTGAAAAACACCAACAAATTCAACAACAACCTCAGCATTGAAAAACAACAACAACCTCAACATTGAAAAACACCAACAAATTCAACAACAACCTCAACATTGAAAAACAACAACAACCTCAACATTGAAAAACACCAACAAATTCAACAACAACTTCAACATTGAAAAACACCAACAAATTCAACAACAACTTCAACATTGAAAAACACCAACAAATTCAACAACAACCTCGAAATTGAAAAACACCAACAAATTCAACAACAACCTCAACATTGAAAAACAACAACAACCTCAACATTGAAAAACACCAACAAATTCAACAACAACCTCAACATTGAAAAACAACAACAATCTCAACATTGAAAAACACTAACAAATTCAACAACAACCTCAACATTAAAAAACAGCAACAAGCTCAACATTGAAAAACACCAACAAATTCAACAACAACCTCAACATTGAAAAACACCAACAAATTCAACAACAACCTCAACATTGAAAAACACCAACAAATTCAACAACAAACTCAACATTGAAAAACACCAACAAATTCAACAACAACCTCAACATTGAAAAACAACAACATCATTATTGAAAAACACCAACAAATTCAACAACAACCTCAACATTGAAAAGCACCAACAAATTCAACAACAACCTCAACATTGAAAAACAACAACAACCTCAACATTGAAAAACACCAACAAATTCAACAACAACCTCAACAGTGAAAAACAACAACAACCTCAACATTGAAATACACCAACAAATTCAACAACAACCTCAACATTGAAAAACAACAACAATCTCAACATTGAAAAACACCAACAAATTCAACAACAACCTCAACATTGAAAAACAACAACAACCTCAACATTGAAAAACACCAACAAATTCAACAACAACCTCAACATTGAAAAACACCAACAAATTCAACAACAACCTCAACATTGAAAAACAACAACAACCTAAACAATGAAAAACACCAACAAATTCAACAACAACCTCAACATTGAAAAACAACAACAACCTCAACTTTGAAAAACACCAACAAATTCAACAACAACCTCAACATTGAAAAACAACAACAACCTCAACATTGAAAAACACCAACAAATTCAACAACAACCTCAACATTTGAAAACACCAACAAATTCAACAACAACCTCAACATTGAAAAACAACAACAATCTCAACATTGAAAAACACCAACAGATTCAACAACAACCTCAACATTGAAAAACAGCAACAACCTCAACATTGAAAAACACCAACAAATTCAACAGCAACCTCAACATTGAAAAACACCAACAAATTCAACAAAAACCTCAACATTGAAAAACAACAGCAAATTCAACAACAAACTCAACATTGAAAAACACCAACAAATTCAACAACAACCTCAACATTGAAAATCAACAACATCAACATTGAAAAACACCAACAAATTCAACAACAACATCAACATTGAAAAGCACCAACAAATTCAACAACGACCTCAACATTGAAAAACAACAACAACCTCAACTTTGAAAAACACCAACAAATACAACAACAACATCAACAGTGAAAAACAACAACAACCTCAACATTGACAAACACCAACAAATTCAAAAACAACCTCAACATTGAAAAACAACAACAACCTCAACATTGCAAAACACCAGCAAATTCAGGAACAACCTCGACATTTAAAAACACCAACAAATTCAACAACAACCTCAACATTGAAAACACCAACAAATTCAACAACAACCTCAACATTTAAAAACGCCAAAAAATTCAACAACCTCAACATTGAAAAACAAGACCCTCAACATTGAAAAACACCAACAAATTCAACAAAAAATTCAACATTGAAAAACACCAACAAATTCAACAACAACCCCGACATTGAAAAACAACAACAACCTCAACATTGAAAAACACCAACAAATTCAACAACAACGTCAACATTGAAAAACAACAACCTCAACATTGAAAAACACCAACAAATTCAACAACAACATCAACATTGAAAAACACCAACAAATTCAACAACAACCTCAGCATTGAAAAACAACAACAACCTCAACAGTGAAAAACACCAACAAATTCAACAACCTCAACATTGAAAAACAACAACAACCTCAACATTGAAAAACACCAACAAATTCAACAACAACTTCAACATTGAAAAACAACAACAAATTCAACAACAACCTCGAAATTGAAAAACACCAACAAATTCAACAACAACCTCAACATTGAAAAACAACAACAACCTCAACATTGAAAAACACCAACAAATTCAACAACAACCTCAACATTGAAAAACAACAACAACCTCAACATTGAAAAACACCAACAAATTCAACAACAACCTCAACATTTAAAAACACCAACAAATTCAACAACAACCTCAACATTGAAAAACAACAACAATCTCAACATTGAAAAACACCAACAAATTCAACAACAACCTCAACATTAAAAAACAGCAACAACCTCAACATTGAAAAACACCAACAAATTCAACAACAACCTCAACATTGAAAAACACCAACAAATTCAACAACAACCTCAACATTGAAAACACCAACAAATTCAACAACAACCTCAACATTTAAAAACGCCAACAAATTCAACAACAACCTCAACATTGAAAAACAACAACCTCAACATTGAAAAACACCAACAAATTCAACAATAAATTCAACATTGAAAAACACCAACAAATTCAACAACAACCTCAACATTGAAAAACAACAACAGCCTCAACATTGAAAAACACCAATAAATTCAACAACAACCTCAACATTGAAAAACAACAACAACCTCAACATTGAAAAACACCAACAAATTCAACAACAACCTCAACATTGAAAAACAACAACAAATTCAACATCAACCTCAGCATTGAAAAACAACAACAACCTCAACATTGAAAAACACCAACAAATTCACCAACAACCTCAACATTGAAAAACAACACCAACCTCAACATTGAAAAACACCAACAAATTCAACAACAACCTCGAAATTGAAAAACACCAACAAATTCAACAACAACTTCAACATTGAAAAACACCAACAAATTCAACAACAACCTCGACATTGAAAAACACCATCAAATTCAACAACAACCTCAACATTGAAATACACCAACAACCTCAAAATTGAAAAAACACCAACAAATTCACAACAACCTCAACATTTAAAAACAACAACAACCTCAACATTGAAAAACACCAACAAATTCAACAACAACTTCAACATTGAAAAACACCAACAAACTCAACAACAACCTCAACATTGAAAAACAACAACAACCTCAACATTGAAAAACACCAACAAATTCAACAACTGCCTCAACATTGAAAAACACCAACAAATTCAACAACAAACTCAAGATTGAAAAACACCAACAAATTCAACAACCTCAACATTGAAAAACAACAACAACCTCAACATTGAAAAACACCAACAAATTCAACAACAACCTCAACATTGAAAAACACCAACAAATTCAACAACAACCTCAACATTGAAAAACAACAACAACCTCAACATTGAAAAACACCAACAAATTCAACAACAACCTCAACATTGAAAAACAACAACAACTTCAACATTGAAAAACTCCAACAAATTCAACAACAACCTCAACATTTAAAAACGCCAAAAAATTCAACAACCTCAACATTGAAAAACAAGACCCTCAACATTGAAAAACACCAACAAATTCAACAAAAAATTCAACATTGAAAAACACCAACAAATTCAACAACAACCCCGACATTGAAAAACAACAACAACCTCAACATTGAAAAACACCAACAAATTCAACAACAACGTCAACATTGAAAAACAACAACCTCAACATTGAAAAACACCAACAAATTCAACAACAACATCAACATTGAAAAACACCAACAAATTCAACAACAACCTCAGCATTGAAAAACAACAACAACCTCAACAGTGAAAAACACCAACAAATTCAACAACCTCAACATTGAAAAACAACAACAACCTCAACATTGAAAAACACCAACAAATTCAACAACAACTTCAACATTGAAAAACAACAACAAATTCAACAACAACCTCGAAATTGAAAAACACCAACAAATTCAACAACAACCTCAACATTGAAAAACAACAACAACCTCAACATTGAAAAACACCAACAAATTCAACAACAACCTCAACATTGAAAAACAACAACAACCTCAACATTGAAAAACACCAACAAATTCAACAACAACCTCAACATTTAAAAACACCAACAAATTCAACAACAACCTCAACATTGAAAAACAACAACAATCTCAACATTGAAAAACACCAACAAATTCAACAACAACCTCAACATTAAAAAACAGCAACAACCTCAACATTGAAAAACACCAACAAATTCAACAACAACCTCAACATTGAAAAACACCAACAAATTCAACAACAACCTCAACATTGAAAACACCAACAAATTCAACAACAACCTCAACATTTAAAAACGCCAACAAATTCAACAACAACCTCAACATTGAAAAACAACAACCTCAACATTGAAAAACACCAACAAATTCAACAATAAATTCAACATTGAAAAACACCAACAAATTCAACAACAACCTCAACATTGAAAAACAACAACAGCCTCAACATTGAAAAACACCAATAAATTCAACAACAACCTCAACATTGAAAAACAACAACAACCTCAACATTGAAAAACACCAACAAATTCAACAACAACCTCAACATTGAAAAACAACAACAAATTCAACATCAACCTCAGCATTGAAAAACAACAACAACCTCAACATTGAAAAACACCAACAAATTCACCAACAACCTCAACATTGAAAAACAACACCAACCTCAACATTGAAAAACACCAACAAATTCAACAACAACCTCGAAATTGAAAAACACCAACAAATTCAACAACAACTTCAACATTGAAAAACACCAACAAATTCAACAACAACCTCGACATTGAAAAACACCATCAAATTCAACAACAACCTCAACATTGAAATACACCAACAACCTCAAAATTGAAAAAACACCAACAAATTCACAACAACCTCAACATTTAAAAACAACAACAACCTCAACATTGAAAAACACCAACAAATTCAACAACAACTTCAACATTGAAAAACACCAACAAACTCAACAACAACCTCAACATTGAAAAACAACAACAACCTCAACATTGAAAAACACCAACAAATTCAACAACTGCCTCAACATTGAAAAACACCAACAAATTCAACAACAAACTCAAGATTGAAAAACACCAACAAATTCAACAACCTCAACATTGAAAAACAACAACAACCTCAACATTGAAAAACACCAACAAATTCAACAACAACCTCAACATTGAAAAACACCAACAAATTCAACAACAACCTCAACATTGAAAAACAACAACAACCTCAACATTGAAAAACACCAACAAATTCAACAACAACCTCAACATTGAAAAACAACAACAACTTCAACATTGAAAAACTCCAACAAATTCAACAACAACCTCAACATTGAAAAACAACAACATCCTCAACATTGAAAAACACCAACAAATTCAACAACAACCTCAACATTGAAAAACAAGAACAACCTCAACATTGAAAAACACCAACAAATTCAACAACAACCTCAGCATTGAAAAACAACAACAACCTCAACATTGAAAAACACCAACAAATTCAACAACAACCTCAACATTGAAAAACAACAACAACCTCAACATTGAAAAACACCAACAAATTCAACAACAACTTCAACATTGAAAAACACCGACAAATTCAACAACAACCTCGAAATTGAAAAACATCAACAAATTCAACAACAACCTCAACATTGAAAAACAACAACAACCTCAACTTTGAAAAACACCAACAAATTCAACAACAACCTCAACTTTGAAAAACAACAACAACCTCAACATTGAAAAACACCAACAAATTCAACAACAACCTCAACATTTGAAAACACCAACAATTTCAACAACAACCTCAACATTGAAAAACAACTACAATCTCAACATTGAAAAACACCAACAGATTCAACAACAACATCAACATTGAAAAACAGCAACAACCTCAACTTTGAAAAACACCAACAAATTCAACAGCAACCTCAACATTGAAAAACACCAACAAATTCAACAACAACCTCAACATTGAAAAACACCAACAAATTCAACAACAAACTCAACATTGAAAAACACCAACAAATTCAACAACAACCTCAACATTGAAAAACAACAACATCAACATTGAAAAACACCAACAAATTCAACAACAACCTCAACATTGAAAAACAACAACAACCTCAACTTTGAAAAACACCAACAAATTCAACAACAACCTCAACAGTGAAAAACAACAACAACCTCAACATTGACAAACACCAACAAATTCAACAACAACCTCAACATTGAAAAACAACAACAACCTCAACATTGCAAAACACCAGCAAATTCAGGAACAACCTCAACATTTAAAAACACCAACAAATTCAACAACAACCTCAACATTGAAAACACCAACAAATTCAACAACAACCTCAACATTTAAAAACGCCAAAAAATTCAACAACAACCTCAACATTGAAAAACAACAACCTCAACATTGAAAAACACGAACAAATTCAACAAAAAATTCAACATTGAAAAACACCAACAAATTCAACAACAACCCCGACATTGAAAAACAACAACAACCTCAACATTGAAAAACACCAACAAATTCAACAACAACCTCAATATTGAAAAACAACAACAACCTCAACATTGAAAAACACCAACAAATTCAACAACAACTTCAACATTGAAAAACACCGACAAATTCAACAACAACCTCGAAATTGAAAAACATCAACAAATTCAACAACAACCTCAACATTGAAAATCAACAACAACCTCAACTTTGAAAAACACCAACAAATTCAACAACAACCTCAACTTTGAAAAACAACAACAACCTCAACATTGAAAAACACCAACAAATTCAACAACAACCTCAACATTTGAAAACACCAACAATTTCAACAACAACCTCAACATTGAAAAACAACTACAATCTCAACATTGAAAAACACCAACAGATTCAACAACAACATCAACATTGAAAAACAGCAACAACCTCAACTTTGAAAAACACCAACAAATTCAACAGCAACCTCAACATTGAAAAACACCAACAAATTCAACAACAACCTCAACATTGAAAAACACCAACAAATTCAACAACAAACTCAACATTGAAAAACACCAACAAATTCAACAACAACCTCAACATTGAAAAACAACAACATCAACATTGAAAAACACCAACAAATTCAACAACAACATCAACATTGAAAAGCACCAACAAATTCAACAACAACCTCAACATTGAAAAACAACAACAACCTCAACTTTGAAAAACACCAACAAATTCAACAACAACCTCAACAGTGAATAACAACAACAACCTCAACATTGACAAACACCAACAAATTCAACAACAACCTCAACATTGAAAAACAACAACAACCTCAACATTGCAAAACACCAGCAAATTCAGGAACAACCTCAACATTTAAAAACACCAACAAATTCAACAACAACCTCAACATTGAAAACACCAACAAATTCAACAACAACCTCAACATTTAAAAACGCCAAAAAATTCAACAGCAACCTCAACATTGAAAAACAACAACCTCAACATTGAAAAACACGAACAAATTCAACAAAAAATTCAACATTGAAAAACACCAACAAATTCAACAACAACCTCGACATTGAAAAACAACAACAACCTCAACATTGAAAAACACCAACAAATTCAACAACAACCTCAATATTGAAAAACAACAACAACCTCAACATTGAAAAACACCAACAAATTCAACAACAACATCAACATTGAAAAACACCAACAAATTCAACAACAACCTCAGCATTGAAAAACAACAACAACCTCAACATTGAAAAACACCAACAAATTCAACAACAACCTCAACATTGAAAAACAACAACAACCTCAACATTGAAAAACACCAACAAATTCAACAACAACTTCAACATTGAAAAACACCAACAAATTCAACAACAACTTCAACATTGAAAAACACCAACAAATTCAACAACAACCTCGAAATTGAAAAACACCAACAAATTCAACAACAACCTCAACATTGAAAAACAACAACAACCTCAACATTGAAAAACACCAACAAATTCAACAACAACCTCAACATTGAAAAACAACAACAACCTCAACATTGAAAAACACCAACAAATTCAACAACAACCTCAACATTTAAAAACACCAACAAATTCAACAACAACCTCAACATTGAAAAACAACAACAATCTCAACATTGAAAAACACCAACAAATTCAACAACAACCTCAACATTAAAAAACAGCAACAAGCTCAACATTGAAAAACACCAACAAATTCAACAACAACCTCAACATTGAAAAACACCAACAAATTCAACAACAACCTCAACATTGAAAAGCACCAACAAATTCAACAACAAACTCAACATTGAAAAACACCAACAAATTCAACAACAACCTCAACATTGAAAAACCACAACATCATTATTGAAAAACACCAACAAATTCAACAACAACATCAACATTGAAAAGCACCAACAAATTCAACAACAACCTCAACATTGAAAAACAACAACAACCTCAACTTTGAAAAACACCAACAAATACAACAACAACATCAACAGTGAAAAACAACAACAACCTCAACATTGACAAACACCAACAAATTCAAAAACAACCTCAACATTGAAAAACAACAACAACCTCAACATTGCAAAACACCAGCAAATTCAGGAACAACCTCAACATTTAAAAACACCAACAAATTCAACAACAACCTCAACATTGAAAACACCAACAAATTCAACAACAACCTCAACATTTAAAAACGCCAAAAAATTCAACAACCTCAACATTGAAAAACAAGACCCTCAACATTGAAAAACACCAACAAATTCAACAAAAAATTCAACATTGAAAAACACCAACAAATTCAACAACAACCCCGACATTGAAAAACAACAACAACCTCAACATTGAAAAACACCAACAAATTCAACAACAACGTCAACATTGAAAAACAACAACCTCAACATTGAAAAACACCAACAAATTCAACAACAACATCAACATTGAAAAACACCAACAAATTCAACAACAACCTCAGCATTGAATAACAACAACAACCTCAACAGTGAAAAACACCAACAAATTCAACAACCTCAACATTGAAAAACAACAACAACCTCAACATTGAAAAACACCAACAAATTCAACAACAACTTCAACATTGAAAAACACCAACAAATTCAACAACAACCTCGAAATTGAAAAACACCAACAAATTCAACAACAACCTCAACATTGAAAAACAACAACAACCTCAACATTGAAAAACACCAACAAATTCAACAACAACCTCAACATTGAAAAACAACAACAACCTCAACATTGAAAAACACCAACAAATTCAACAACAACCTCAACATTTAAAAACACCAACAAATTCAACAACAACCTCAACATTGAAAAACAACAACAATCTCAACATTGAAAAACACCAACAAATTCAACAACAACCTCAACATTAAAAAACAGCAACAACCTCAACATTGAAAAACACCAACAAATTCAACAACAACCTCAACATTGAAAAACACCAACAAATTCAACAACAACCTCAACATTGAAAACACCAACAAATTCAACAACAACCTCAACATTTAAAAACGCCAACAAATTCAACAACAACCTCAAGATTGAAAAACAACAACCTCAACATTGAAAAACACCAACAAATTCAACAATAAATTCAACATTGAAAAACACCAACAAATTCAACAACAACCTCAACATTGAAAAACAACAACAGCCTCAACATTGAAAAACACCAATAAATTCAACAACAACCTCAACATTGAAAAACAACAACCACCTCAACATTGAAAAACACCAACAAATTCAACAACAACCTCAACATTGAAAAACAACAACAAATTCAACATCAACCTCAGCATTGAAAAACAACAACAACCTCAACATTGAAAAACACCAACAAATTCAACAACAACCTCAACATTGAAAAACAACACCAACCTCAACATTGAAAAACACCAACAAATTCAACAACAACCTCGAAATTGAAAAACACCAACAAATTCAACAACAACTTCAACATTGAAAAACACCAACAAATTCAACAACAACCTCGACATTGAAAAACACCATCAAATTCAACAACAACCTCAACATTGAAATACACCAACAACCTCAAAATTGAAAAAACACCAACAAATTCACAACAACCTCAACATTTAAAAACAACAACAACCTCAACATTGAAAAACACCAACAAATTCAACAACAACTTCAACATTGAAAAACACCAACAAACTCAACAACAACCTCAACATTGAAAAACAACAACAACCTCAACATTGAAAAACACCAACAAATTCAACAACTGCCTCAACATTGAAAAACACCAACAAATTCAACAACAAAGTCAAGATTGAAAAACACCAACAAATTCAACAACCTCAACATTGAAAAACAACAACAACCTCAACATTGAAAAACACCAACAAATTCAACAACAACCTCAACATTGAAAAACACCAACAAATTCAACAACAACCTCAACATTGAAAAACAACAACAACCTCAACATTGAAAAACACCAACAAATTCAACAACAACCTCAACATTGAAAAACAACAACAACTTCAACATTGAAAAACTCCAACAAATTCAACAACAACCTCAGCATTGAAAAACAACAACAACCTCAACATTGAAAAACACCAACAAATTCAACAACAACCTCAACATTGAAAAACAACAACAACCTCAACATTGAAAAACACCAACAAATTCAACAACAACTTCAACATTGAAAAACACCGACAAATTCAACAACAACCTCGAAATTGAAAAACATCAACAAATTCAACAACAACCTCAACATTGAAAAACAACAACAACCTCAACTTTGAAAAACACCAACAAATTCAACAACAACCTCAACTTTGAAAAACAACAACAACCTCAACATTGAAAAACACCAACAAATTCAACAACAACCTCAACATTTGAAAACACCAACAATTTCAACAACAACCTCAACATTGAAAAACAACAACAATCTCAACATTGAAAAACACCAACAGATTCAACAACAACCTCAACATTGAAAAACAGCAACAACCTCAACTTTGAAAAACACCAACAAATTCAACAGCAACCTCAACATTGAAAAACACCAACAAATTCAACAACAACCTCAACATTGAAAAACACCAACAAATTCAACAACAAACTCAACATTGAAAAACACCAACAAATTCAACAACAACCTCAACATTGAAAAACAACAACATCAACATTGAAAAACACCAACAAATTCAACAACAACATCAACATTGAAAAGCACCAACAAATTCAACAACAACCTCAACATTGAAAAACAACAACAACCTCAACTTTGAAAAACACCAACAAATTCAACAACAACCTCAACAGTGAAAAACAACAACAACCTCAACATTGACAAACACCAACAAATTCAACAACAACCTCAACATTGAAAAACAACAACAACCTCAACATTGCAAAACACCAGCAAATTCAGGAACAACCTCAACATTTAAAAACACCAACAAATTCAACAACAACCTCAACATTGAAAACACCAACAAATTCAACAACAACCTCAACATTTAAAAACGCCAAAAAATTCAACAACAACCTCAACATTGAAAAACAACAACCTCAACATTGAAAAACACGAACAAATTCAACAAAAAATTCAACATTGAAAAACACCAACAAATTCAACAACAACCCCGACATTGAAAAACAACAACAACCTCAACATTGAAAAACACCAACAAATTCAACAACAACCTCAATATTGAAAAACAACAACAACCTCAACATTGAAAAACACCAACAAATTCAACAACAACATCAACATTGAAAAACACCAACAAATTCAACAACAACCTCAGCATTGAAAAACAACAACAACCTCAACATTGAAAAACACCAACAAATTCAACAACAACCTCAACATTGAAAAACAACAACAACCTCAACATTGAAAAACACCAACAAATTCAACAACAACTTCAACATTGAAAAACACCAACAAATTCAACAACTTCAACATTGAAAAACACCAACAAATTCAACAACAACCTCGAAATTGAAAAACACCAACAAATTCAACAACAACCTCAACATTGAAAAACAACAACAACCTCAACATTGAAAAACACCAACAAATTCAACAACAACCTCAACATTGAAAAACAACAACAACCTCAACATTGAAAAACACCAACAAATTCAACAACAACCTCAACATTTAAAAACACCAACAAATTCAACAACAACCTCAACATTGAAAAACAACAACAATCTCAACATTGAAAAACACCAACAAATTCAACAACAACCTCAACATTAAAAAACAGCAACAAGCTCAACATTGAAAAGCACCAACAAATTCAACAACAACCTCAACATTGAAAAACACCAACAAATTCAACAACAACCTCAACATTGAAAAACACCAACAAATTCAACAACAAACTCAACATTGAAAAACACCAACAAATTCAACAACAACCTCAACATTGAAAAACAACAACATCATTATTGAAAAACACCAACAAATTCAACAACAACCTCAACATTGAAAAGCTCCAACAAATTCAACAACAACCTCAACATTGAAAAACAACAACAACCTCAACATTGAAAAAACACCAACAAATTCAACAACAACCTCAACAGTGAAAAACAACAACAACCTCAACATTGAAAAACACCAACAAATTCAACAACAACCTCAACATTGAAAAACAACAACAAACTCAACATTGAAAAACACCAACAAATTCAACAACAACCTCAACATTGAAAAACAACAACAACCTCAACATTGAAAAACACCAACAAATTCAACAACAACCTCAACATTGAAAAACACCAACAAATTCAACAACAACCTCAACATTGAAAAACAACAACAACCTAAACAATGAAAAACACCAACAAATTCAACAACAACCTCAACATTGAAAAACAACAACAACCTCAACATTGAAAAACACCAACAAATTCAACAACAACCTCAACATTGAAAAAAACCAACAAATTCAACAACAACCTCAGCATTGAAAAACAACAACAACCTCAACATTGAAAAACACCAACAAATTCAACAACAACCTCAACATTGAAAAACAACAACAACCTCAACATTGAAAAACACCAACAAATTCAACAACATCTTCAACATTGAAAAACACCAACAAATTCAACAACAACCTCGAAATTGAAAAACACCAACAAATACAACAACAACCTCAACATTGAAAAACAACAACAACCTCAACATTGACAAACACCAACAAATTCAACAACAACCTCAACATTGAATAACAACAACAACCTCAACATTTCAAAACACCAGCAAATTCAGCAACAACCTCAACATTTAAAAACAGCAACAAATTCAACAACAACCTCAACATTGAAAACACCAACAAATTCAACAACAACCTCAACATTTAAAAACGCCAAAAAATTCAACAACAACGTCAACATTGAAAAACAACAACCTCAACATTGAAAAACACCAACAAATTCAACAAAAAATTCAACATTGAAAAACACCAACAAATTCAACAACAACCCCGACATTGAAAAACACCAACAAATTCAACAACAACCTCAACTTTGAAAAACAACAACAACCTCATCATGGAAAAACACCAACAAATTCAACAACAACCTCAACATTGAAAAACAACAACATCCTCAAAATTGAAAAACACCAACAAATTCAACAACAACCCCAACATTTAAAAACAAGAACACCCTCAACATTGAAAAACACCAACAAATTCAACAACAACCTCAACATTGAAAAACAACATCAACCTCAACATTGAAAAACACCAACAAATTCAACAACAACCTCAACATTGAAAAACAGCAACAACCTCAACATTGAAAAAACACCAACAAATTCAACAACAACTTCAACATTGAAAAACACCAACAAATTCAACAACAACCTCAACATTGAAAAACAACAACAACCTCAACATTGAAAAAACACCAACAAATTCAACAACAACCTGAACATTGAAAAACAACAACAACCTCAACATTGAAAAACAGCAACAAATTCAACAACAAACTCAACATTGAAAAATACCAACAAATTCAACAACAACCTCAGCATTGAAAAACAACAACAACCTCAACATTGAAAAACACCAACAAATTCAACAACAACCTCAACATTGAAAAACAACAACCACCTCAACATTGAAAAACACCAACAAATTCAACAAAAACTACAACATTGAAAAACACCAACAAATTCAACAACAACCTCGAAATTGAAAAACACCAACAAATTCAACAACAACTTCAACATTGAAAAACACCAACAAATTCAACAACAACCTCGACATTGAAAAACACCATCAAATTCAACAACAACCTCAACATTGAAAAACACCAACAACCTCAAAATTGAAAAAAAACCAACAAATTCAACAACAACCTCAACATTTAAAAACAACAACAACCTCAACATTGAAAAACACCAACAAATTCAACTACAACCTCAACATTGAAAAACACCAACAAATTCAACAACAACCTCAACATTGAAAAACACCAACAAACTCAACAACAACCTCAACATTGAAAAACAACTACAACCTCAACATTGAAAAACACCAACAAATTCAACAACAACCTCAACATTGAAAAACACCAACAAATTCAACAACAAACTCAAGATTGAAAAACACCCACAAATTCAACAACCTCAACATTGAAAAACAACAACAACCTCAACATTGGAAAAACACCAACAAATTCAACAACAACCTCAACATTGAAAAACACCAACAAATTCAACAACAACCTCAACATTGAAAAACAACAACAACCTCAACATTGAAAAACACCAACAAATTCAACAACAACCTCAACATTGAAAAACAACAACAACCTCAACATTGAAAAACACCAACAAATTCAACAACAACCTCAACATTGAAAAACAACAACAAACTCAACATTGAAAAACACCAACACATTCAACAACAACCTCAACATTGAAAAACAACGACAACCTCAACATTGAAAAACACCAACAAATTCAACAGTAACCTCAACATTGAAAAACAACAACAACCTCAACATTGAAAAACACCAACAAATTCAACAACAACCTCAACATTGAAAAAACACCAACAAATTCAACAACAACCTCAACATTGAAAAACAACAACAACCTCAACATTGAAAAACACCAACAAATTCAACAACAACCTCAACATTGAAAAACAACAACAACCTCAACATTGAAAAACACAAACAAATTCAACAACAACCTCAACATTGAAAAACACACCAAATGTCAACAGCAACCTCAGCATTGAAAAACAACAACAACTTCAACATTGAAAAACACCAACAAATTCAACAACAACCTCAACATTGAAAAAACAACAACAACCTCAACATTGAAAAACACCAACAAATTCAACAACAACTTCAACATTGAAAAACACCAACAAATTCAACAACAACCTCGAAATTGAAAAACACCAACAAATTCAACAACAACCTCAACATTGAAAAACAACAACAACCTCAACATTGAAAAACACCAACAAATTCAACAACAACCTCAACATTGATAAACAACAACAACCTCAACATTGAAAAACACCAACAAATTCAACAACAACCTCAACATTTAAAAACACCAACAAATTCAACAACAACCTCAACATTGAAAAACAACAACAATCTCAACATTGAAAAAACACCAACAAATTCAACAACAACCTCAACATTGAAAAAACACCAACAACCTCAACATTGAAAAACACCAACAAATTCAACAACAACCTGAACATTGAAAGACACCAACAAATTCAACAACAACCTCAACATTGAAAAACACCAACAAATTCAACAACAAACTCAACATTGAAAAACACCAACAAATTCAACAACAACCTCAACACTGAAAAACAACAATAACCTCAACATTGAAAGACACCAACAAATTCAACAACAACCTCAACATTGAAAAACACCAACAAATTCAACAAAAACTACAACATTGAAAAACACCAACAAATTCAACAACAACCTCGAAATTGAAAAACACCAACAAATTCAACAACAACTTCAACATTGAAAAACACCAACAAATTCAACAACAACCTCGACATTGAAAAACACCATCAAATTCAACAACAACCTCAACATTGAAAAACACCAACAACCTCAAAATTGAAAAAAAAAACCAACAAATTCAACAACAACCTCAACATTTAAAAACAACAACAACCTCAACATTGAAAAACACCAACAAATTCAACTACAACCTCAACATTGAAAAACACCAACAAATTCAACAACAACCTCAACATTGAAAAACACCAACAAACTCAACAACAACCTCAACATTGAAAAACAACAACAACCTCAACATTGAAAAAACACCAACAAATTCAACAACAACCTCAACATTGAAAAACACCAACAAAATTCAACAACAAACTCAAGATTGAAAAAACACCCACAAATTCAACAACCTCAACATTGAAAAACAACAACAACCTCAACATTGAAAAACACCAACAAATTCAACAACAACCTCAACATTGAAAAACACCAACAAATTCAACAACAACCTCAACATTGAAAAACAACAACAACCTCAACATTGAAAAACACCAACAAATTCAACAACAACCTCAACATTGAAAAACAACAACAACCTCAACATTGAAAAACACCAACAAATTCAACAACAACCTCAACATTGAAAAACAACAACAAACTCAACATTGAAAAACACCAACACATTCAACAACCACCTCAACATTGAAAAACAACGACAACCTCAACATTGAAAAACACCAACAAATTCAACAGTAACCTCAACATTGAAAAACAACAACAACCTCAACATTGAAAAACACCAACAAATTCAACAACAACCTCAACATTGAAAAACACCAACAAATTCAACAACAACCTCAACATTGAAAAACAACAACAACCTCAACATTGAAAAACACCAACAAATTCAACAACAAACCCTCAACATTGAAAAACAACAACAATCTCAACATTGAAAAACACAAACAAATTCAACAACAACCTCAACATTGAAAAACACACCAAATTCAACAGCAACCTCAACATTGAAAAACAACAACAACCTCAACATTGAAAAACACCAACAAATTCAACAACAACTTCAATATTGAAAAACACCAACAAATTCAACAACAACCTCGAAATTGAAAAACACCAACAAATTCAACAACAACCTCAACATTGAAAAACAACAACAACCTCAACATTGAAAAAACACCAACAAATTCAACAACAACCTCAACATTGATAAACAACAACAAACTCAACATTGAAAAACACCAACAAATTCAACAACAACCTCAACATTTAAAAAACACCAACAAATTCAACAACAACCTCAACATTGAAAAACAACAACAATCTCAACATTGAAAAACACCAACAAATTCAACAACAACCTCAACATTGAAAAACAGGAACAACCTCAACATTGAAAAACACCAACAAATTCAACAACAACCTCAACATTGAAAAACAACAACAGGCCTCAACATTGAAAAACACCAACAAATTCAACAACAACTTCAACATTGAAAAACACCAACAAATTCAACAACAACCTCGAAATTGAAAAACACCAACAAATTCAACAACAACCTCAACATTGAAAAACAACAACAACCTCAACATTGAAAAACACCAACAAATTCAACAACAACCTCAACATTGAAAAACACCAACAAATTCAACAACAACCTCAACATTGATAAGCAACAACAACCTCAACATTGAAAAACACCAACAAGTTCAACAACAACCTCAAAATTGAAAAACAACAAAAAAAATCACATTGAAAAACTCCAACAAATTCAACAACAACCTCAATATTGAAAAACAACAAGAACCTCAACATTGAAAAACACCAACAAATTCAACAACAACCTCAACATTGAAAAACACCAACAAATTCAATAAAAAATTCAACATTGAAAAACACCAACAAATTCAACAACAACCCCGACATTGAAAAACACCAACAAATTCAACAACAACCTCAACTTTGAAAAACAACAACAACCTCATCATGGAAAAACACCAACAAATTCACCAACAACCTCAACATTGAAAAACAACAACATGCTCAAAATTGAAAAACACCAACAAAGTCAACAACAACCCCAACATTTAAAAACAACAACAACCTCAACATTGAAAAAACACCAACAAATTCAACAACAACCTCAACATTGAAAAACACCAACAAATTCAACAACAACCTCAACATTGAAAAACACCAACAAACTCAACAACAACCTCAACATTGAAAAACAACGACAACCTCAACATTGAAAAACACCAACAAATTCAACAACAACCTCAACATTGAAAAACAGCAACAACCTCAACATTGAAAAAACACCAACAAATTCAACAACAACTTCAAGATTGAAAAACACCAACAAATTCAACAACAACCTCGAAATTGAAAAACACCAACAAATTCAACAACAACCTCAACATTGAAAAACAACAACAACCTCAACATTGAAAAAATTCAACAAATTCAACAACAACCTCAACATTGAAAAACAACAACAAACTCAACATTGAAAAACACCAACGCATTCAACAACAACCTCAACATTGAAAAACAACGACAACCTCAACATTGAAAAACACCAACAAATTCAACAGTAACCTCAACATTGAAAAACAACAACAACCTCAACATTGAAAAACACCAACAAATTCAACAACAAACCTCAACATTGAAAAACACCAACAAATTCAACAACAACCTCAACATTGAAAAACAACAACAACCTCAACATTGAAAAACACCAACAAATTCAACAACAACCTCAACATTGAAAAACAACAACAACCTGAACATTGAAAAACACAAACAAATTCAACAACAACCTCAACATTGAAAAACACACCAAATTCAACAGCAACCTCAGCATTGAAAAACCAACAACAACTTCAACATTGAAAAACACCAACAAATTCAACAACAACCTCAACATTGAAAAACAACAACAACCTCAACATTGAAAAACACCAACAAATTCAACAACAACTTCAACATTGAAAAACACCAACAAATTCAACAACAACCTCGAAATTGAAAAACACCAACAAATTCAACAACAACCTCAACATTGAAAAACAACAACAACCTCAACATTGAAAAACACCAACAAATTCAACAACAACCTCAACATTGATAAACAACAACAACCTCAACATTGAAAAACACCAACAAATTCAACAACAACCTCAACATTGAAAAACAACAACAAATTCAACAACAACCTCAACATTGAAAAACAACAACAATCTCAACATTGAAAAACACCAACAAATTCAACAACAACCTCAACATTGAAAAACAGCAACAACCTCAACATTGAAAAACACCAACAAATTCAACAACAACCTCAACATTGAAAGAAACCAACAAATTCAACAACAACCTCAACATTGAAAAACAGCAACAAATTCAACAACAAACTCAACATTGAAAAACACCAACAAATTCAACAACAACCTCAACAATGAAAAACAACAATAACCTCAACATTGAAAAGCACCAACAAATTCAACAACAACCTCAACATTGAAAAACAACAACAACCTCAACATTGAAAAACACTAACAAATTCAACACCAACCTCAACATTGAAAAGCAACAACAACCTCAACATTGAAAAACACCAACAAGTTCAACAACAACCTCAAAATTGAAAAACAACAACAAAATCAACATTGAAAAACTCCAACAAATTCAACAACAACCTCAATATTGAAAAAACAACAACAACCTCAACATTGAAAAACACCAACAAATTCAACAACAACCTCAACATTGAAAAACACCAACAAATTCAATAAAAAATTCAACATTGAAAAACACCAACAAATTCAACAACAACCCCGACATTGAAAAACACCAACAAATTCAACAACAACCTCAACTTTGAAAAAACAACAACAACCTCATCATGGAAAAAGACCAACAAATTCACCAACAACCTCAACATTGAAAAACAACAACATGCTCAAAATTGAAAAACACCAACAAATTCAACAACAACCCCAACATTTAAAAACAACAACAACCTCAACATTGAAAAACACCAAGAAATTCAACAACAACCTCAACATTGAAAAAACACCAACAAATTCAACAACAACCTCAACATTGAAAAACACCAACAAACTCAACAACAACCTCAACATTGAAAAACAACGACAACCTCAACATTGAAAAACACCAACAAATTCAACAACAACCTCAACATTGAAAAACAGCAACAACCTCAACATTGAAAAACACAAACAAATTCAACAACAACCTCAACATTGAAAAACACACCAAATTCAACAGCAACCTCAGCATTGAAAAAACAACAACAACTTCAACATTGAAAAAACACCAACAAATTCAACAACAACCTCAACATTGAAAAACAACAACAACCTCAACATTGAAAAACACCAACAAATTCAACAACAACTTCAACATTGAAAAACACCAACAAATTCAACAAGAACCTCGAAATTGAAAAACACAAACAAATTCAACAACAACCTCAACATTGAAAAACAACAACAACCTCAACATTGAAAAACACCAACAAATTCAACAACAACCTCAACATTTAAAAACACCAACAAATTCAACAACAACCTCAACATTGAAAAACAACAACAATCTTAACATTGAAAAAACACCAACAAATTCAACAACAACCTCAACATTGAAAAACAGCAACAACCTCAACATTGAAAAACACCAACAAATTCAACAACAACCTCAACATTGAAAGACACCAACAAATTCAACAACAACCTCAACATTGAAAAACACCAACCAAATTCAACAACAAACTCAACATTGAAAAACACCAACAAATTCAACAACAACCTCAACATTGAAAAACAACAACAACCTCAACATTGAAAAACACTAACAAATTCAACAACAACCTCAACATTGAAAAGCAACAACAACCTCAACATTGAAAAACACCAACAAGTTCAACAACAACCTCAAAATTGAAAAACAACAACAAAATCA